>OX439047.1:56206338-56543838 GCA_949317995.1 Acholoe squamosa
GGTCCAGTCAAAACCTATACAGCCATAAGGGCTAGGTATTACTGGAGATCAATGTTTAAAGAAGTTTTTGACTTCTGCGGTACTTGCCACACATGCCTGACCACCAAAAAGAGACCCAAAAACCTGAAAACTCCAATGAAACTGCGTGACCCAGTACTCACAGCATACTCTTATGTCACCATGGACACAATAGGCCCTTTTTCCAAGGCCGCTGATGGCTCTCACTACATACATGTGGTGACCGACCATGCCACCAGGCATGTGACTGCCTGGACAAGTGAAGAAAATACTGCTGCAGTTGTAGCACTTGGTTTCTTCCAAAGAGTCATATGTATCCATGGCACTCCCTCAGTACTAAACACAGATAATGCCCAGCAATACGTCTCAAAATTATTCAAATATTTTTGTGAAAAGTTCGGCATTAAACATGTGACAGGAAGTGCACATTGGTCTAGGTCCCAAGGTCTCTGTGAGCGCCAACATCAAACCATAGAATCATCCCTCAGAGCTTTTGTATCAAAATCACAAAAACACTGGTCAACCTTCCTGCAAGCTGTAATCTTCAGTATTAATAATACTATAAGCAGCGCCCTAGGCTACTCACCAAATTTGTTAGTTTTTGGCAAGCAGACACACCTACCAACTGAAGCAGCTTTGTCCTTGATTAAAGCTGAAAAAGACTCAAGCACCAAGGAGAAAATTATGACCAGCCTACTACAGTATAGGGATGATATTCAAATGAAAGCTGCAGAAAACATGATCTCTGCTCACAAAAAGATGAAAGCCAGACATGACATTTCAGCAGAACTCAGCTCATATAACACAGGCCAATTGGTATATTTACATATACCAACCCTACTAGTCAAATGTACATCAAAAAAGTTGCAACCCACATACTCAGGCCCCTACATCATAATGAAGATGACTTCACCAGTTACAGCTATTCTAAAAAGGCTACAAGATGGAAAAGTACTGAAGAAATCAGTACATGTATCAAGGCTGAGGAGACCAATCACAAGAGCTAGCGCCAAAGCCATCATAAAAAGGCTACAATCAGGGCCCACAAGCTCACTTCACGTCCCCGACCAAGACGACCCCTCCAATGTGAGTCTCACCACTCACAAAACAAAGAAAAAGAGAGGAAGGCCAGCCAAAAAGGGAATAATCTCCTTCAGCCCCATGCCCTCCAGAAAATCAAGAAAAATTTCTAAGCGTCCATTATAGATCATAAGACGTTGTGTCAAACACCAAGCATCCATATAAACAACCCTCCTTTAATCCCCACAGGCGCCACGCGCCCCAACCAAATTAATCAACCATTAATACACCAACCACTTAAACACACTGACAGCAACAGTCACAGACCAACGCCCAACCTATAAATACTAACAGCCATAAAAATTCCTATGCATCCAAAATCAACACCACCTTGATTAACTGTATATACACACACCTACCCTTTCTAAGTGGAACGCCAAACACTGGCAAATGGATTATCAAATAATTAGGTTAGGTTACACACGCCACATACCGACCGCCCAAGGCAGCGCTGTATCCTCGGTTTGTGTATAAACTTCAATACACACATGCGACGGCTTGTTACCACTTCAAGACCACTATTTCCAATGATAAACCTATTGTAGGAAGATGGACCTCTGACACCCACACCCCATGTTTACACCGCTGTCTCTGCCAACCCTTAAGTGTTGTGGTGGCCATATACAAATCAACAACACACTGCCCTCAAGGTCTTTAAAAGCCACAGGGACGCCATAGCAACCATATCACCTTGGCCAGGGATAAAACACCTCCCCCGCCAAGCTTCCCAATATGCTATCCTTAGACAATATCTCACCACCAACCAATCCAGGCCAGGATAACCTTAATTTGCATATAGGACCGTACAACCCCACTTGCATCCACCAATAATATTTGGCCTACGCCTCTTTCAGGGCAAGACATACCACCTATGGGAGATCTCAGACTGAGAAGTAGCCAAACTCAGTCTCAGGTTTATAAGCGCTTGCCCACCCACATCTGATCACAACACAACCCACAACCAATACCACCACACCTTAAGCACGGCAACAAGTGTCTGGGAAGGGACCATGGCAGACCCATCATGCAACCAGCCCAGGTAGGATTATCTTATGGGTCTATATTAGCATTTAGGATTTTTAACAGTCGTTCTAGCATTGTACATGATAGTAGTTTTATTATCATGGTGCCCAGGTACCCCTATTAACCAATGGCGGTGTGAGCCTTAAGTGTGTGTAAAATGTGGAAGAACTTCTCCACTATCCTATAATTTTTAACATTGATAATCCAATTTACTAAACCTCTTCAGCCAAGCAAATTCCCCACCTTTACCTCTCCCCCATTTACAGCCCACTTAGACCCTTTTTCCTTTATAACTTACAGCCTGGACCCACCGGCAAATAAGCACGGCCCAAATGCTACATGGACCATACACAGCCTCCTTGGACCACATGGGATCAGGAGTGATCTCATGGATCCTTTTGAAATTAGGAGCATAATCATGGAACAGCAACACCTCATCACCTTCCTCGCCCAGGAAGATATTAAACATTACCTCAGCAGCCCTGTGCTAAGACAGGAGCTGGACATGAGCAATCACTCCATAGCAGCAACCATAAAAGCCTTCATGGTCGCTGTAGCTGGGGATAATCCCCGCCGGCCTCCATGGGGCAGGTTTAACCATAGATCTGCATCATACATAGCACTCTTATGTGCTCGCACGCTTCTAGCGTCAGAACAGCCCCTCAGGGACCTACCCCGCCAATACTCCAGAATTGGACGCGAATTGGCCATAAGGAATACAGCCAGCCTAGTATTCCAGTTTGCTGTTTTTGAGATAAACAGGTTTCATGCTCAAGCACGTGTACCGCCCCTGACAACGACAACAGGCACCAGTCCATCTGCATAAATCCACTAATGTGACAACAACCCTACCACCCACAGAATCCCCGACCCTTGTAAATACTTGACCATACTAACATCCCATTTGTGACTAAGCTAATGTTATTTTTAAAGTGAACCCCACCATCAAAATTTTCAAAATCCTCAAAATTTTCAATTTTTTCTCATTTTCTAGAGCAGCGGCCATCCTAGCAGTCTGTATATTCTTACTTCTGCTCCTCGGCTGCACCTCAACATCAGACACCAATCTGAACACCATCTTCAGACCCAACTATGGCGCACTGTTTACCAAGTTACCCCAAACATTACTAGCCAATTACATGGACTATCCATTGACCTTCAGCCTTAACTTGACCTTTGACCAGAACCTAAGTCAGCCAGAACTACTCAGCCCTCTCATCAGCACTGATGCACCCCAATACATTAAGCACACAGCCCATGCCCTAGATAACATGATACAGAGCCTATTCTCCAAGTCAAAAACAACACTAAAAACCTTGTCAAAATTGATTTCACCTCCAAACATCAGAAAAGCCAGAAATGCCCCCGGCCAAGTCATTGGTGACATTTTAAGAGCTTCAATAGGCCTCGGGACTCAACCAGAAATTGATATTTTGAATTCTGAGATGTCTGACCTGGATAAAAAGTTAGCCACCAAAATGCACGTGGTAGAATTAGCCACACATTTCTTGTTAAATATTTCGGAATTTAATTACAATTCTGTCAACATCTTCTCAAAATTTCAAAATGACACTGATGATGCTCTATCTTTTATTTCCGGAAAATTAGAGCATTTAAATTCTAACATCTCATCAATATTATTAAAATTAGAACTCCAAGCCAGACAAGACACCTTCTATTCCATGTTATTCACAGCAGCAAATTCTCAAATAGAGTCTTTAATTGACCTCCAAAGTGACTTGGAAAATCTGCTCTTAACCATTAATAATCTACTTGAGGGCACCCTACCCCAATCCATCATCACACAAGACGACCTCAGTTTAGGTTTAAACAATTTATCCAGCCTCCTGCACGAGGCACACCACGGCATTATTTTAGAAGGCCTACCCATAAGTTATTATTATCAGCGCCGAGTACATGTGCACTGGAGCCATAACTCGAGCCTGTTAATAACCATACCAGTACCCATAACCAGAGGGGGAAGCACCTTTTCTATATTTAGAATAGAAACCTTCCCCGTACCCTTCGACACCTCCGACACTAAGTCAGTAGGTCACACCCAGGTGGAGCCACTTCCCGGCTACTTGGCTATGTCCAGGACCCACTCACACTACATACAGTTTACACAAGCTGACCTGGATATGTGTGACCTCGGCCACCTTATCAGCTGTAACCTACCCCTACCTCTGTTGTCGGCCACACACCCCACATGCACTCTATCCCTATTTTTAGACCTACCGGAGGCGGTGCACCATACTTGCAGTTTTAAAGCACACATGGCAGCACCCATACCAAATCCTATCCAACCCCTATCTCACAGCACCTTCCTATTAATAACCGACCACCCCACTTCCATGCTCCAATGCACAGATTCAGGCCAAGTCGAAATTAAAAATAGCGCATACTCAGTCATCTCAGTCCCATGCCTGTGCTCCATTAAAAATGCAGGCATGATTTTAACCAATTCTGATTTTTCTTGCACCCAAAATTTCACCCTAGAACCCATATCAAATGCCTATTTCAATTTACCACTGTGGCGACATTTTGGTCAACCTCCAGCCAATGTTTCCGGCATCACCATGGCAACCACTACCCAGACCCTTCACCTGCCCAATTTTGAAAAATTAAAACACCTACACAATCAAAAAATAGCACCCCTCTTTCAAGACACCCTAACCCTTAAAAGAGCCGCACAGGGACTTAGGGACCAATCCGCCCTCCTATCCACCAACTCCCTGATGCATCTGGGATATCACCTCCAGTTCTCACCTTGGATACACTTGGTATCACCCCTCCTGGCACTACTTTGCTGCGCATTAACCCTTAAAAACCATCTTCGTGTCAATCAGTTGGCGCGCTTTATCACACTAGTCTCAGCAACCCGAACACCCAAGATGGCTAATGCGGAGAGTTGGGATCGTTTTAAAGATCTGATACGCCAAGCTAACAAAAACTGGCCAGCCCCACAAACGACCCCAGACACCGATCTAGATTTTGTACAGTCGCCTGGCCGCTACCAGAACATGTTCACCTGGATTTTAATGGCAACCCTCCTATACATCACATGGAGTACCGCCAAGAGGTGCCTGCGACACTGGCCCTACTGCAAACAGGACAGCCACAGGACACCTTCAATTGTGGCCAAGATTCATGCTAACGGTCAAACCTTTGATTTCACCGTTGGCAAGATGATCTATGGACAAAATCTCTGGGCACCCACCATCACAGCCCCTAAGGTCTCCCCAGCCCGCCTTACGGCACCCCTAGGCAGACACTTGGATCTCCATTGGAAGTCCGACATCAGGACGATGATCGGGGGACAAGTCCGGCAGATCCCGCTGCAGCGCTATCCTCCGGTACCACTTCTATGGAGAATACCACTGTACAGAATCTTGAAGGGAGCCCACCACATGACAGTGGCCATCTCTTCAGAAGGACAGCCCGATTTCCAACTGGCCTCTAGTGACACTGACTCAGCCATACAGCTACCCTGTGAGTCCTGGCCAGCTGATCGCCATGACTCCCCGGCAGAGCTCACTAAGTACACCCGATTCCGGCATCAGCCAAAAACGGGCAAATACATGTACAAACCACCGGAGATGATGCTCACACCACCCTCAACATCGACCCGCGGTAAGTTTTCATCAAAATCCTACTTTGATCCTCATGTGGGGATCAATTAGCCGCCGGCCACCCCCCATATAACCTGGTAATGGACTCTCCCGGTCGCCCAATCCACCGGATAGCCCCATCTAACACCTTCATGTGGGGATCATCCCCATCCTCAATAGCTCTAAAACCCGACCCCACCCACAATTAAAACCTTTAACAACATCTCCAGTACCATAGCACATTTCGACCCACAATAACACAATTATTTCGACTCACTGTGAAGGCCCACTGCACGATGAGACGTCGCCATCTTGTTTCTGACGTCGCGTCTGGTTCCCCGCCAAACGCTGCGTCAGAACGCCGGCGCTGCGTCTCACCACTGCCGTCGGCCTCCCCAACGTCAGATCTCTTTCATTTTTCCCACGTTGGCATGACAACTTAACGTCAGTCAGGACACCCGCACTCAATATCTGCGTCAAAACAATAACATAAGCACGTGTTAGCAATATCACTAGACTTGTTTTCGACCCAAGTTAACAATAACAACCCGCATTAGAATTGAAAGCCGCCCTTGCCAATTTGGAAGCCCAGAATAAACAACATAACTCCTAACTGGTGGTGGACTTTCAAGTATATTATTGGCGTAGAATTATCACAGTGAATCAAGCTCTGGCATATATTAATTATCACAGGTTTCTCATTGCACAAATCATCACAGAATCATCTCTCCGCATCAGGCCGTGCCACCTTCTGGAACCAGTCCTTTTCGTCTTTGCCTTTCTCGCTCCATCTCAAACGGCAATCTCAGCTGGGACCCCCTTTTCTGATGGTTTCACCAGCACCTCAATTCTGAAAAATAATATTTACGACCCCTCTTAATAAAACTATCATTCTATCAACCAAAATCCAGAGCATAAACCAAAATTCAAGTTCTAGGAAGTTCAGACAAGTTTTGAATCAATTCACTCAAAATCAAACGTACCAGCCATAGAGCTTCAGTACACATGGCAAGGTCCACTCGCCCCTCCTTCAGGGCCATCGTTGGGCCCACGGACTCGGTGACAGTGCACCGGCACCCACCCGACCTCTAGCCACAGGAGAACGACCCTGAAACAAAAATGCACAAGTGTCAAACCACCGAAACCACACCCCAACTACTCGCCGCCCAAAAATACCAAAAATATCCATCGTATCTGTACTCACCCATATGGTCCTGCCACCACGACCGCCAAGAGGACGATCCCAGACGGCATCACAATTATCGCCGTGCTGACGATCATGTTTTCTTGTCCTTTTTTGTCTCTCCTGGCAATTACTCCTTCCTCATTAATCATAAGTCGCTTTCTGATCCCAAAATAGCCTCCGCCCTCTTTTATATCAGGATCCAAAACAGGAGCATAAAGTTAATTTTTGGACCTATTGTTCGAAAAAGCGCATCATCAAAATTCAAAATTCCAGCCAACCAAACCCACCCTCACACATGAACCCAATGAGTCCATGGCAAGTCTACACCATTGACCATGCCATTTGACCATGTCCTTACACGAACGCTGAACAAACGCCAGCTCAGTGGTGCCAGCCAATGTTTTTCGCATGAACTAAATAAGAACAGGTCCCCATGCAGTGGCGCTACCCGTGCCGCGCAGCAGAACTAACCTGGACCCTGGATATTCCAGTTTCCCGCTCACATTTGGCCATGAGTCTACACCGGCCCGGTGACACTGCACATCAATATGCACTGCCTAATTCACTGCCTTACCTGTCAATTTGGTATTTTTGTTGGTCGCCTTGTGATCCATGCACTATGATCGACCCCAAAACTAAAAATCCCCCCTCTCTTGTTCTGTTTTTCAATACAGAGGCCAACGACCTAATAGAGGAGGCGGAGACCGTATTGACAGGCCAGCAGGAGTTTCCAGCAGCAGGCCAGGCACGCCCATCCCAACCAGCCTGCCCCATTGGAGCACACGAGTCTGCTCTCCAATAGGGCCACCTACTAGATTCGCCACCCTGGGAACAAATTGTCCCCACCTAATGTACAGCTACAGCTGCCCATGCAGTATCAACAAAGACAATAGACCAGAAACTTTCAAAACAATTGGCTCGACCCAGGTCTGGAGACCCCTACCCAAAATTAACCAAGCTTCATCTGAGGAGGATAGTGACTCTAGCACCTCCCTCTCAGCAGAACCAATAAACATGGACCCTGCATACAGTTCCGATCTGAGTTTACAGCCTGACTCAGGCAAGCATAGCAGAATGCATTTCAGCAAAATCGTAAACTTTGTCCCCAACACCAAAAAACCCAGATCCAGGAGAAGACCCTCACTAGGTCGCTCCCTCAACCCAAACGCCTTTAACCACCAAGACCCACCACCAAAAGGTCTTGTAAACCAAAGTCGCCATAGAAGGAGAAAATAATTTCAATAACCATCCTTTGTTTATTTTATTTATCTTTGAGACTGTCTTTAAAATTATGGACTAAAAGTGTAGAGACACACTTCACTCACCGACCGCCCATGGACACTATGAACACTGACTCAGTCAGCCTAGTCAACTGATTTTTAAAGCCAGTTTTTCTTGTTTGTATAAGGCTATGATACATAACCATGAAAACACGCTGCATTTTTACATTTATTTTCCTTTATAAGAACATTATGAAGAACACAAGCCAGGCAGCAGGTTTTTGTGATCTTAAGATGCCATAAAGTTCTTTTTCTCTCACACTGTACCTTTTCAAACCCAACCATGTCAAATATTTATGGGTTTTAGCTAGTTCATGTTTTTCTAAAAATTTTACAAGGAAGCGCTGGCAACCAGTATTTTTGCAGGATCAACTGAGATCCAATCCAAATATCAGCCAGAGCCACCATTTATTTTTGTATTAACCTTGTCCTTTTCAGCCAATAATAACCCCAGGTAGACTGAAGGCTAAACATGCAAAATTTTCCATTAACTAAGACAAACCTTTCTACAAATTAACAGAAACTTCTACAGATAAATAAAAGACCAAAAATCCAAAATTTTTTTTTAGAAAATTCCTTAAACATATCACCTAAAAGCCTTCAGACTCCCTAAGCCTTACCAGTATTATAAGGAATGATTGATCGACTTGCCAGTCATCAATTACCTTACCTCTGTTTTTATTTATTATATTGTATTGTATATTGGCTCAAGACCTAAATAATAAGTGCCTACCGGTACTGAAACAAACTTCAGTATTAACTTGTCTACCTCAAGGTCTGCCTTAAAGCCAATAACTGCATGTTTTAGGATAGTTTTTTTTTTATTCCTTTATCTTTGCGTGAACTTTAGTGCTAGATAAATAATCCAGCCCTTGTATCCTACCACGACCTGAATTTTTCATATTCTTCTTGTCAAAATTACAAACAACACCTCTTTGGCACAGTTTCGTTTTGTACTGTTTATAAATTATTTATGTTCAATCAAAAACCAATATTAAATATCTTCTTAATACTGTAAACTTTCAACTTAAATGATAAGATGTAATACCTATTATTACACATCAAACATATTGTCAGTAGACCTTTTCTCACAAACTTCCTCCTTAAAACCTCGCGTGGAATCGAGTAGGAATGTGGGGATTTGTCAGTAGACCGTTATAGGTATTGTACTTATCATATTTATTTTTCACCTTGACTCTACCATGTAACCCAGTGTCCGAGTCTACCCACAAGCCAAACCATACCAAAGACCAAAGGCTGGCGGCGTCAACTGCACTCAGTGACCCCGCCTCCTCCCACTGGAGGATACGCCGTCAATCACTAGCAGCTCGCTGCATGCTGGAAATTCCTAGCAGACAATGTTTAGAAACAACTCCTCCTGCTGGAGGACATGCCCATTGATCATGAGCAGCTCACAGCATACCGGGAGTTCCCAGCAGCTATATTTAGAACCACACTGAACTCTGTGAACCCCAGTGCTATGTTTGGGATCCCCCCTACATACCTGCACTGGAGTTCCCCAGTTACTATATTTAGCTCACCTGATACTATTTTTAGGATGAGCTGGGTGAGCAGCTCCTACTACAAATACCTGTGGAGGGAGCAGCTCACTCATCTTTCCACCTTCATACTTCATACCTCACACACTCACGTGAGATCAAGGCCCTTGGCTCAAGGGCTAGGCTTGGACACTGTTGGGCACCTTTATACTGTATCACCATCTATACCTCGTGGACTTCTATGAATAAAGTGGATATCAAACTGGATTCCTGATTCGTCTGTATTCATCCTTATTCATCATTTACGGACTCGTTGACAGAGGCATCACATAAAAGGGATTTGATATAAGCCATTTTTAAAATATGTTGCATTAATGGTGGAATCATTATGTGTAATCTTAAGAAAGAAACTGGCAAAGTCTTTTTTCTCCTTATTACAGAAGGAATGAATGTTGCTATCATGGAATATGACCTTATGAAGAAGGAAAACTTTGCCTCAGTCTGTATGCTATGAGGATAATGCCACTATATTTACACATTCTGTTCAACAAACTGCTGAGATGAACAAAATATACGAATCACACAGACCTTAGGCTCTGGGAAAAAAAGAATTGATTACCCTCTATCATCTGCTCCTAGGGCCGACTAGTTTACTTATTTCACACACTCCATTTAAAAGATTGATTATAAGAACATTGAAAAAATATTCAAACCGTGACACCATACGCCCAAGTATTTCAATATGCTCAATAGACAATCTTTATGAAAGAAAGGACAAGATTCGATATTTCCTACAATGATATTCAGCTTGTTCAGCATCATTGCCGAATCCTGCAATGACACTGCTTGGTCATAAAACAATAATGTTCGTCCCAAGGTACCTTACACTAAGAGGGTCCATGTAAGAAGGACAAAGCTCGGCAGCACCAGCCCAGTGGGAACACGTACGTTGGAACACTGTCGATAAAACGTTGGTTGATTCAAATTTCAATGTTGATATAATCAATATGATAGACAGTACAAGTGACAGTGTTGAATTAATGGTGACAATATTATCATTGTTGAATTGAAAACAGATGATGGTTGACAACATTGAAATTGCAGGATTGGCAGAAAAGCGTTAAACACATATTGCTCACATATTCGACTTAGTTGCCAACGTTGACCCCACTTGGAGGAATGGAAATGGTAAAGAACCTTAATAGCCACATCGGATACCAACTGAAAAACAAGAGTCCTGTGGAGAACTCCATCTCAGAGGTACAGTTACTTGAACCATAGGACCATCGATAGATATAGTAAATAAGATCATGCTTTGAAAAAATAAACTCTCCCATATTAAGACAGTCAAAAGCATAGTTTGTGTTGTCTTTCATTTTCTCTTTTTTTTCTGGTATTAGCCTACAGTTGAATTGAGATAAAACATTTACGAATTGGAATAAAACATTTTTGGTTAGACATGCAAGTCCAAAGTATATAACAGCCCAAGTCATGATTACATCGCATTAACATGCTTCTTTTCTTTAATCAATTTGCAGAATTTGAACATGGGCAGCACAACCTGTGACCGCTGTGTAAAGGGCTATATAAGTCCTGGACGACTCGAACTACACTTGGAATGGCATAAAAAGTATAAGAAGCAAAAGGAATTATGTATTTATAATGTTGGTACAAGTATGTGTGCCTTGTGTGTCCAAGGGTATTGTACCAAGAAACATTTGGAAAAACACCTTAAATCACATATAAGATCACTGAAAACCATAAGGGCAAGGTGCATGAAATTTCCAGAAATATGTCCACAATACACACAGCAGTGTAGTATTTGTGGTAAGACATATGCTAAGAGGAAATGGCTGCTAAGACACATGGTGGTGCATACTAATGAGCGATTGAAGCATGAGTGTGAGAAATGTGGTGTGACCTGCAAGGACAGCAAGAGTCTTACTCAGCACAAAGTTCAATATCATCGCAGAGTGAGGAAGCTTTTTCCATGTGATGTATGTGGAAAGGGTGCCAGGTCTAAACTTGAACTATCCGAGCACATGCTCACACATACCGGTGAACGCCCCTACAAATGCCCTATCTGCAAGAAAGATTTTAACCGAGAGAAAGGTGTGACTATACATATGGTCACTCATACTGAAGAGCGTCCGTTTAAATGCAGTATTTGTCATAAGAGGTTCAAGACTCAGGCAACCCTGAATACACACAAATGGGTTCACATGAAGAATGCTCCTAAGCCCCATGCTTGTTCTGTGTGTGGAAATAAGTTCATAAATACTTCCGCTTTAAAGACACACATGGCTGTTCATTCAGATGACCGGCCATTTAAGTGTAGCATATGTGCTCAGAGGTTCAAGATGAAAACTGGTCTTCGTTCTCATATGATAGCACATTCTGATGACCGACCTTTTAAATGCGAAGTTTGTGAGAAGAATTTCAAGTTTAGTACGGCTTTAAAAACCCACTTGGCAATTCACTCGGATGAGCGTCCATTTAAGTGCAAGTTCTGTCGCAAGGGTTTTAAACTGAAACAATCCTTGCGAACCCATGTGGAATATGTGCATACTTCAGGTCCTATGTATAGATGCAAGATTTGTGACATCGAGGTGAAAAAACAGAAGTCTCTTGAAAAACATATGCTGTTTCATTCCGGGAAGCTACCATATCGGTGTGAAGTATGCGGAAGGGGCTTCCACAGTAAGAACCACTACAAAAGACATATAACAACAACAAAGTGTAGTGCAAAGAAGGAATAAACAAATTGACATTGTCTGATATGTACTGTCAGACATTTGTAATCTGCAACTGAGATTTAATTTCCAGTGAGGCCACACTTTTTCTTTATTTCAATGTATATAGACATCTCAGGGTGAACCTACCTTACGTCACAATATTTTCAAAATGGAGGTTGTTTGAACTGTTTGCCTGTTTTTTGTTTTTTTTTAATCAAAGTCAACATGTAATTGAAATTTTTTCTGCATAATGATTGCTTACTGTGGTGATCGGTTGGAGTCAATAATTATACATTGACTCAAGTATTGGTTAGCAGAGGGCGCCACTAGACTTACCTCACACACCACCAGACTCAGGAGGAGAGCCCAGTGCTTAGGCGCCACCTTGTAGCAGACTAGAGTATGACCATGTCTGACAGAGCTAGAAGGCAAGGAAATGGTCAAAGTATGACACAGTGGAGACATCATGTGAGTGGCATGGGAACTAAGCAAACATGAAATGTACCAGAAATGACTTCACTGAGCTCATATTAGTGGTAATTGAAATATCTTTCTCACTCTCTAGGAATGGTGCTCCAATGTTCTCTACTGCACCCCCTCATACATTAGACATTGAAATAATTTTCACAAAAAGTAGATTTAATGGATCTCAACTCAATTATTTTTATGAAATGCTCAAAGTTGACCTTTAGAACAGCCCATTATCAACTGAAACAGGATGGATTTCTCCATACTGATACATTGAAATGCAGCTAACCTGGACCCATTACATAGAGTGACGTATATGTGATGTAAATGTATCATAGGATATTTGACACATGTGTTAATATAGCAGAATTGAAGTATTTCCTCAGGCATACTGAGCTATACACACAAACATGAATGTTACAGTTGCCACAAGATGGTGCTGAAGCACTGGTCACCCCCCCCCCTGCACCAGACTGATACACCTGGCAGCAGGGGGGGGGGGGTGACCAGTGCTTCAGCGCCATCTTGTGGCAACTGTACCATTCATGTTTGTGTGTATAGCTCAGTATGCCTGAGGAAATACTTCAATTCTGCTATATTAACACATGTGTCAAATATCCTATGATACATTTACATCACATATACGTCACTCTATGTAATGGGTCCAGGTTAGCTGCATTTCAATGTATCAGTATGGAGAAATCCATCCTGTTTCAGTTGATAATGGGCTGTTCTAAAGGTCAACTTTGAGTATTTCATAAAAATAATTGAGTTGAGATCCATTAAATCTACTTTTTGTGAAAATTAATTCAATGTCTAATGTATGAGGGGGTGCAGTAGAGAACATTGGAGCACCATTCCTAGAGAGTGAGAAAGATATTTCAATTACCACTAATATGAGCTCAGTGAAGTCATTTCTGGTACATTTCATGTTTGCTTAGTTCCCATGCCACTCACATGATGTCTCCACTGTGTCATACTTTGACCAGTTCCTTGCCTTCTAGCTCTGTCAGACATGGTCATACTCTAGTCTGCTACAAGGTGGCGCCTAAGCACTGGGCTCTCCTCCTGACCTGGCAGTGAACACAGGTGTGCTCGCCTTGCGGGTAGGCAGGCTATGCAATTTGACTTCCTTTTTTTCTTTCTGTTAAGCTTGTTTATTTGTTTGTTATTTAAATAGATAGGCCGGTAGTCTTAGAGAGTCAAGGCCCAATTCCATACTCGTCTTGTCCCTCCATAACCTCAATTTGAGCAACATCTATTGTTATCTAGATTTAGTGATTTTACATGAAAACAAGTTATTTAGGGTTTACTACAATTTGTGAGTGAAGTCATTAAATTGCTAAGCCACATTTGCTGTATATGCTGTATACAGACCCAACACTCTTACCAATGTAAAAAAAAAACTCTTAGTTAAGTACTAGTTAAGTTGTGTCAAAATATTGCTAAGCTACATTTGCTGTGCATTCATCATACATCTTGAAAATCTTGGATAATTTCCGATTCTGGACAATCATTTCCTGATTTGTTTTCAGTGCAAACATGGATCTATGACTGTATTGACAGCAGGATGACTTTCCTGTGACAAACATTCCAGTAGACACGACATTTTTATTTTTGTTCTCTGCTTACTTATTGTACAAGGTAGATTCTTAGATTCAAACATTTCTGAAATATTCAAGCAGTGGTTGTCTAAACTACTGGTTCATATAATATTATTAGTATACTAGTATGTGTTGTGTATAAATGGTGATATCCTGTGTGATGAGGATGTGATGTGTTATGTTTATGTTGTGATTGTTCTATGTTTACAAAAACAAACTTTGTATGATATGATATACAACGTAAAACTTCCCTCGGGAGCTGACCAAATTTGAACTCAAATTTCGCTTATAGCTTCTCAAAATGAGGGTTCGGCTTATGAGGGAGGTTTTAAATCAAGTGCATTTAAGTTTGACTTGAATGCACTGAAGTCTCAAGCTAGGGGGTTAGCTTATAACGGAGGTCGGCTCCTGAGGACGGATTTATGGTACTGATACCATAATCAAGGGATGGTCATTGGCAGAGCAATGTATCTTATTGTTCAAGCGCTTATTGAACTTTGAAGGGCTGGTTGAAAAAAAGATTCTAAAATTTCCTTTACATGTTGGACATATAAACCGAACAGTATTGTCTATTGAAAGAAAAGTATACCTAAAATAAAAATTAAAAAAAAAACGTTACAAAACGTTTCAGAACGTTTTCCTATGGCTTCTTATCATGGTCAAAGTTTTAAAACGTTAATAACGTTTTATTCCTTTTTTTGTTGTTGACTAGGCATCTATGTTTTCATTTTCTGTTTTGGTGTTTGCCCCAGCTCTTAGTACAATAGAAATATCAAGGCTGTGGTCAACTCAGATGCAGAAAGACTTTCAGTAATGAAGGCAACGGTGATAGAACATAATAAAGATAATGTATAATTTGTTGATTTTGCTATTTACAAGATATATTCAAATAAAAGCCTGTTGAAGAGATGTTGTGATGGAATTCAATGGTTGCCCTTACTTAGTTAGATTTTATTTCCAACATCAACATACTATGTTTTCGGTCGCATGAAGATTTCACAAAAAAACTGCACCTAATGGGCTTGTTATGAGAAAAGTAAAACACTCTGAATGACAAAATGCAAGCAAATGTTTATTTTGGGACATAGGAGGAAATGGATAATTTCTTTTCCCTCAGCAGTACAGTCAGAATCTGTCGAACACATCCTACTGAATGTTTAGTGCTTTTTATATAACTGCTGGAGGCCATTTCACCGCATTTATTACAATAAATGCGGACGTCCGTATATTAAATACGGACGTCCGTGTTTCACATTTATGCCCATATCTGAACACCTACTGCCCCTACCCCCCTCCGCATTTGAAATATGCTTCATATTTCAAATGCGGAGGGGGGTAGGGGCAGTAGGTATTCAAATATTGACATAAACTTGAAATACGGACGTCCGTATTTAATATACGGACGTCCGCATTTATTGTAATAAATGCGGTGAAATGGCCTCCAGAGGGGCCAAAGATGGAGAGAACAGAGTTGGCTCTTCACTTACATCAACTATAACATTTAAATTGGTTAGTTACTTAAAACAACATATAATGTTAGCAGTGGTTATGTTGAATTTATTACAGCATTGGAAGTCATTCTGTTATGTTATCCAGCCTGCTGAGTACACTGCAAAAACGGTGTTTAGATTTTAAACATGTTTAGGTCTAAACACGTTTAAAACCGAAACATATAGGTCAGTTAGGTGTCTCATCAACTACACACTTAGGAAATGAACACTTTTATTCTAACTACATAAACATTTTTGCTAAACATGTTTAGATGTTTAGAGTTTAAACAGTTAAATAATAGGTGTTTAGATTTATACATCATTATGTTTAGATACTTGGATGTCGAATCCACACCAGGTAGCAGCACTACCTTTGAATGGACTATCTTTACACAAATTATAATCAATTTTTGTGACAAATGTACCCGAACTCCACATTTATTATAGTTTCTATTCATTGAACGTCAGGAGAATAGAAAGAGCAATAGAAAGTTGACTAGATTCACCTTACACACTATCATTAGCATGAAATAATCAATAAGCTCAATGACTGACACCTATTTCATGTTATTCTGGAATAGACTAAGCAATTTCCTTCCTGCCAAGCTGTTGTACTTTCTAAAGTCTCTCATTCTGATGCAGTGTGTACATACATGCACACGTAAATAGGTGAGGCTGACATCTTTGGAAACTTTGACATGTAAATACCCCCCCCCCCCAGGTAAATGAGAAAACAAACAAAAGACATCTTTTTTTTTAATGTATACATGTCTGCACACCCTAACTCTCGGTCAAAGCATCTAAACACAAAAATTCATAAACATATAAACACAAAAATTCATAGATATCTAAACACAAAGTATAAACCTAAACACCTAGATTTCTAAACACTTGAGCTAAGCACATTGTTTGGCTAAACATGTGTAGGAAATTAATGTGATTACAAAAACGTTGCAAGAATATATTTAGAATTGTGTTTAGGATCTAAACACCATTTTTGCATATGTTAAGCAGTTGACATCAAGCAACATGAATAAACACTAGATATAGACTGTCACCTGTTACTGCTACCATCTTACTTTGATAATAATTACTTCACTGCTTGCATGTGTCTTTCAGAAAACAGCATGATGGATGGAACCAGCCAGGACTGTGAGCTTTGTGTGAGGGGCTTCTGGAGTGTAAGGCAACTTCAACAACACTTGGCAGATTGCACATTGTCAGCATGACTGTGAGGATATAAGAATTGTAGTAAGCAGTGACTGCAAATGCTGTGTGAAAGGTTACAGAACTAAACTCAAGTTATTTCAGCACTTAGTGTCTCATCAAAAGAAGTCATTCACAAGTCACTTTAGAAGGCGTCAGAGAAAGAGATCCAAGAAAAATGAATGGAATGTAGAGGAGAATACCTTGTCAATTGAGAAACCTACAGCCGACTTAGGAGACAAAGAGAAAGGCAATAGAAGGCAAAGAGACTGTAGTGTTTATGGTGTGTCATTCAGAGAGAGAAATTTATTGCTGAAGCACATGTTGACGCATACTGGTGAACACTCACCAAACAAATGTCAACTTTGTGACAAAATGTGCGATAACAGCCACAATCTT
The DNA here is from genome assembly GCA_949317995.1 of Acholoe squamosa. Classification (NCBI taxonomy): domain Eukaryota; kingdom Metazoa; phylum Annelida; class Polychaeta; order Phyllodocida; family Polynoidae; genus Acholoe; species Acholoe squamosa. The sequence goes on from OX439047.1 coordinate 56,223,938, forward strand.
AATAAACACATGGTGACACATGCAACAAACACTGGAGATGGAAAACATATGTGTACATTATGTGAGAAATGCTTTGAGTATAATTCTCTTCTTGCTCATATGCGCATTCATTCTGGAGACTGCCCCTACAAATGTCATATTTGTGAAAAATCCTTCACACAGATGAGTAATTTGAATACGCACCTTGTTATTCACTCTGAGAAAAGGCCTTTACAATGTAAAATTTGCAAAATGAGGTTTAAGAGAAAACATGACATTATTGTTCATGCAAAGTCACACACATCACATCAATATGCTTACAAATGCACAACTTGTGGAAAGAGGCTGAAAAATAAAACTTCTCTTCAAAACCACATGCTCCGCCATGCTGGTTATTTACCCTATAAGTGTGCTCTGTGCGATAAAGCATTTGCAACTAAACACCATCTCTCAGAGCATATTATGATGGTGCATGCCAGGGAACTTCCATTTACTTGTGAAATCTGTGGTAAAGGTGCGCAAAGTCAATCTAACTTAAGAATGCATATGAGAGTTCACACTGGGGAAGGACCTTGTAAGTGTGATGATTGTGGGAAGCATTTCAAAGTTCTTGTAACCTGAAGAGACACATGATCGTACATGATGAAAAAGGCCTTTCAAGTGTGAAGTATGTGGCAGGGGCTTTAAGGAGAATGGAGTTTTAAAAATTCATGTAATGAGACACAAAAAGAAGTACCCATTCAACTGTAAGATCTGTGAGTTTGGAGCAATGACCATGCTTGAGATAATAAGACATGGGAAAACCCATGAAGATGAAAAGCCATATAACTGTGAATTATGTCAACAAGGATTTTTGGCCAGATCTTCATTCAAAGCCCACATGTTAGCTCATGCTGGTAAATCTGCATACACTTGTAGTGTGTGTAAAAAGGGTATGGCAAGTAGTTCTGGTTTAAAGAATCACATGAGACTACATACAGGGGAAACCCCATACCACTGTGAGATATGTGGAGATGGATTCATCAGGAAGGACTATCTAGCAACACACATGGAGACTCACATGGAAGGGGGGCGGAAGAGGTTCCTGTGTAGTGTCTGTGGAAGAAAACTTATTTCTAAAGATTCACTCAAAGTGCATATGATGACACACACACGAGAGATGCCCCGCAATTGTGATTTATACGGAAATGGATATAAGAGGAAAACTATGCTGAAACAACACAAGTGTACAAAAAAAGAGTAATTACAAGTTATTCATCCTCGATAGCTAACTGAAATTCTTGAAACTAGGCCAATCAAAGAAAGGTGTGGGTCACAATGAGATGGGACAATAGTATTACATCCCCTGCATGATGTAGATATTTTGATCCAGGCACATTAATTATGAATAGTTTTCACATTATTTCCAGGGTGTACTGGTCCCCAAATTTGTAACATTCAGAGAGATTACCTGTGTCTGATCAGCATACCTATTATTAAGGTGTGTATAAACCCCCAAGGTTTATGGTGATATATCCCCACTAAGAACACACAGCACCACCACTCCATCTAGTGTCGCCACACTGCAACACCCATGTTGGACTCTAGGGGCCGCCACCTGCACTGCTTCGCAGAGAAGGCAGTGTTTCTTTGTTCCCCAACTGCAACAGACTTTTTCCTTTTACCTATATTGCCTATGTTTACCTGTCAATATTCAACTGTTAATTAGCTGTATTGTTAATACTTGTCATGTTTATCTCACTAGTCACAAAAAAATGGCGGGGTCTCTTAGACCTGAGCCAGTGTTGTACACACACCACTACTTCATCTCTGTTTTTGGTTTATTAGCTAAGGATATATTTATATTAGACCTATGATCATTACCATTGGTATGCGAAAGTAGTACGACTAAAACCGTAGTAGGTAAACACTTATGAGCCATGATTTATAATTGTGGTGTCACGGCACTAATAGTGCCAAGGACATTCTGATTTCCCCCCCATCTTCCACCATAAAACTGGCATCAATCGGGTTCTAATTTGATGGCATTCATAAATAAAGGCTTAAATTAAAGCTGAAGTCATTCTTGATTTTTTTAGCATGGTCAACCATAACAGAGTCAGATCTGTTTTTGCACCAGTTGCCATGGAAACCACCATTTTGCAAATGAATGTAACAACTACGTAATGTGGTGCTTCCATTAGCCAATAAACTACAACTACTACCATGTTGAATAAATTAAATGATACAGGCGCCCCTGACAGGTCACACATGTGACCTCGAACCCCTCTCTGACACAATAGGTTTCCATGGTGACCAAAAATGTTTTGCAACTTCCCCCCCCTCCCCAAATCATTACCTTTCTTCTGGTATCAAAATTATTAATCTGCGATAAAAATAAGGTCCCCTGGCACTGATTATACCAAGCAAAACACTGTTTTTAGTTGGGACTATTTAGCTGTCCTAGGTTTACTGGGGCGGAATACTGCTGTGACACCTTGTAGAGACGCATCTTTTCATATATAATATCATTGCAGCTCATCAGAAATTATTATAGTCGGCCACCAGTTGAATAATGTCAATGACCGACGGGTTAGTAGAGGTGTTTCTATTATTGCATTTGAATTTGTAGAAGGTCAACACTGGTCACGAGGCTGCCAGTCTTGGTCATTCACCGTTCCTATTGGTCAGTTAAGTCAGTTGAATACATTTTTCTTTAAAGATAAGGTAAAGGACAGTTAAAAAGATAGTGTAAAATGATTTTATAACACACTTAACGTTTAACATGGATGCATGAAAAATTCCCTTCGCCCCTTACACAGGAAGAATCTTTCCAAGGATATCTGCTGCCAAGAGTCCTGGCTCCTTAGACCGAAAATTCTGTTTCTTCAGAATGTGCCTGCACTAGAAGTAACTATACCTCCCTTTTATTGGCTCTCTGAACGAAAGGCTGTTTGGTGTTACTTCTTTGGGGTGATATCTAGTGTGTCTACAAAAATTCTATCCCTAGATAAGCGGGCTTCCCTAGCCCACTTAAAAGGGTCTATATCTCCTCTTTCCTATCCCCTCAGGATGTGTGTGGTGCACATATGAGCAGGCACCGTCACATGATTATAATTGTAATGTGTACTGTCCAGTACACTTCTACTAGCTATGCAACCCTCACAAATCAGTAAGGAAACCAGATGTCTACCTAGTGATGAAATCTTTAAAGTTCTTACCATAAAGAACAGATACCATCAATCATCACCATAGCACAACAACATCAGTTACTGTGACTGTGTTGATATTGAAGATGCTGAAAACAGAGACTGTGAACTTTGTGTCCAAGGCTATTCCACTTAGCAAAGCTAAGAGAAACATTTGATGTCTCACAAAAAGAACTCTACTACAAAAGATGTGTTCAAGTTGGATGGAAAATCCTATGTGACCAGCCAATATTCAAAATTACAAAGATCAACGTTGATTGAAAGGAATGTAGGAGTTTCAAATAAGAAACAGACAGGGGGTGTAGGAGGAAAAGGGAAACAAGATGAAGGGCATAGGAATTGTAGTGTTTGTGCTATGCCCTTCAGAGGGACAAAAAAATTGTTAAAACATATGTTGACACACACAGGGGAACAATGTAAAATTTGCAAAATGAGGTTTAAGAGAAAACATGTATAACGGTTCGTTTTATGTGTTTATATCGGGTGGCTCTTAGGCTCACTTAAATACTATGAGTATCACACAACACGAGAAGTTCAGGTTGGGCAGAGCCCTTAGACTTCCCACCTGTTTGGGTGGGCTTTATTTGAGAAGTGCAGAATCACGTCTGGACTGGACTAGGTCCAGTCCCCTTCTGCGGATCGCCCGGCTCCTTAGTAGGAGCTGGATGCGAGGCGTGGTGCTGCCCCCCCTTGTACCAAACGGGTATCACGAAGTGACACCTGGTTGGCATAGAAGGAACGAGCACCACATGAGCACATCTCTCAGATGAACCGCACTTATATGTACACGACGATGCCAGCCCCTACACCCCCCCCTAGACCTAACCTAGTGTAGGTGTTACAATAGACTTATTGAGAATCTGATAATATGATATGTATATAACAATATTTACACAGGTAAGTCTAATTATGTAATAGTTTATAAAACTAATATGACATTAAAGGGGCATTATAAATAATATGTACATAATTATAGGCATCGTCATATATAAACCAAAGTAACTATTTATAACAATATAGGAGGTGGCGCCTTATGCACCATCAACCTATGGTAAAAAGTAACAATGTTACAGAGTTATAATAGTGGTAATGACGTATATATTAAATTTATACAGTTAAATATAAAGTAGTCTTTTATAGACACATATATTATATTTAATATCCACCCGAAAGATGGGGTAACCCGAAAAAAATTTTGTTTTTAGTTATAAATGAATAATATATGTGACCCATCCTAACAAAGTGGTACTGAAGTCGCACATTTAGAAGTCTAGATATGGCCTTTTCAAGTTGTATAGTGTCAAAAATATAAAAAAAATTCAAAATTGATATATTAGCATTTTTCTAACATCCAGGTAGATGCCTTTCAAAACCCTTGCTTCCTAAACTGAATTTAAGCCCCACATGCCTAAAAAGCATAGCTATAGTAATTGTGGTTATATAGAATTACATAGAAATTATATAGGATTTATAAATTATTATATGTCTAATGTGTTAATTATCTCAGTTTAATCTATTATTAATTGTTCCGGCTACATTTACTGCTAGAAGATCCACAGAGGGCAGCCTGATTCAAATATGCAAGTGTTATATACCAAATTAAAGCTCTTGATGAGCTGTAAATGAATATGGCAATATCTAGATACTTTCCATGTGTGACTTCCGAACCAATTTGTAAGGATGGGTCACATATATACAAACAATATCATATGACTTTAAGCACACAGCCAAAAATAATTTTCTTGGAATCTTAAATAATCTTACCTGATGGACAAAACTACCAATTTTAAGATTTTTATTTTTCTTAAAACTGGTAGTTTTGTCCGCCAGGTAAGATAATTTATCTTATTTTCTTAAATCAAGAAAAATATTTTTAGCAGTGCAGTGTCCTACCGGGGTAGCAGGATCACCCTTACTATAAAAATTAGACTTCCAGCGAACCTGGAATAACTGGTTTCTGCAGCTCCATCCAGCGACATACGTGTGATGGCAAGCCACGTTGCTGTTGTGCCCTGATGAAGAAGTGAAGATGGAGCCCCCTTTCGTATGGTAATCCACGAGTGGTTTGGGTAGCGTCCATCTTAGCTGCAGATTGTCATTCCAGTCCGTCGGATCCGGGTAGTCCTCCGAGAATAAATCTCTGGCATATAAGACATGCCTTTACCCTTGGGTACTTATAAATTAATGACCAGCAGATGGACACTTACAAGACCTCAGACTCGTCGTCAGTGTCCATCTTATCAGCTGTCTCCAGGTTGGGAGCCGAGCTGCTGCTTTCTCCAGTGAGAAGCTTAAGGGTACCGGTGCTCGGGTCCACGTCAAGTAGACTCAGAGTACCCACACCCTCAGACAAGCTGCCTCCCACTGCTCCGGCGTTGTCATCCCAAGGGATGGCTAAGGATGACAGTGTGTCGTCCCAGTCATCCAGGTGCTTGCCGAAGCAGAGGAAGAACTTAAGGTCCGCCTCCTTGTACCAGTTGATGTACTTTAAGTTCTCAGCGGTGTGGAACTCCTTAAGCTTCTCGGCTTCCCTCTTCTTCTCCATGCAGGATTTATAGGCCTCCTTGACCCGTTTTATTTCCTGCTCCTTAATTTTATCTTCTTCACGCCTCAGTCATGTCTCGTCAGTAGTCAATAGACCTCTGGCGATGGAGAGACTGCCATTCGCTCATAAGATCATTTTGGATCTTACAAGTGCGTTCGTCACGGTGGTCAACGAATGTTTCCGGGTCTTGAAGACCAGCCAATGTATTCGCTACTAACCCCATGATGGGGACCCGAGAGTCCGCAGATGGAGCAGCAGCTGGTACCGTAGTGGGTTGGGGTACAATAACAGGCAGAGCGCCTGCACTAGGGACCAAAGAGCCCTCAACCGTTTCACCTCCCCTTCCTCGGCTGTAGCCGGGGAGTGGTCGGGTGGATTCGCATCCACCATGGCCTCTGCCCCAAGCCTTAGGTCTACCCGAGGAGATTCGGGTCCTGCGGGTCCCATAGCAGGGAACTTCGTCATGTACTCCTCGTAAGCTTGGCGCTGTTTGTCACTGGACTCCTCCCCGGCCCGCCACGCACTGTGTCCAGTGCGGGTGCCCATGAAGGTAGTCCAGTCATCCTGGTTTCTGGTATCAACACCCGGGGGCGCTGTGCTCCAGCAGTGAAGCCAGGTGGTGGCGGTGGTGGTACTGCCTGGCTAGCCACCCGAGGGGTCTGGTAGCCAGGCATGTCCAGTGCTGAAACCTGCTGTCCGGACTGGCGACGATCAGCTGGGTTGGCTGGTCTGGACTGATCCTTGGCGCCGGAAGGGCTCATGGATCGGTCTGCTCGGGTTCGTTTTTGGGGTGTGGCTGAGGATTGCGCCCCAGCTGCTCCCTTCAAACGAGCCTGCTTGTCCTTCTCCCGTTTGTCGTCGCCCGACCACTTCTTCAGTTTCATATGCCCTTCGGATGGCAATTGAAACTTCAAACCGGAGGGGTTGACAGCAAAGTAAGTGGTGATGTTGCCACTCCTCCAAGCGCAGAACTCGGGTTTAAACGCTTGCAGGCTTTCTCACCTGATTAGCTGGGAGCTCAGCCCAGTTCGCTAGGAGCTCGTTGCAGCACCTCACTGCACGCTTTTGTGTCTTATCCAGGCCAGTACCATGGGCTTTTTGCAAGTGCAAAGCCATGTCTCGATGAAAGTGCCATCACACAACTTGCTGGGGCGGTCACTAGGGACACACCTCAACAAGGGCTTATGGTGCATTTGATGCTCCACGATATGCCTGGCGAACCAAAGCTTGGTATTAAATACCTTCTCTCCAGTGAGTGAGAGCTGGCATGACTCGAATGAGCACTTGCGGCGGTTGCCGTTGGGTCCCCATTGGGTCATAGCCAACTGAACCTCGTTCTGGACTCGTAGTTATACACCAGCCCCAATTTGGACTTCAACTGGTCAATCCAAATCAGGTAGAATTTACCAGACTTCATCCACTCCTCATCATCACTGTCACCGTCCGTGTTGACAGCGCCCGGGCACATGTAGTGAATTGTGTCATATGCACAATCCGCGAAGCAATCCCTCGGCTGCATTCTTCCACATCCATTTCTAGTTGTCGTCTTTAGGAATGTCCATGGTCATGTCTTCCCACGTCGTTACTGACTCCAACTCAGATTTGGCTGACTCGGGCAGCTCCGGGTCACTTTCGCTCTCCAACTTGCTGCTCGTGTAGATGCCTGCCTCCTTGGCTTGGACCCGACTGGATGTAGTGGTACCAGTCGAAGTCACAACTGAGGTGGCAGCGGGCGACCCGCTGATGGTGACAGTGGGTGCTACAGTAACCACGGTGGCCGCAGTGACTGCTGTGGTGGTAGGAACTGGAGCCTTCGGCTTGCTCTTATCCCCCTTCTTTGTAGAAGCAGGAGTTGGCACAACCGGACTCTCTTTCGCTACCTTCTTCTCCCTCCTCTTCTTGCCTTTGGCAGGCTGCTTTGGGGCCTCCGGGCTGGAATCCGTCTTACCGGATTCCTTTCCTTTACCCCGGGTGCTCATTCGGCTACTGGTGGTAGAGTCTGTATCAGATGAGGCACCCAACTGGAGTTGGGCCTACTGCTTGTGCTGGGCGCGGCGGACAGCAGTCAGCTCCTTCTGCTGGGCGTTAAGCTTAGCCTCCACAGCAGCCTGTTGACGAGTAATGTCCGGTGACCTAGTTGCCTATTCTCCCGCCATAACCCGTGGTGCCTCCACGTAGACTAGATCCGGACTGAGGTTCGGCTCGGTATACGAGACGCATGTTACTACGAGGGTGCTATATACATTGCTAGAAAGCGAATGTACTGGATAATCTGACCACCACTCATGGGATACGCCATCCAGGGAACATACATTCGACGCCCGTTCTGCGATACATATGTCATTTGCCTACGGCGAACCACACACAGGTGCTCGTTGTGTACTGAGTTAGGTAACGGCAGCCCTTAGCCTAGGACTACGTCTGTCACCCTCAGTCAGCATTTTATTTCTCCTGGCATTACCCACGGCCTTCTCTGGGTCCTGCGCAGCCACGGCAGGACCTTTCCCATGGGTAATGCCTTCACTCAGCGAGACATTTTTCCAGTTCTTATGATTTGGCCGTTTCTGGCCCGTCTTCTTCTTTTCAGAAGCTACCTTCGCCTTCGGATGCTTCCTGGGCCGACCTCTGGGGCGTTTCTTGGTTACTATCACCTCAGGCCTCCCTCGGGTCGGCTCTTGGGGTCAGTATCCGTACTCCCTCTCTGCTGCTTCACGTCCCTTCCAGGGCCTAAGCTTTCCTACATTGGTTTTTCATTTTTTACCAATGTCGCAATCCTCCATCATCACTGTAGACTAATAGAGATAATGCGCACAATTTTAAACGGACCCTCCCAAGGCGTCACAAGCTTTAATTTTTTCGAGTGGCTCGTAATACCTCAGCACCTTGTCCCCTACATTGAAACGTATCATTCTTGCATTTTGCATTTTGCTATTTAGCATTCTTCAGTAGTTCGTTTTAAACTACTTCGTATGCCTGCTTAAATCTGTCCTGGAGTGAATCCACAAAAAGCACCGTGCAAGGAGCCTCCGATTCGATTCCAACCACACCATATTCCAAGTCGGCGGGCATAATTATGTCCTCGCCGAACACCAAGAGGTTTGGGGTACAATTAGTGGATGCATTGACGGTGTTATTGTAGGCGTGTACTACAAACTCACACTGTTCGTCCCAATCTTCCTGGTGGCTATTAACCACAGGCTTCAGAACTTGTATCAAAGTCCTGTTGAACCTCTCCACCTGGCCATCCGATTGTGGTCGGTATGGGTTGGTTCGGGTCTTACATATAGCTAAGTAATGGCACATTTCCTGCCATAACTCTGACTCGAACTCCCTACCTTGATCACTGTGCATCATGAGGGGTACACCCAAATGTAGCACCCAGCCTTTTACAAATGCCTTGGCACATGTAGCGGCCTTGTGATCCGGATGGGGAAACACCCGAGTGTACTTAGTATAGTAGTCGGTCACGACCATCATACAAGTATTCTCTCTAGGCGTCGTTTTAAATCTACTAATGATGTTGATTGCTACACGAGCAAATCTCACATCAAACAGTTCCTTGGTCAAGGGTAACTTGCCCAGGCCAGGTCATGGCTTGTTTCTACAACAATCAGGGCAAGTTGCAATCCACCGAAGTAGGTTACTCCTCATCCCTGGCCAGTAATATCGTCTTTTTAGACCTTCAATGGACCTTTTCTTCTCAAAATGGCCACTCGTTTGGTGTCCATGACAAAAATACATGATATCCCTTCTCAGGAGGTAGGAATCTTGATTTGCAAAAGCTTATTGTGATTGGAAGTAGTCTTCCATCTGCACAATATGCCATCTCGGATCTCTAGCTCGGTCCATTAAGGTTATAAACTGCCTCGTCTCTCTGTCCCCCAGAGATAAAATTGGCATCACCAGCTTAATACCTTTCCGTAAGTATTCCAAGATGTGTGCAGTGGTGGGGTCCGACTGCTTGAACTTCTTGATGGTCACTGGTGACCAATCGAGATAGCTTCACACAGTCTCCTCCTTTCAGATTGGCCTTCTCGATAAGGCATCAGCATTTATATGCTTTTCACCCGGACGGTGCTCAATCTGCTTGTGCTCCAATCTAAATGTGGATAGATGAGCTAACCACCGTCCAATCATCCCCTCGGCGTCCTTAAACTTAAGGAGCCATCACAGAGACGAGTGGTCGGTACGCAAAGTGAAGTCAGTTCCCCAAAGAAAATGCTTATACTTCTTCGTATACACTACTACCACCAATAGTTCTCTTTTAGTGGTACAATAATTATGCTGTGTCTTGCTCAACGTGTTGCTAGCGAATGCCAATGGGACCTCAACTCCATTCTGGACCTGAGAGAGTGCAGCCCTATAGCATTATTGCTAGCATCAGTGTCTAGTATGAATTGTCCCTCGGGTGTGGGATATTTCAGCACCGGTGTGTTTCTAAACAAATCTTTTATTTTATTAAAAGATTCTTCTTGCTCACTGGTCCATGGGAAGGGTTCCCGAGCCCTACCAGGTGTCCAATGAGCTAAGCATTGCATAGGAAAGCTTACACGAGAGTAATTTGGTATAAAATCACGGTAGTAGGAGCAGAATCCTAAAAATGATCTAACCTCCTTAGCACTCGTGGGTCTTTCCCAATTCTCTACAGCTTCTAGCGCTTCCGGATCGGCACTTACCCTGTTGGGGGTAATTATCCTTCCTAAGTATGTAATTGTTTTCTTAAACAAATTACATTTCTTAGGCTTGAGTTTTAGGTCGTTGGCTAGAATCCTATCCAGAACTAGCTGTAGATTCCCGTGGCATTCCTTGAATGACTTGCCGAACATGACAACATCATCCAAGGAAACACTTTTTCCACAGCAAGTCACTGAGCAGAGATTCCATCATAGCCATGAACGTAGCTGGTGCATTGCACAATCCGAATGGTAAGACATAAATACTTGAATAGTCCCAAATGGCTAGAGAATGCAGTTTTCTTTATGTCTTTGGGATGCATCAGTATCTGCCAATACCCGGACTGTAAATCCAGGGTGCAGAACAATTGGTTCCCACCCAAGCTATCTAAGATCTCGTCTATCCTTGGTAAAGGATACGAGTTCTTCTTTGTCATACCGTTTAGTTTACGATAGTCGACACAGAAACGGATGGTTCCGTCTTTCTTAGTGGTCATACAAACAGGGCTGGACCAAGGGCTCGAGCTCGACACGATTACCCCTAGCTCCAACTGTTTTTGTATTTCCTGTTCACATATTAACTTCTTCTTAAGAGGAAGTCTACGATACGGTATCTCGTCGCCCACATCGATAGTGTGTAACACCTTATCGGTTCTACCTACGGGTCCTCCCTCTGTACCAAAGAATTTTCATACCTTTGTAGGAGATCCCCTAAGTGCCGTTTATCCTCCGTATTCTGTAAATCTGATTTATCAATCAGTTTCTGAAATTCCTCATCCAAAGGATGCTTACCAACAGGGTTTAATGGTTTCTTGAACTTGGCTTCGGCAACGTGTTCCACTGAACTCATCACCCCTACGCCATCGCCCCGTTTCAAGTCAATCACTGAACCGGTTCTGTTAGTCATGGGTAATACAATCCATGCTGCATTCGCCACTAACGTATCCACTGAGTCCAACCCGATACTCGATAGGTGTATCGTGTCGGGTTCAAAGACGCCCATCTCACCCTTCTGGGCCATTGATCCGCCACAAAGGACACAAGTGGTACCCGGAGCGATTTTCACCGTACGGATAACCAAAGCTACTGAAGACACTTGTCTCAATACGCACTGTACATGCAAGCCATGTACAGTGCAGGGGTTCCGGATACTCATCATTCCATCCCTCGGATCCAACGTAGCCCCGTATAGGCTTGCAAAATCCAAACCGAGGATTCCATCGTCACTAACCTCTGCTATAATAGGCGAAAGAACGAATTCTTTGCCTCCTATATGGATAGGCATAAAAGTCCTCCCAAAAGTTCTCATACTGCTTCCGTCGGCCGTGCAAGCATTAACCCCGTTTTGAGGTTTTCATGACTGCCGGCCATTGAGTCGAAGAATCTTTTGAACACACAGGAATGGCTAGCTCCAGTATCCACTAAGAATTCTCCTACCCGACCTTCCACAGTTGCGGGTATATACCACCGTCTCCCTCCCAGTGGGGATCGGTTACTGGTAAACTGGTGAAAGTCTCCAGAATCACCAAGATTCAATCCGAGTTCTCTTAGAAACTCCAGACAAGGATGACTTGGGAGAAGGCATGTCCCACACACTCGGATCAACGATTTAATCCATCCTTCCTCTTCCCCAGTGCGGCCACTCACCATATAGTCACCTCCAACACACATATCTGCACTAGGGTCCCTGGCCCCGGTCGGAATGCTGGGGTGCACACCCACAGTCACCCGACCTCCAGGTAAACATGATTCGAGTTCTTCCACCGGATTACCCCCGGTAGCCTTTTGGCATTCTTTTCTGGTTGGGGTTATACCCAATGCCGTGGATACAACCCCCTCTAATTTCCCACTACGTCGGCTACATCAGCATCCTGCTGATCTGCTTCGGCTTCGGCTTCAGCTTGATAATAAGCCACCATTACTGGCTTTGCAGCAGTACACTCTGATGAATAGTGCTCCATTTTCTGGCACCTGAAACATTTCACAGTTCGGCGATCCACTCTAGGTTTCGACCGACTGGCTTGTAGTGCTTCAGTTATTTTCTTGCACATATCTTCCATTACCTTTGTCAAGTCCGGAGACTGACCACTCACTTTAGAAGTGCTCTCGGCAGGCTTGTTCGCCTTGCCATTTGACCTGGGGGTACCTGAAGTCTTGGGTGCTGATTTAGCATCCTTCGACTTGTTAAACACCTTCCTCAGAATATATTTCCTACCGGAAGTGTTCTTTCTCAATTGCATTGCGCAGAAGGTACCATCCTTCTGTTCAATGTCAATCACCTCGAAGTCATCCGAGGTATCCTCGGATCGATGCATTGCAGCTGCTATTAGGGTCTGTCCTGCCACATTAAGAACATCCCCGGCTAACATAGTTTGTTTCTTCACGGCCATATCTATACCATTAAATATGCCGTGCAACGTGGACCCTTCCTTCCAGGCATCTCTTGCAGCTATCAGTCTCTTAGCCCCTTGATGAATTGGATAATCAAATCGTCCATATACCAGTCCTGGTTCTCTGTCCCAGGTCTGGCCTTACTCAATAGGGCATGGAGTTCCATCCCTTATGTTCTAAACGCTTCCGACAATTTCTGGGTCTGTTTCCTAAAATGCACCATCGGATCCTCCTTGACCATGTTGCATAATAGCCCACTAGCAGTTTCAACTAACTGCTCAAAACTTCCAACGAGCCCATACCAGGTTTGCCATTGCTCTACAGCCATGCGACCCGGGCCAATCTTTAGACATCTAACGAGATGTGGCTTCACCTCGTATGGAGTCCACCCATTGCAATTCATCACGTCGATGAAATCTTTAAACCATTCCTTCCATGGTCGGGTACCATCATACTCCTTCGGAATGACGGCTACCCTCCTGGCTGACTTATGAGCATGTACATCAGTCTGCTGCACTGTTGTTTGCTCCATTCAATCATCTTGGTTTCATTCAAGGTTCGATTGCCTCCTAAACCACCAAAACTGTTATTATTCCGTGGGGGGGGGGGGTGGTGGTTGGTTGTAACTCCACTGTGACTGGTTAGACCCAGTGTTTCCTCCACCACCAAAGTTGGAGGTAGTACCCAAGGTACCACTCGCTCCCTGACTGCTCGTATTGGCATTTCCATTCTGACCACTAGCATTCGGCATGCTACCTGCTTGGCTCTGCTGGCCACCACCCTGCGCATTCTGTGAATTGCCCGGGTTACCAGCATCCAATCCGACATTATCTGTCTGATCCACGGTTATGTGGAATCTGCCAGTTTCGGCACTTGTGTCGGAACTGTCTCTTTGAATGAAGTCTGGGTCCAGATTATGGACAATCGGGACTTCACTAATGCGAAGCCTGTTAGTCTGACCATTTTGACTTTGGGTCCTGACATAGACTCCTTCTTGGTCAACATTCCGAGATGCATTATCATTTACAAACGGATTGTATGCACTTGTCAGCTGTTTTGGTGTTGAACAGGTAACGATGTCACCCTGTTTAACAAAGGTAAGGTCTGGACTAGGGTCCGAGCTCGTTGGAGGGGGATTGGTCTTTTCCTTATCCTGCAAGTAGCTTTCCATATCAGACTTGTTTAGAGTTAGAGTCGCCACATCGGTGGTCAGGTTCCTCTGTTCCTCTCTTAACTGAGCATTTTCAGACAAGATTTCTGATTGAATCTTCACATTGTCCTCAACTGCTCGGTTACATTCTAATTGAGCGGCTTGCACCTCTCTTTTTAAAGTATCCTTCAGTAGCCAATACTTCTCACTCTTTTCTTTCTGAGACCGCTGGTACTCAGTCATTTCTCTACGGATCTCATCTTGTTCTGAGACAAGTTTGGATTCCGTTTCAGCTTTACAAAGTTGAAGTCTTTTCAACTTCTCTTCCATTGCACTCGGATCGTAATCTATTCACATCCTGAGCTTTAGCGACCTCCTCGGATCTAGTGTTATCAATAGCTCTCCGCCTATTGGCTTCCTCTTTCTTTAATTCAGCCAACTTACTCTCCCTTCCTTTCTCTTCAGTTGTCTTTAACTCTACCCGATGGGCTAGAGACGATAATCGATACTTGAGGTAGGGTTCCCTCAGAATCGCCTCTTGCTCTATAGAACGAAGTTCGCTAATTCATTCTCGGGTCTCATCCTCTATCTTCTTTTGTGCAGCTATGACAATTTCATGTTGCCTGTCTGGATTTAAGGCTTCCTACTGGATTAAAAACTGAATCCAACAAGGCTTCATCTAAGGATAGCCCAAGTGTATATACATTTCCCTAGATTTCGGTAATGTATCCTGGTTGGTATCCTGTTGGGATGGGGCGGACCCGATGGGGACATCGTGTGCCTTTCCACAGTGGTCTTTACCATCCCCTCCATCATCTCGATCGCTATCGTGATCCGATGATGTCATTAACGGTCTTTCCTGCCTTATTCGGGTAACATCTTGTACCCCCTGCTCGCTAGGTGTTCCAGTCCTTTGGATAGGACTTTGGGTCTTCGGAGTCTTTAAAGTACTAGCGGCACCCACCGATATACCGGCTTCCAATCCGTGCCTACTAGTTATCACTTGAGACCAATCACTCAAGTCCAACCGGGCAGGTTTAATTAACCCACTCAGCAAACGGGTATCCGAGGCCACATGGCTAGGGGTACTCGGGTACAGTTTGACGACCCCATCTCCTATACTGGGTGTAGAGAAATCTCTCTGTACACCAGCCGGGTTATACAAATATTTTTGACCCGGTTTCCAGTCTAACAATAAATGCTGAGAGGCAATGCCATCTTCTTTGAATTCTTAAAGCCCTAGGGTCGAGGAACTCGCATTATTCAATCCGCGGCTTTCGGCCGTTTGGCCGCGCTCCACCCCCAACCGACTGGTCATGGAACCAGTGTAACGGTTCGTTTTATGTGTTTATATCGGGTGGCTCTTAGGCTCACTTAAATACTATAAGTATCACACAACACGAGAAGTTCAGGTTGGGCAAAGCCCTTAGACTTTCCACCTGTTCGGGTGGGCTTTATATGAGAAGTGCAGAATCACGTCTGGACTGGACTAGGTCCAGTCCCCTTCTGCGGATCGCCCGGCTCCTTAGTAGCTGGATGCGAGGCATGGTGCTGCCCCCTCTTATACCAAACGGGTATCGCAAAGCGACACCTGGTTGGCATAGAAGGAACGAGCTCCACACAAGCACATCTCTCGAATGAACCGCACTAATATACACAATGATGCCGGCCCCTGCACATGCTCTTTCTGTTCACACAAAGAAATCACACATATTATATAATCAGTATGAATACAAATGCATGACATGTGGAAAGAGGTTGAAGACTGAAAGTTCTTTTCAAAACCGCATGCTCCTTCACACTGGCTAACTTACCCTCTAAGTGTGAACTGTGTGATAAAGCATTTGTCCATAAACATCATCTGTCAGAGCATATTATGATGGTGCATGCCAAGAAACTTCTGTTTACTTGTGAAATGTGTGGCAAAGGTGTTTACAGTAAAGTTAATCTTATGTTGCATATGAGAATTCACACTAGGGAACAGGCTTGCAAATGTAAACTTTGTGGGAAAGTGTTCCAAAGTCCTTCTAACATAAGAAGACACATGGTTGCAAATGTGAAGTTTGTGGCAAGAGTTTTAAGCAGAATATTGTACTGAAATGTCACAAAAAGAAGAACCCATTCAACTGCAAGATATGTGAGTTCGGAGCAATGACAATGCTTAAGATCATAAGACATGGGAAAACTCATGAAGATGAAAAGCCATATAACTGTGAATTATGTCAACAAGGATGTTTGGTCAGATCATCATTCAAGGCTCATATGTTAGCTCATGCTGGGAAATACGCATACACTTGTAGTGTGTGTAAAAAGGGTCTGACAAGTAGTCAGGGTCTAAAGAATCACATGAGACTACATACAGGAGAAACCCCATACCACTGTGAGATATGTGGACATGGATTTATCAGGAAGGATTATCTCGCAACACACATGGAGACTCATGAGGAAGGGGGCCGAAAAGGGTTCCTGTGTAGTGTCTGTGGAAAAAAAACTACTTACAAAAAAATCAGTAAAAGTACATATGATGACACACACATGAGAGATGCCCTACAATTGTGACGTTTGTGAAAGTGGATACAGGACAAAAACAATGCTAAAACAACACAAGTGTACAAATCAAAAGTAATTAGTTCATTTTGAATCCCTTTCAAATTACACTGAGGAATATTTTTGGACTTTCGGAGAACAGCTGGGATAAAACCAACTGATCTCATTTCAAGGGTACTTGAATTCAGAAATTGTAATGAAGACGCTGGGCTTCTTCTCATTTCTAAGTTATTTGACATTTTAGATGCATGAACTGCAATAAAACAAACAATACTAGTTAAAGATTTGGCATGAAGCCTATTTTTTCTATAGTTAGATTCATGCATTCTTGGTAATACATGTCTTCAACATAAATCAGCCCTCTGTAATATATGCAGCCCCATTGAAGTATTGGAATTTAATTGTGCAACCCACCTCACGACTGAGGTCTAACAAACATGGATATATACAATTTGCTGTCGGGAGTATCATATATGTGTCTTTTGTAAAATGTCAGCGAGATGGAAGGTGCATTAGCCATGCTCAATACCGCAATGAGATGACAACACAGTTCAGTGTTTATTAAAAATAAGAATGAGGGCAACTTCAATGAACTATACATAGGATAGTTTAACCTAAAGACGACCATTCCTGTGCAGGTTTTCAATTAGGGAAATGTAGAAGCTAATATCTTTGAGTCTAATAGGTCCTTAGGGTTCCCCAAGGTACTAAGTGAAAGACAATTGGGATTTTGGACCAATTACCTTTCTCAAATCCATGTGTAAAGTTTATCTATTGTTTTTCATCATTCCTAAGACCATCTCAGTTAGTCTATTGTCACCTTGAGATGACCACCTTGCACCTTGAGCTGACCACTTGATAACTACTCTTTTAATGGCTATGTTCATCAAACTATCATTTGAAAAAAAGGTCTTCTATAGATATGCAGTAAAATGGCATAATTAAAACTATTGCATCATAAGGAAATATGTTTTTTATAGTGACTCAATTAGAATGGAAATTGGAGGCAACTTTATGGCCACGGATATTGTAAATCTCATCAAAATAGAAGTGGTATTTCCAACCCTGCATTATAGAGGCTTTGTTTTTAATGTACTTTAATAGACCTTCAATGTGGACTATACTAATCCATTGATTAACTTATCATCACACGTTCAGTATCAAATAGTTCCTCTGCATAGTAATAACCATAGCATTACAGTTAAGATTGAAATGTATGCATTAGAGCATAATCCAGTGAAGACTTCTATCCCAAACTATTCTGGCCATAAATCTTGTGATGTAATCCTACATAATCAATGGTTTCTATTCAATTAAATGCACAAATAGGTGTATAAGGAGTGGTTGACTCAAGGTGAAATGGTAGTCATCTCAAGGTGAAATTGGTATGTTCTATGAAATAAGTCCTATATAGAAAGTATCTAACATTTCTTCACTTTTCCTTATGCTATCATTTAGCAAAGATATTTATGAGTCAAAATGTTGTATATGTGAGCACTTGTCATCTTCAAATTATCGAACCAAAGTTGGAGAATGAAATGACCAGCTGTTCATGATAAAAACCATTCAAACATGGGAACTTTAGTGTATTATCATGCAGTGACAATTACTTCATATATTCCAGGACATCATTCTATGGGGTACTGTAACACCTCTATTTCAATAAAATTAGGGTTTAAGACCAATGCACTACATGTGAAAGTGAGAAAAACAAGCTGACAGGTGGTCGACTCTAGGTATGGGGTCGTCTTTAGGTTAATCTACCCTATTGACATGCCAAGAGTCTTGCCATCCAAGTTCATTTGGAGTCTAGGAAAAAAACTTATTACTCTGGGTCTGTGTTGCTGCATCAGCCTGTCACTAGAACCCGAACTAACTTGACTGTTGATACATGCTGCCTTATATACAAGAAACTAACTGTCGATGCTGACATTGTCTTTAACAGTCCAGCAGTGAAAACCCCAGTTGCGCAGATCTCTAGAAGCCCTGCCTCAGACGTTGGTGCACTGTGGCTTTGCTGGCTCCATCTCGGATGGATATGACTCGACTATATCTCCTCATATTTTATTTTCACATTAATTAATTTTAGTATGCATTATGATGGATGATAGTACAGGCACATTTTCTTGATGTTATATCATTGCAAGCCATTGTAAATAAGTTGTTGTAGAGTTTATTCCAGAGGGCCAAATGTACTGTTGGATCAATAGGCCCTTTTATTATGAGTGTAAGATTAGGGGACTCAGTAGGGGCAGGCAGTAGTGGGCACTAATATCCAAAATTGGTTAGGCTTTCACTACACCGTTATAGATTAGTTAGGCTTTCACTACACCATTAGAGATTAGTTCGGCTTTCGCTACACCATTAAAGGTTAGTTAGACTTTCACTACACCATTATAGATTAGTTAGGCTCTCACTACACCATTATATATATGTTAGACTTTTGCTACACCATTATAGATAAGTTAGGCTTTCACTACACCATTATAGATTAGTTAGGCTCTTACTACACCATTACAGATTAGTTAGGCTTTCACTACACCATTACAGATTAGTTAGGCTTTCACTACACCATTATAGATTAGTTAGGCTCTCACTACACCATTATAGATTAGTTAGGCTTTCACTACACCATTACAGATTAGTTAGGCTTTCACTACACCATTATAGATTAGTTAGGCTCTTACTACACCATTACAGATTAGTTAGGCTTTCACTACACCATTATAGATTAGTTAGGCTTTCACTACACCATTATAGATTAGTTAGGCTCTCACTACACCGTTATATATAAGTTAGGCTTTCACTACATCATTGTAGCAACATAGCTCTTTGATGTAGTTTGTCTATAGCATGTTGGTCTGTCTATAGCATCGCAGTAATAGGAACCACTACCAGAGGGCCTTCTACAGAAGCCCCTTCTGAAAAAAGAAACCCATGTGTTAATCCAGTTCCACTACAATAGAGATGATGTAGTAAACAAGTGATAAAACTAGATTATAATTATAAGGTTAGACAAAAATAGTACATGTAGGTCTGCGTTATAGGTAACCTCAGGGAGATGTCATATTTAATATCTGCAGTTGAGGGAATATACCTGTATTCACACGCACTAATTGGAGTTGTACATGTTATATCAAATTATGTTGGTGAAGAATTCATCGTTGACACTGACAAATTAAACATCAGAAGAAACATTCAGTTACCTAACGGAACTATTGGCCTAAGGGTAGTGTACCTGTATTAATCAATCACTGTGTCACTCACTAGTATTAATGAGAAGCTGCAGGTTACCTATAATTTAATCATATTAATAGTAATGTGTGAACCTACAGGAAAATACTCTGTCATGGAACCATGCCAGTACCACTGATCTCTGACCTGATTATGGCCCCATGGGAAGTCTATGTATTTATGTATGAGACAGTTAGCTAACAGTTAGTGATTTAATGGTAAGGCTAGAAATGAAGAATGAAAAAATGATTTATTGACGTCGACTCTTTTACTCCCCTCGGGTGGCATTTCCTTTGTAGACCTATGTATGAATTTGCTCTGCATACCTGTGTGTATGGCTAATTGTGAATTCCTTTTTGATGACACGGTGTTATTACTTTAACAAGCGATAGGTACTTTTGACCTCACAAGGAACATAAATTGGCCTCATGATATGATAATAATATGTTAGAGTACGACTGATTTGACATCAATCTCCTTTATAAAATCTATACTTCGCGGTTCCAATGTTCTTTTTCATCTTTATCTGAGAAATATCAGATATCAGGGTACATAAAAGGGTAGTTTCGGAGCCACTGGAAGAATATATAGAAATGTGACATTGTGCTCATACCATTAGGAATGATTCCACGATGGCCCTGCTGGGCATTCTTTTAAAAAAATCCTACACTTCTGCATACTATGGGTGCATCCATGTTGTTTTATTCCTCCTCAATCAGTGCTGCCTCATCGATTCTACTATGAACATCCCTGCAGGTATTCACCTTAGTTCTTATTGAGGACGGACAAGCCACTCTCTGTACATGCTTCCTGCACATCTGTACCCTTTTGCTACATCTCTGCCATAGCAGGAACCCGTCTATGGCATTATTATTTGCATACCCACATAAGACTGTCCATATTCATAAGTATAGACACTTTACATCTCCAGATAACCCTTGTCAGACCAATCTGTAAACCTTTATAACTATCTCCTGTTATTCAGGTCAGAAATGTTAGAAATTCCATTCAGTTAACATGGGAAGAAAGTCGTTGTGTAGCTATTTACGATGCTGCAGTTTGTTGGCAGAAAACGGACCGGGTTATTGCATGGGTGTGTGTGGTTAGGTCTATATAGGACATGATACATTAGAATTGGTCACCATTGAGAATCATCTCATAAGGCGTATAGCAAACCTGCAAGTTTGAGGCAGAGTCATTAGTAAACTCATTGACTCTGCTAGGGAACCAGGTTCTCCTTATACTAATCACGTCACACAATGCCTGCAAATTAATACAAAATAAATCAACCCTTAGGCCTTACCACAGCTGATGTATATATAAGGCCTAATAGCAAGCCAGAGTGACCATTAATTTCTTGAAACAAAGGATATACCACAGGAACTGCACCAAACTTGATCAAGATGTACAAATTTATCCTTCTTCTAGCAGTGGTTGCCATGGCTACTTTGGCCATCACAGATGCTCTGCCATACCCTCACCCTGGGTATTCTGGTTACTATGGTTACAAAGGCAAGGATTACTACAACAGCTACGGCAAGGATTACTACAGTGGTTACCATGGCGGTAACCAAGGAGGGCATAGCAACGGTTACTATAGCTACTACTGAAATGCTACTGGTAAGTATAAGTACCAAAACCATAGGGATAGGGATATTCCATTGCTGAAATTTCAGCTAACCCAGTGTAATATGAAAGTGTCTCAATGAAGCGTCCGATATGAACGCTGGCTATAGCAGTCTCAAATTTTATAAGCAATTACTTCCAAATAAGCACTGGTCTCAAATACATTCCGGGGGTGATATCGGTAAGAGCCGGGTGGTAAGAGCCTGGGTCATCACTGCAATGGGTCATCATTAGACCCTCCAGCTGGTTCACAGTACCGTTGTGATATATGCAAGGATGTTACACATTTTCCCAATCTGATCTTTTCCCTCTTAAGCCATAAGATAAGTTTTAAAGTTTAGATCCATGAGCATTAAGACCGCTCCTATCAACATATCGAACCTGTATACAGAACAAAGGAAATGTGACCATACCGATGAAGATCGTTGAATATATATAATTATTCTTCAATGTATATCACCTCACCAATAATTCTTATGACGTCTACTGTAGTACAATTGCTACAACCAACGGTACGATATATCCCAGCAAATTGTCGTCATCTGTTGCCATGATTGGTCATCAATGGTGACTCCTTTTTGAGTGATAACTCATTCCGTCATCTTTCGCCACTGTGAGTTAGACTCATGTGGCATAGCAATTGCTATTCCTGGTGATCTTGTGCTATAACGACGTTGTGTTCCATCTAGTGACGTGTGTGAGCCACTTCACACAGGGTGACAAGGACTCACAACAATTTGCTGGGATAGTTATATATGAATTATCACTCTACAGTCCATGTTTGAGTTCATAATTATAATTATCCCTGTTGTATTTTCGGCAGATTTGATGTGATGGAGGATCAACTGAGTTCAGAGTGGGCACCGTGTTTGCTGATGGTAATTTATTGGGTCATTTCCAATAAAATAATGTGATATAAAAAACCATCTGAATCTTTTTGTTGTAATCACTTTAGCCCTACATATTATCCTCTACCTAGAGCAATATACTATTGAAATTTCACCTTACCCCTGTGTAAAGGTGACATGGATGAGCATTTTGTTAGACATTTCTCTAAATTTCCAAGAGAACCATGTTATTCTATGTTTAGATGTATAATTAACGAATCGCAAGTGAGGATTAAAAGATCTGTATGTGAGGTACTTCCAAAATCTTAGCATATGCCATCCCAATTTAAACTAACTCTATACGGATATTAGACTGAAAGGCCACCTGCCCTGCTTAAAAAATAGCATCTATTGTGTGAGGAGGTGCCTTACTTGGTGACTCTCGTTGTGCTCCAGTTTTGAGTAGCTATCATCGTCACTGAAAGGCACTTGTACCTTACTGACATGAGCACTTCTGTGCAAAACGAGAAAAGTTAGAACTGAAAAGAAAAATTAGTGTTACAGATGAGGCACTTCTCAAGCAAAGGTTCCACAGGCGTAAATCAGTTGTATTAGCACTAATCCGACTGATTATTTTGATACATTTGATATGTTTTAGATTGTCGGATAAGGGCTATTTCCATCGATTGTATGCCTGTGGAATGAACACTTCAGGCAAAACTTCCATTTACTCCAGTCAATACGAAAACTCGCAGGACCGAGGCCATAATGTAAAAATCTCTGCCATGCCTGTAGAAATTACCAGACTTCGGGACAAATGTCTGGCTGTAATCTTGGGACATTGGGCCACATTTTGGTTTTCATGGCTTGTGAATCAGACCATTGTTAAGGTTTTTACAGCCTAAAACAAAAGGTCAATGCCACTTTGCATATGTAAGTGCAATTTGATATTATCAATGGTCACCTATGATGATTTGAAACTACACTGCAAAAATGGTGTTTAGATCCTAAACACAATTCTAAACATATTCTTGCAAAGTTTTTGTAATCACATTAATTTGCTAAACATGTTTAGTCAAACAATGTGCTTAGCTCAAGTGTTTAGAAATGTAGGTGTTTAGGTTAAAACTTTGTGTTTAGATATCTATGAATTTTTGTGTTTAGGTGTTTATGAATTTTTGTGTTTAGATGTTTTAATGATTTGATGGAGAGTTAAGGTTTGCAGACATGTATCGTGCATTAAAAACAAGAGATATATTTTGTTTGTTTTCTCATTTACTGGGGGGACATCAGCAGGTATTTCCTTGACAAGATCTCCAAAGATGTCAGCCACAGCTATATATGTGTATATGTATTACACACTGCATCAGAATGAGAGACTTGAGAAAGTACAACAGCTTGGCAGGAAGGACATTGCCTTATCTATTCCAAAATAACATCAAATAGGTGTCAGTCATGGAGCTTATTGATTATTTTATGCTAATGATGGTGGAGTAAGGTAAATCTAGTCAATTTTCTATTGCCCTTTCTATTCACATGACATTCTTTGAAATGAAAACATGATAAACATGGGATTTTGGGACATTTGTCACAACAATTGATCATAACTGTGTGCAGATAGTCCATTCAAAGGTAGTGCTGCTACCTGGTGTGGATTCAACATCCAAGTATCTAAACACATTGATGTTTAAATCTAAACACCTATTATTCAACTGTTTCAACTCTAAACATCTAAACATGTTTAGCATAAATGTTTATGTAGTTAGAATAAAAGTGTTCATTTCCTAAATGTGTAGTCAATGAGACACCTAACTGACCTTTATGTTTAGGTTTTAAATGTGTTTAGACCTAAACATGTTTAAAATCTAAACACCATTTTTGCAGTGTATATGCATTGTTACAAGATGTGGAGATGGAGCAACTGATATCTTACTAACTTTGGCACTTTGGGTATATCACCCTCCATAGGCTGTCAATAATAGCATGTTTGGGATAATATCCATATGAATAGAGATGGGTTTCTCTTGGTTTGCAAGCCACTCATATTGAAGTGCAACTGGTAAATGTGGATTTATTTGCAATAATGTCCTAGCAGACAACAAAGAGACTTGACCCTAACTAAATACAGTATATGAATTGTATTCACACCCAGTCAACCACCAGTGAAGTGGAAATCTGCCCTTTCTTGGCATCAAGTACATGATATACACCCTCCAATACAGTATTTGACTCATGGTATGATGTGGCCGACTCAAGGTACTGGTGGCTGACTCATGGTACTGATGAAGAAAAATACACATCACTCGTGTAATGAAGGCCTATATAGAGCCTGATATACACGAGTTTAAGGGTTGCAACCCTAATTGCTGGAAAGACTAACACTTCAGGATAATTTTTATAATCAATTTCTGGTGTCCCCTTCAAGCTAGCATACTATTGTAGATATCCTAGAAAAGGTAAGAGGTTTCACAGAGGTCCAGGTGGACGACTCATAGTCACTGTTTATTAATATTAAAAGGTGTAAATGATTTAAAGAGAAAGTTGATCATTTCTTTCTTTACAATAATGATCTTGAGGGATCCTGTGGGGGATAGACTTTTCGTATAGACAGTTACCCTATGGCTAGCACCCTCCAGATTCTCCCACCACCTTGTCAGTACAATTGTCAGCACCAGTGCACATACTGGTCCCAGAGTTAAGTACTAGCGTCCTAGACTCTGGTCTTCTGCCCTATGTCTTATGGGAAGGAACAGGACAGTAGTCCCTGTTGGTATGGGTGAAACACTAGAGGGGGCTGTGGTTTTCAGGAGTGGATAAGGACTGCTCTTGGTTTTGTAAATGGGGTGGGGGGCTTTACACCCTGTATGCCACCTGTCCACACTAGGGCAGTGGTTATAACACTGGAATCATAATGCAGGGTAACTGAGTTCTAGTCTCACCAGATACAGTTTGTTTTTTTCAGTGAACCGAAAGGGGTTTTTATGCTGCCACTTTTTAGGTTTTCATTTCATTTTGCTCTGCTGCTCTTACCAAGCATGTTTAACTACTCAAAGAAACTAAACTATACATAGCAGAGGTGATGTGTTTGGTAATGTCTTGATAGATCTATACATGTCTTACAAAAATCATAGTATTGACCTTGTGGACCTATGGTGACTTGAACCCACTTCCCTCAAATTGGGAGTCCAACCCTCTACTGCATGAGCTAGCGGGACTGTTGTTAATTGTGGTAGACAATCTCCTAATATAATAGTCTTCAGCCCAAGTGTATTTAGCTGAGTGCCTAGTCACAGGGTGATTGTGTATGGTATATATTGTTGTCAGGTAAGTATACTAGGTGAAACTTCTATACTGCTGGGACAGTGCACACCTGTACCACTGCACCTACTAGTTAGTATATGCAGGTATAACATATGTATTTGGGCTGTACTAAACATAGGGTCTACTTCTTGTGTTGCCCAATGATATCAATGATTGTACAGTATAGGATAGGTCAGTCCATACAGTCCTATAGTGAAGGCCAACCCCCCTCTACCCCCCCATGAAACTAGGTGACCTTGTGTGTTCAGTATTGGGCCCTATATAGGATAAGGGGGTTTATGGAGCTATCATGTATCTTCCTGAAAGGGATACCAAATGAAATGAAGAGACCATCTAAGCCAAAAAATCCTCCTGAATCCAAAAATGTTGGTCTTTCTTATCAAAATTTGACCAAAAGTACCCGAAAATTATGTTTGATGAGGGAAATACTTTTAAAAATGTACAAAAATGATATTGAAAATGATTGCAAATCTTTAAATATAGAACACATAAATCAGAGTTAATACCTCAATCCACATACCCAAATGTCTGCCTATCTTTCAGTCAGGCAAGTTCTGGGCTTGTGCATTATTCTGCCTATCCCACATACAGCATATCAATTGTGTACCTATCACTCATCCTGCCTATCAATCTAAAACATTGACAGTTCAATCTGGTTATCTCTTAAAAGGCCTAACTTATAATGCTTACCCCTCACCTTACCTTATCTCATTTGTTCCTTCTTTCCTTTAGTTTTCCTATCCTCAATCTGCCTATCATTCATTTTACCTATCCCTCATGGTGACTATCCCTCAGACCATCATGTTTAATCTGCACTGTTTGTCTGCTATATAAGCCTTTATTGTTTAATGGTACATTTCTTACCATGTCTACTATTTCAATTTTACCTATCCCTCATAATGCCTATCATGTAGCCTACCTATCCCTCATTGTGCCTATCCCCCAACTCTGCACATCCCTCATATTTGACTTGCATTATTCTGTCCCTAGGATGCATTTTTTTTTTTTTTACGTTTGCTCATCTTACAAGGTACTCTGTGCCTATTCCTTAAATTGCTAATTGCTCATACTGCCTATCCCTCTTGCTACCCATCCTTACCTATCCCCCATACACTCTATACAGCTCTCTTACCCATCTCATCTCTCTTACCTACCTATGTCACAACCAACCTTCATTATGATGACCATTTCTTAGTCACCCTATCACCTAACATACTGGTTGCAGTCCACCTTATTCATACATCTACCTATCATTCATGCTGCATATCTTTCAGTTTACCTATATAATGATATGAATGGAGGATAGGCATAATGGAGGATAGGTATATTTCACAAGGCATAGACCTGGGGACAGGTGGAAGAAATTGAACACAAGTTGAGATATGTTTAGAGAGAGCGAGTTAGATTGACTGAGCTGACATGGTAAGAAAACCATATGGAGAGCATGAGGGATAGGTATTCAAAAGGATTGGTAGCAAGGGGGATAGGTAGTATGTGCAATATCTAGTTTGAGGGACAGGCACAGAGAGTACCTTGTAAGATGAGCAAATGTAAAACAAGAAAACATGGGTGGTAGCGACAGATGGGCAAGTCAAATATGAGGGATATGCAGAGTTGGGGGATAGGTATAATGAAGGATAGGTAGGCTTTATGATAGGCATTGTTAAGGATAGGTAGGATCAAAATGATAGACATGATAAGCAATGTAACTGTTAACCATTAGGGCCTAAATAAACAGATGAACAATACAGTTTAAACATGGTGGTCTTAGGGATAGTTACATGAGGGATAGGTAAAATGAATGATAGGAAGACTGAGGATAGGTATACTATGGGAAACTTGGACCAGAGAAGATTAGCTAAAGTAAGGAGTAAGCTTTAGTATCTAGGTCTTTTGGGAGATAGCCTTACTTCAAGATGCTTTAGATTTAAGAGATAGGCAGTATGAGTGATAGGTAGACTAAGGGATAGGCAGTATGTGAGATAGGCA
This sequence comes from Acholoe squamosa, assembly GCA_949317995.1. Classification (NCBI taxonomy): domain Eukaryota; kingdom Metazoa; phylum Annelida; class Polychaeta; order Phyllodocida; family Polynoidae; genus Acholoe; species Acholoe squamosa. The sequence continues at coordinate 56,251,408 of OX439047.1, forward strand.
GAGTAATGCACAGTTAGAATACTTGTCAAATTGGGAGATAGGCAGACATTTGAGGTGTGCATTGAGGTACTAACTCTGGTTTACGTGCGTCTATAAAGACTTCTCATTATTTTGAATATTATTTTTGTACATCTTTAAAATATTTTCTTCATCAAACCTTATTTTCGGGTACTTTTAGTCAATTTCTGAGTATCATGATAAAAAAATTTGGATTCATTAGGATTTTCTGGTCCAGGTGGTTTCTTCTTCCCCTTTAGTATCACCCTGATAAAGGAATACCACAGCTCCATAAACCACCTAATCCTCTACAGAAACCAACAATGAAGACACAGGGGCACCTAGTTTCATGGGGGGGTAGAGGGGGGTGGCCTGTCACACTCTACCCATAGACTATGCTCTCAGTGACCTCTCCTATAGTATAAGCTTCTTGATGATATGTGCATCTAACTAGCCACCACAGGCTATATCCCACAATGCAGGGCGCAGAAGATCAGGGGTTACTAGGAGTGAGCTAGTGACACCTGGTATCAGGTTTCACCAATGCACTGTCTACCCCAGCCTCGTGCAGGCCAGTCGACTCTCATGGTGGCAGGTGTGTGAGAGCGTCTGGCCAGACTCATATCTAGAACTGAGAGCACTTGTGGGAGCCACCATGCCAATCTTCAGGATCTCGAAGAAACCACGATGGCACCAACTCTCCGCAAACAGTAGCCTCAAAGAGATTGTGACAATATATATTCCACCTGGCTCTGAACCCCATTGTTCCTACTGTAGGTTTATTTCCACATTCTACAGTAGGGAGGGACAGGAGGAGGTTTTATGAATTAGGTCAGTTCTGGCAGGAGGTTTTGTGAATTGGGTCAGGTCTGGGAGGAGGTTTTGTGAGTCCTCAGCTGATACTATGGAGGTTTAGCAAGCACGACGTACGTCACCTTTTTCTGGTTTCACGCAGACGTACTGTAACGCCTGCTGTAGGTATGCTGTACGTTTGCGTTATATTGCCCACGTAGTGCTTGCTAAGCCTCCCTACTGTGGGTGTTAGAACATCTACTGAATGGTGGTATGCTACTACTATGACTGAGTAACAGATTGCAGATAAACAGGGCACTGTGATTTTATTTTTTATTCTTGGTTGGCCACTGTCATTTTTACAACAAATTCTAAAAACAATGTATTATAATGAATGCCCCTTAGATAAAAGGGGCTTCAGGAAGGCCCTTTACAGAGACCCCTTTTACAAGTGAATGTTAAAGACCTTTTCCCCATGCAGTCTTGAACCCACATTCTCTGATTCAAAGTCAACAGTGCTAACCATCATACTATTGAGACTGCTGGTAGTTGTAGAATGGAACACCATTTATTTATCCTAGCTTTGTATCACAGCCAGTGTAGTAGATTCAAATCCTCTTCTAGGCCTCTACTGTTTATGTTGAAATATGCTTATATTCATGGTTTTACTGTTATATATTAATGGACATTCATTTAGATGTTATTCAAAACAGAATTCTATTGTTACAAAATGGATTGCAATTATTTGGTACCGAAAATTACAACCTCATAAATCATTAAAATGATAAATGATTAGACAACAAACTGATCTTTTTTACATTGTGACCTCAGGTAGCCTATTGTTTTATAGGTCCTCGTTTTCTGCTACACAATGTTCCTTATCCAACTCTTAATAAAGCTGATATTTCTTACAAATATTGATTTTGTGTTGTGATATTCAAAAACCTTAAACAGTACATCTACCACATTTGATGTAATTAGAGCACAGTGTGCTAAGATATATCTAATGTACATGGGCCTATAGCTAGTTAAAATGGGGTTTCAAAAAACCTTCAGGTAATTTCTAGTCTTAAAGTGATCAAAACAGGGGGTGTGCACTCCTTGTGCAATGTTCATTGCTATAAGCTAGTTTTCGAAAATGCCCAGTAGAGAGAACCCCCAGCTTGTAAAAAGGGTAAACACAGTTCCCACTGCCTCCTACACAATGCAATGCACAGCAGTGCCCCCCAAGTGGTTAAACCGCCTGCAATGAGTACCCCAAGACTGTACTATTGATACAGTTGGGTGTCAGAGACTGTGTCTACCCAGGAAGTCATTTCTCAGACACTAAGTTTTGGGCACCCTGAAATCACACTGACCTGGCCAGGATCAGAAGCGAATTCTTCATTGTATAGGGTCTATCACTATGATTACAGCAGATACAGAGGGAAAAGGCATGCACCTGTATAGGCAGTTGTAGGTAATACATGATCACCAAGGGTCAATCACTACGATTGGACTGGATTGTAGGGGTGATTGGAATTGGAGGGAGAGGGGTAGGATCGTAGTGTTTGAGAAATGGCTAGCAGGTTACACCTGGTGGACAGGGAAAGAACTACTGGTGGGAGCGATCTATGATTACAGATGTCAGATGGGTCCAAGATAGTTGTAGTGATATCGACCTCTTGATAACTTCAGGACCTGTTTAAAGGATCTATTTATCATTCTCCATTTGAAAATTGTACTGACATTTTAACTCTAAATATAAGCATGAGTTTAGAGAGAAATTATTTATGAATTCAATGGGTAACGTATGGATGACCCATCCTTTAATTTTCTAAAACTTGTATATTTTTGTTTTGAAAATCTTCTTTTTTTTTTGGTACATATATATGAATTGATCTGATGAGATAACGACTCCAAGTCGTATCTGATCGAGTATACAGGTGGTGGGTTAATCCAATGGAAAATGTGACCTGCTGAACAACTGATGAAGACGTCCATTTACATGTGCCATGGAATATAGACCAGGGTCCACTGGTAAGTTACCAAACATTTGAATAGACAACTATGGGAGGCATACTGGCCCTTATATATTTCAATACCGTGAAATCGACAGAATGGCTACCACCCCAATCAGAACAAAAAGGTTCTTTTACCTCAGGCCTATATGCATTTCAGCCTTATTTTACTCCTGCAATGGCTCTCAGCTGATCGCCAAATGGGGTAATTAATTCCCCGCGGAGAAACATTTAGCATAAATCTCACATTTGAAAAAAAAACAAAAAAAACAACAACAACATTTTATTCTACCCCAGATTGATCACCATAAGGTTGGGATAATACACCAGGTTTTTGACAGAAATCTGAAATCGATGCCATCCCAGGGACCTGTTCATGTTAGCCTGCCCCTTGTGACCCCCTCCCCCAGGCTTTGTTATCTGACACCATGGCTCCCCATTATCAGTTTATTCATAGATTATGCATATAAATGGAATCATTATGCACTTATCGATATTTCCTTATTTCAAACATGTTAAATGCATATCTCATGAATGTTACGGTAATACTACACGTTCAAGGCACACCCTGTGTATAAGGCACACTCCGAATTGAAGGAAAAGGTAGCCTACATGCGCAGTTAAGAATTGGTTTTGAGCAGTTTAGTTCTATTCAATAAGTGTTCTTTCCTCACCAAACCCTGACCTCAGGCAGATTCTATAAGGTATAGCAAGCACCCATCCTTGCATATAAGACGCGCCTTCTACCTGGTACACACAGGTAGTTACAGTAGCGCCTTCTACCTGAGGTATTACAGCAATGGTCTTGGAGAAATGTCATATGTGTATAATATTTTCAGCTGTGGTAGAGTATGACTTATAACACCTGATTTACAGGGTCCAATTGTTTTTCATAGCCCATTGGCAATTTGGACGTTTCATGAATATTTGGGCTTTATAAGTTAAAGCTTTCCAGGGTGTTTTTTTTTTCTCTTTTTAAAAACAATATACTAAGTCTTATCGTTTTCAAAACCATTTCTATTTCTATTTTCTTTTAAAATTTTCATTCTTTACAAAACCATGTGTAATGGTCCAAATGAAATCATTTGAAGAAAGATTTGAAATATTGCTCTTTGTAATCTTCACAAAATCTTTTTATTTTCTTTTAGTGAAAAGAAAATATTTTGGTATTTTCTTTTGCCCAAAACCTGTTGCTCAGGGTCAAGTTAGGGCCACCTCTTGAGGTGGGGATAAGGAATTCGGAAACTTCCACATGCATTTTTAAATATATTTTTCATCAGATTATAAAAGAATATGACTTTACAAAGGCTATAAACATAAAATAATTCACAACAATGAATTTGGTAGTGTTTTGTTTTAGAAAGACTCAAGTCATGTGTAAGGTTTTCTTCATATTCTCTTTATATTTTCATTCTTTTTAAAATCTTTCCAAAATCTTTTTATGGATATGCAGATAAGGTCATGTGACCCTCCCCTATGGATGGTTGGTTTATGGATAATCTTTTTGAAATCGTTAAGCAAATTTTACCTCTATAATCTTTAAAGGTGAAAAACAAAATTACAAAGAGAAATATAGCCTTTCTCATTTGAAAAACAAAATACAAAGAAAATCATTACATGAATATTTAATTTTTGTCACATGATCCCTGAGAGCCAATGATTGAAGGGATCCCCTCCTGACATTATGACATCATAGGGTGTTTCCCAAGTCTGTTCATCAGAATGTACGTATCAGCATAGAAACAATGCAGAATTCATTCTCTGAGAATCTAATAAAGATTTTAGTATTCTAAAGAAAATCCAAAGAATGAAACAGATTTTCTTTCTATATTCTTTACATGTTCATTTTCTTCAAAATGTATTGAAATACACTGAAAAGAATTTAAAGCGAGAAATGGGTTTTCTTTCCAAGTTGAATATTTTCTTTATTAGATCTTTTCTCTAAAACAACTATATATAGACTTCTTCAAAATAAGAGAAAAACTACCCAGACCACACAGCAACAACCGAATGGGACAGGTGTTATTTCTTTAGATATATCCCATGGTCACTCCTGTAGTCATATCAAACCCTAAAATGGATAAAGGAACAAGCATTTTTTCTGCCAATTGGGAAAAGTCAGAGTGATATCAAGGTTAGAAACTCTGATATCGGGGTGTGCATCATATATAATTATGGCTTGGTGTACACAAACACAAAAGAAGTTCTGAATATCTTATACATTTTGGCCAACATTTGTTGGACTTGTTAAGCCGAGTTGTGAGTTTGCATGTTGCCAAACTACCAAAGGTTTTTTAGGAGTTTACATCTAAGCCTTAGGAAAAATGCCCAACTTACCTGATTTTTCCTAACTTGCCTTAGACATTTTACTAACTGCATAGATAGTTTCATTACTCATGAAATACAGATTTTTTGGTGAGCATTATAGCATGTTTTTCTTTTTAATTGAAATGGTTAGTGTGAATTACACATAGATTGAGACACTCAGAACAGAGCCTCTCCACTTGAGAAACAAGTTCAACATCAATGCCTAACATAATTTTCATTTACAACCCTCAGCTTAGTTGCTCTGGGTTTATCATAAGCAAGGTCACAGATGTTGACATATGAGTACATATTGAATATCCATGAAAAAGGTGTTTCCATTCTTCTTCCTTACTCCTTTGATAATGTATAAACTTATTAGGTGTATTCTGTTATATCCTATGTCAGTTTGAATTGTAAAGGCTTTATCATGTCAATAGTCATTGAAAACACCATTATTTTTACATTCATAGGCTTTTTCATGATATACTCTTACAGAAGAGTCCTCATGCAAACCACACTGCAACCCAGTGTGAATAGATCTATTACCCCCTAGACAAAACCACTACCCCTTAGACAAAACTTACTAACATTTTTTATGTTAGTAAGCTTTGATTTTATTCTGTGCACCAGTTCTCAGGCCCTGACTCAGCATCATTTCTTGACCATATCTCACCGCTGATATAGTATGCCCAATGTAGGCCTAATGATACTTGATGAGGGTGGTAAGTAGGGCTGATGGTGACCCGCAGGCCTCAATTAACACGGCACATGTCTACATATATCTATTGAGGTGGTAACTATTTAAGGGCCTTTGATATCCATGATGCATGAAATGAACTGTTGAGGACTAACTGTTGTGCATCAATGGTCATGAGACATGAATGTATGTACTTTTGGCATTTAAAGGGTTAATGCCTCCATTGTACCTGTTCTCACCTGCATCTCCTGATAACTGGTCTCCTGTACATGCTCATCAACACCAGGGGTGTGCAAGGCAAACAGGTGTGCGTGTCGCCTTCAGATTTTACAAAAACATATTATATTTCACATGCAGTACTGCTTTGACAATACTGGCTCTTGCTTCTGACACCTGAAACCCTCCCGGAACTCTCTCTTTGGGATCCGGCCTTCCCTGCAAGTCCCCTACTTTGAGGAGAACTTAGAAGTATAATATGGGACCTTGCAAACATTTACTACAAAACCAAAGGTACTACTAAATAAAAGACAATTATTTGGGCCTCTGAAAAAGTTATATTTATCAATTCCATGCGTAAATTTTATTTCCTGTTCTACATCATTTCTAAGAACATCCCATGGGCATTCAGATTACAGTATGCCCACTCGTTGTGTTTTTGCTTAATACCCCACCGTTTTTTCAGTTTGTAAATATTCAATTGCATATAATTTCATGAATTTCCACTGGAGATTCATCTATCATACCTCATTTTGACCATACATTTTATTTTTCCAGGCTCTAGAAGGTCAGTTGGTAGGGACGGAATGCTAATGGAAGAAAAATATTCTTTTTCATGTTACTTTTTCGGACAGCCACATAGATTGGAATACCATGAACATTAATTGTTCTGATGATTTGCATGTAATCTAGAGATAATTTACTAGGGAACTGTCTCTCATTTAGAGGATATTCCAATTATATTTGGTCTACGGAGTACAAAAGTACAAAAATAGGTAAAAAAATGAGGATTTGGTGATTTTTTTTCCCCATATCCGAAATAAGTAACACGAAAAAGAACTTTTTTGTTCCATCAGGATTCTGTCCCTAGCAACCGATCCTCTGGTGCCAGGAAATTGAAAGAAATAAAATGTGTCGCCAAAATGAGGTAAAGTATATGAATCTCCGATGCTGAGGCAATACAATGAAAATCCAGTGCATTGTAAATTTTACCAATTCATAGCGAAGTCAGCCCAAAATGTAGACTTCAACAGAAATACAGGAGTTATATATCAAATGAAAGAGCTTGAAAATTGCAATTCTTAGCTTTTTAAATCAAGTTGATACGCCCATTAGAGGCACTTTTATATCACTTTGAAATTTTGAAATGTGAAAAACATTCTGTCATTCCTTGCCCTGTAAATTTGCCCAAATCTTCAGATAAGACCGACCATTATACATGCACTGTGTGCATGGTATTTGAGTACTGCTATACATAAGTACTGATAGGTTTTGATTGTATGGGTTGATTTACTTACCAATTACACCTCCTTGAAGGTGAATATTAGAGGATTAACATATCTTTGTATGATTTAATTACTGGCTGTAGAATTATTTCTAATTTTGAGTTGTAATATGAACTTTAAATAATTTGTTCATGAATTTTCTGGTATTACACATGCAAGAGATTTAAAATCACAGAAAATTGCAGCCTTATAGCTGTAAAAACTGATAATACTTAGGTAGATAGCATGTTCTAGAATAGCCCTGTAGGTTCTGTTAGCTTCAGTAACAAATATTTATTTATGAAAATTGGTTCAAAGTTATGCAAGTTTGTGAGACCGCCCTGCCCAGAATAATCAGTCAATATTTATCAGAATCCACTTAAAATGAAGGTCTACATGTTGACAACACATGTACAATATTGTATCTCATCTAACTCTCAGTAGAAAGGGGATTATCCATGTATTTCTGTAATAAGTACAAGGTCGCTCAGGTGACTCAAAGACTGTGGTCTGACAGAATCATTAAGTTTACTCAAAAGCTTACTGCCCGAATTTGCAGAAAAACATGTGAATAAAACAAAATAATATTTCACTGATATAGGGCTAGGTTTTACCTTTCATTTGATACAAATTTCAAATAATTCTGATCAGTAGAACCCCCAAAATCACTATTTTAGAAACACTAGTTTATCATAGTGACAGATACGTGCAGCAGGGGGCCAGATTCGGCTGACTTCGCTACAATTGATGATTAGAAGTGTACCTCTGGGTTGGGACAGTGTCCTATTATACAAGAGTACAGGCCTAGCTTGGCTACTTTGTGAAGGAGGGCCATTCCGTGGTGTTTGGGAAAATGTCCTACGCCCCAATGCCCCCTGTCTGTCTGTCTCTGTCTGTCTGTCTCTTTCTGTCTCTCTGTGTCTCTGTCTCTCTGTGTCTCTCTCTGCTCCTTATTTACCTGTTGCTGACATACCCTAGCCGAGACCCCCCGCTGAGCACAGCCAACCTTATTAACCAGCTCAGGTATTAGCTTATTAATACCTGTCAACCCTTTAAGGGTCAGTTACAATACTTCATTGCATAATGCCTCATTTACTGATACAGCATATCTAAATTCATAATCATAGCAACGATTGAATTCATATTGATAAGGGCCTATAGCATTGTCCTTAACTCCTGAAGAGTTGACATGCAGTTTTTATGAGTAGAATTGTAGACTATCCAGCACTGCATCGTAATGACCCATGTTACATTTACTCACGGGGCTGACCCAAAGAGCTGAGGATATCACCACAATTAGCACACATCTGTCTACCTGTAAATAGTGATTAAGTTGCACTTGATGGGAGAGCGCATTTCACAATTGAAGGTTATTTAGAAATAGTGGTAAATTAGCACTGTTTTGAATTAACATCCTGGTCTAAGAGGTTGCGTCTACCCCCAGCAAAAGAGAAAGACACGTACACGAAAGAAAACACAGAAATAAGCGACAATGGATGCAAAATAGGCTGTTTGTGAACAGATCATATAATCAGGGAGAAGGGATTCATTTTCAAAGCAAATTCTCAAATGATGATTTCTCCCTAATTCTTTTTTCTCGGAGTGGCCGTAAACACATTCAGTCTACTCCAAAATATGTGATATATCCTAATTACGTCTTGAGCCAGAGAACACTATTCATGCCATAAAATGATAGATATAAATCTGATATCTAAGTTATTCTCTTCTGATGTCAGTTAGGGATTCAGACAGGAATGGTATCAACAATCGGGCACACTTTTAAAAATAACTGAAATCTACCAAGGACCCGCGTACAACTGAACAGTGAAGCAACGTAATAATTTTGCAGTGAACCAGTGTACATTTTACAACAAGAATTCCCAGGTGGCAGTATAGTGGTGCACTGAAGCTTAATGAATCTCTGAGAAAATAATGACGGATCTCTGACAACTTTGGCACAAGGATTCCGCCATTATTTCGACGACACATTGTTTTCAGTGCAGTTTTCCTATAGAGAGTTGCATGTAACATCCGGTATGGAAATGTGGAAGAAGATCGTACATTTAATAATAGAATGTTTCAGCTACATTATTTTCCCATAGACACACACTGATACTGGAACTGTGAGCTACGGGTATTGACCACGCCATCTCTGAATCCCTTCTCCCTGATTATATGATCTGTTCACAAACAGCCTATTTTGCATCCATTGTCGCTTATTTCTGTGTTTTCTTTCGTGTACGCGTCTTTCTCTTTTGCTGGGGGTAGATCTAGACGCAACCTCTTAGACCAGGATGTCAAGTATACAGTTGCTTTGATGGTAACAATCACCAGGGAGAGATCAGATTCAGAGCATGAAGGGGGGGGGTGTGGTTATATGATAAAAGTAAATGAAAATAAAGATTCCCATATGCTAACCACTGAAGCAATATTGGAATAGATACCACCATTCTGCTACAGAGACCCGACAGGCAGTAGTGACAATATATTGCCAAGCATAGAGTGCTGCAGAGGCCCACAGCCTCCAGGATAGGCAATCTGCAAAGGTCCTAATGGTACACAGTAGAGGGGACTCGGTTAACCTACATCCATTAACCCTTTCACCCCTGAATTTCTGTCACTCTATAGGATTTGCATGCAAATCCTGCTTTATGGGGTGGAAGGGGTTTTAAAATGACTGAGAGACTAGCAGCCAAACATAATCTGATAATAGTGGAATCTGAAAAAAATAAATCATGAAGTATTGACTATAAGCGATTTTGGTGAATAGAAATTTCAACTTCAAGACAATGGCTCTGGCACCTTCTATTCCTTCATCTAACCAAGCAGCGTCCACCTATTGGTTATTTGAATGGACAGCTCTATACATTAAGCCGTGAGTCGTCTAGGGGGTTGACTATGTGTGTGACGTAGTCGCATGACGTAGTCTCCATCTCTAACCAGGGTCGGCCGTTGGTGGAATATCAGATTGGAGGGTTGATGGGGGTAGGTGCCTGGGAACCAGTATGGTAGGGAGTGGAATAGGGTAACACTTGCTAAAGAGGTAGATTAACCAGGAAAAAGCCATACTTGCAAGAGCTAAGGCAGGGGACGACACAGACAGGGTGTAACGCAGTTAACCAGTGAAAGCCATGCCAAAAGTAAATGAGTAATAGATCTATACGATTCTGAGGAAATGGTTTGAGTGCCTGGTAAGGGTGGCCGTGATGGATGAAAGCCAGCTCATTAGCTTAGAAACTGGGGTAGGAGAGTCAGAAAATCCAGAAAAAGACGAATATGTCGATAGAAAGACAGCATTGGAGAGAGGAAGAGGTACCCATAGAAGAAGGCATTAAGAAGACTTTCAGACAGTCAGATTAAGGACCAAGGGGAAGGCAGCACCTTGACAGGCAGACAGAGATATCTGAAATCCCAGTTTGGCAAGGTCACATGTTCCTCAGGAGGGGCCTTTATTAGTATTCAGCTGGAGAAGTGAGGTGGGAAGGTAGTGTAGAGATGTGGCCAGGTGGTGGTGGCGGTGGTGATGGTGGTGGTGGTGGTAGAGATCTGGAGCGTGTTGCTCCTATGGTAAAAAAAAACTGTCAGTAGGTACCCTCTTTTCAAAAGATGTCACACTCTGCTTCACCATTCAACTTGCACTCACCACATTAGTCTGAAAAGTCACCTGCCTTGTTTTAAACAGAGAGAGCTGCCCATTTAAAAGGGTCTACTCAGGTACCTACTCATGTCACACACTCTATATTATACTGACTGACTTCTCCCAACTAGGTACCTACTCAAATCTCCCTTTTTAGCACCATACTTGAATGCCCACTTGTGAGCAACAAAAGGGACAAGTTATAGCTACATGAAAAGAAAGGACTGCACTGAAAACATGGAAGATCCGAAACTAGTCAGCGGTGACCACTTTAGGTCCTCAAGTCGACGATACCTAAAACTACAACTTTAGGTAGTCAAAAAGATGACTTTAGGTCATCATCCCGACGACCTGAGTCATCGGGATGACAATACTGACAGTACCGAGTCGTCATGTTGACGACTCCGGTCGTCAGGATGACGACCTAAAGTCGTCATTTTGACTACCTAAAGTTGTAGTTTTAGGTATCGTCAACTTGAGGACCTAAAGTGGTCACCGCAGACTAGTTTTGGATCTTCCATGTTTTCAGTGTGGAAATGAGGACATTTTTGGCCAGCTCCTCCTTTTACTATAGGAGCAACACCCTCCAGATCCACTGCACCACCTCAGCGTGAAGTCCAGTGCTCTTCAATACGGGAGGTAAATCAGCCTAACCTAATTTCTTTACTCCTTTATGTTACCCAATGCCTCCATACCTGCTCTCTAACTTGTCCCCTTCTCCTGTACCTATACCTGGCCCCTATACCAAGCCCTGTCATTAACTGCTTTCTTACTATGGTTCTCCTGTCTTTGCTCAATCCTGCTCACCGATTTGATTTAATCCCGTCCAACATGCATGCTTCTTCATTTGGGGCCCATTCTACCTGTTTCCTTGACCTTGCTACCTCTCTCCCGATCCTCCTCTACCTATACCTTCATAACTTATTGCCTGCTTGACAATATTGCAAACATGGTGTTTAGATCCTAGACACAATTTAAAAAACATTTTTGCAATAACTCACTGAAATTTAGCTTAATACTGTAAACATATTAATTTTTGTGCAGTACATATCTTAGCTATCTTCGCACACCTACGAAGTATCTGCGCAAAGTATCTGCGCAAAAATATGATTGCGTGAAAGGGTCTATCTGTGCCACCTGCGCTGAAAAATATATACGTTTACACTACTTTCTATGTTTAGATAATGATGGAAGTGTCATATTTATATCATGATTTCCTGATATGATACGTTATGGTTAGGTACCTTGATGATTAGAAATTACTCATTGCTAGCTTCATAATTATGTTAAACAATACTACTTAAACAAAATCATTATTTTATTTATAACAGACATCAGTGCCTGAAGTACACTGAGGGAGCTACAGTGTGTAAAGTATACGTAAATATTTCACGTCCATTTGCTGGAGTCGGTTTGTCATTAGAAAATACAGCGGGGTGACAGACAGGGCATTGCTATTATCATATTACTTAAAGACGAGAGCGGCAGGCGCCTAGTGGCTGTTTTGTGAACTACAGCACTTAGCTCATTGAGGGGTATCTGCCATTTTTTGAAGCAAGTTTCTATCATTATTAGTTCAAAAGTTAAGTCTAATGATATAAGTGAACATTTTTACTAGGTTTGAAGAACATTTTGTAAATTACTATGTAGGCCCCCTCTACCCACCTCTGGATGTAGTCCATAGGCTTATGCAGTATGGGCCCGCCCACCTTACATTCCGACTTACCTTGTGCAAAAAGTAGTGTTGGAACCATATGTTTTTACAGTTTTATCTTGATAAGCATACATCAATTGACATAATTGTAGTTTTTTAGAGAAATTGTTTGTACAGTTTTCGAGGTATTCACAAAAATCCCTCTAAAATACCAATTGGCTAGATATTGGCCCATTGAACTCAATGTTAAAGGGTCCTACAAATTATGGCCAGTACTTTTTATTTCATATTACAATGACACATTATGTAAAGAACAAATATTCCAAGTTTCAAGGATATTCTTTGTCAATTTATTTTGTCCTTAATACTACAAAATTAGTGCCAATAACCGGTTGATTTGTGGACACTAATTTTGTAATAGCTTAGGATTAGTTTGACCAATCTTCTATTGCTCTGATTATTCAATGTTCTACAAATGGGGTGGCGAGCCACATATGAACTAGGCATGGTTGGTGAAATAACTTAGTGTACCTGTGTTGCCTGTATATCTCACTGCTGCCAACTAATGCATTTAGCAAAGCTAAACACCTGAAAATGTGTACATATAATTCTAAATACAAACCGCTCAGTATAATTAAACTCTAAACATTTATATCATTGACAAGAATGTATGAGTGATTTTAACAAATGTGTTAAGGTCCTAGACACGTGGTTGACTAGACACGTGCCCGACCGCAGCATTAAGCATTTAATAATTTTTTACCTGAAGATGTTCAAATCACACCCACCCACCTCTCTCTTGTCCCTACCTACCTACACCTCTCCCTGGTTTATTGTGTGTTTGCCTGCCTGCCGTCCTTCTGCTTGCCCCGTTTCCTTCCTCTCTATCTTAACTTCTTCATTTCTTGACTTCCTTAAACCCTTTTTTGATTTTCATCTGTGCTCTCTGTCGACTCTTTGATAGCTCTTTCAGGCTATTGCTCCCAATCAACCTCTCCGTCCTCCAAATCCCCCTCCCTAGTTTACTCCCTTCACCCCTGCACACACACACACTGCCCTGCCTTGCCTTAATTCCCCCTCCCCCCCCCTTCCCCCAGTCCATGGTCCTGGCGGCCCGCGGCAATGCCAGGTGTGGTTGGATGGGAGGGTGTGTGTTGACCGTCCATATAGGAGGTAGGCAGACTGCAGGCTGCAGGGCTGGGTTCACACCCAACTCTCACATGAAGCACAGAGCCTGGTGACAGATAATAATATCGATCCCTTCTTACACTAGAGGCTGCGTTCGATGATATCACCATGGGGCATAACTGTAGTGACAGACCATCAGTGTTTGGCTCCTGCAGGCAGCTTCATACAGTTACTGGTTACTGAATTGATGATCCCAGTTATGAGGTTGAGCTGTATTATAAATTGACGAGATAAACCTAATGCTGTGTCTGTATCATCACGAAAAGAACTTTACAGAAATACATGGATGAATTCCTGTTGTTACTTTGTAAAAGCACTGCCTCATGATAGAGAGTCACAAGGGAGTGGAACGGGGGTAGTCTCACGAAGGTGGAAGAAGCAGATATTCAGGGACACTAGTGGGTAGAATAAGAGGGATTGGTCATCAACATAGCCAGAGTGTAAGTAGGTAAGGTCACAGGATAGGAATAATGTCCATATACATTGAAACATCCACCTATCCTATTGACCATGAAGACCATCAGATAATTGCACCGAATAACATAAGCGAGCTCGTTGACAAAATGCTGTCCAACTAGAAATTGGTATTTATTCAGTACCAAACTGATTTCTATGGCCAATAGTTTTCTCATATGAACATCAAAGGTATGTGGACGCCTCAATGTTAATATATCCTATATACAACCAACAGTTAAAGGTCAAGATGGGTTCGACCGAACAGCTCCCAGCATGCATTGACCACAGTCTGAGAGTCGAACACAGCCAGCTGCAGGAGCTGCTCAGGAGGCCTTATTGAGCAGCTCAGGCCAGCACTGCCCGGGTAGAGAGCGACTCGGACGGAGTGTGGCGGCGGTGTAGTAGGACCAGCCTGTAGGAGTAGGAGGCAGGGAGTAGTAGCGTCAAGCTCCTCCACTACAATACACCACGCTATATACTGACCCCTGCACAACACCACACCACCACCTACCCAACACCCTACGCCACTCCTACCAATGCAGGTAAGTCAAATCTAGCCTATTCTACCACAAGGGCATTGTCAGCCCTGGAGCAATTGGATATTATGGGGATGATGGGGTAACATGAGCATGGAGTTGGCTGTGATGCAGCAGGGACCGTCACTATTACGATTGCCTTTCTAAATATGGTCATGTACAGTCCTGGATGGGGTGGGCATTGTGTGTGTGCGTTGGGGGGGGGGGGGGTGGAGAGTAAGGGAGGGGTGGGTAAAGGGCTGGCAATATGGTTCTGTTGTAGTAGGTGATGGGGGGACCTAGGTTTGTTTAGCTACTGGAGGAAGGTGCAGGGCGGCAACCACCGGCCGATGGAGGACGGCTGGAACTGCCTCTGTGGCGGAAATTGCAATGGCAGCAGCAGAAGCAGCAGTAGTAAAGGTCATGTCTCATAACCTGGCAAACTGGTAAGCCTAGTCTGTAAAATACTGATTCCATACAACCGTCGTGTGTCACATAGGTGTTGGCCCAAGTATCGAAGCCA
Source organism: Acholoe squamosa (assembly GCA_949317995.1). Taxonomy (NCBI): domain Eukaryota; kingdom Metazoa; phylum Annelida; class Polychaeta; order Phyllodocida; family Polynoidae; genus Acholoe; species Acholoe squamosa. Next base: position 56,266,655 of record OX439047.1, read on the forward strand.
AATCATAAATGCAGGACAAGAGGATTCCTAAAAATAATACCAGAGAATTTCATTTTTTACCACTTCTTAGCCCATGTATGTTAGAAAAAACATTTTGGTCGTTACCTATACTGTCATTCCTGAACCCATTCCCCATTAAATATACAGAATTTGCCTTGCTGGAGACCTCTATAGAGGCAGAAGCAACACTAAAAGGGCTATATCATTAGCAGCAATAGACGATAGCTTTTATATCAAGGCAATCATGGTCAACTATACCAACAACTAGGGAGCCAAATACAGCTGCAGCTGCAGCAGCAGCAGCAGCATCGGTGACAGCAGCAGCAGCAGCAATAGCAGTAGCAACAAGAACATGCGAGGCGGTTACAGCAGTGGTCGGGGCAGACAGGAGGTAGGCAATTGGACTGCTGCCTACGTGACACAGTGGTAGAAAGCAGGCCTAGCTATGCTGTCACCGTGCCACTGACACTCCACTAGAGTATGGGTGCGCTGTGGCAATATAACCTAGTATAAAAAGGTATGCTTCTGCATGGTTGATGGGTAAAGAAGGAAAGAGGCAGGCCCAGGGGCAGATGACAGGTATAGTTTGTATCCTAAGCTGGGTAGAATATAGACATGTACTGAAGGTTGGGAGTGCTAAGCTTAGACTGGCTTTAATTGAGGGTGGCTGGGGGGCAGATATGGAATTCCCTACTCACCCTGTGGCAGATAAGATACATAATCATCAGTTGCTATGACGTGGGTGGATATCCAGTGTCAAGGTAGGCGCGTGGGTGTGCAGAGGGTGTTGGCTAATAGTGTGGGTGCCCTATTCCATCTACACCCTAGTGTGACAAACACGGATGTACTGCATCATTAGCATTGCACCTGCTCAAATAAGCATCACATCTCTACCTCTATAGCATAACCCACCACGTCTAAGCATTTACATTGAGATGCTTAGAGCTGGGGATTTGAATTTAGTAGATGCGATGGAATCCTCTGCCTCATAGAAATAGTAGACATGATACATATTTCGCTATCTACTTTCTATTGGGTCAATTTTGCACATGGCACCTTTCAGTTTGTAATTTCCACGAAGTGTGAAGGGCGTTCCTACTTAGACATACAAGAACGTTAGTGGATTTATATTATTTCAATGATGCACTCACTTTTGTTGGATAGGGAATAAGGAGTTTAGCCGAGAGATCTTCAAAAAGCACTTTGAGTAATAAGGGGCTCAATGTAGGAAATATTGTAAAATGGATTGAAATGAAGTTCTCATGTGAGAAAGGATGCTTCCATCCCAACTTGATTTCTAATTGAATCCAAAGGGAAATCGAGCCACTGTAATCAAACCCTCCGGTTGTCTCAAATCCATCATTGAAATTGGATCCTCTCAGAATCTTTACTGACAGAATTATGATATCAATCTTGACTTGTCCCAGATTGATACTCACAAACCCCAAAAGCTTATAAATATCCTTGTATAATACAACTCTCAGTGTTTGGGTTATTTAACATCTGGATCGAAACTTGATATCATGATTCCTTTGGGAGTGGATGAGTCGGCATCTGTGATACATTCAATGTGTCTTCACACGTTTAGGTTCTAATAAAGGTAACAATAGAAGCCGGTGGGTGGCTAGGTCACCAAGATTATGTAATGGGTTTTCTTGATAAATCATTGATAATTACACCTTATGATTGGTGAGTTTGCCCTCTCTGTCCGTGGGTGGCAAATGGTGTTGATTGGCATCTTATGGATAACAGAACACGTCACAAATATAGCTAACTCATTCGGCTCCTCCCGAGAGAGACGGACTGTATATCTAATAATATACATATATTATAGATTAGGTATCATTTTGATCTTCACTACAGAGAACTACTACTACAGTGTCTTTGGGTACACTGTAAAGAAATGCCATTGAAATAATGAATAATCTTTCATCCCAAAGTTGCCAGAGATCCTTCGTTACTTTTCACAGAGATGTCATTATTTTCGTGGAGATTCCTTCTAGCACAACACTGCCACCTGAAGTTCTTGTGAAAACCACTACACTGGCCCCCTGTTATCTAATTACGGTGGTTCAGTGTTCATTTTTACAAGGATTCCTCGTAGATTGAACAGTTATTTTTTGTACAGTGTATAATCAACATTATGATTATAGCCATGGTGTAGGCTACATCTATACTAGCAATGAAAGGGTTGAGCAGAAACTGAAGATATAACAACTTGATATGAAAAATCCTTCATCCATAGAAAAACTAACATACTCCATCTTGTTGCCTGTATACTAATGGCTTTAATTCAGTAATAACAAAAACAGAACTGTCTAACTGGATAATTATACATCAAGCAGACCAGGCGCTTTTGATTCATGTTTTACTTCAAAACAGCCCCAGCCGCCATTTTCCATTATGTTCACCACTGCATTTGTCTCTGGTGGCTCTTGGCAATGTACTTCACACCATTTGTGAAATTAAACATTTAAAGGCTCTGAAGTCAGTTTTTATGAATAGGCTGCAAGTGCTGATTCCCTGATGTGTCATTGCCTTTGCCTCCAGGGCCTCCCTGTATTTCAGAGCTTCCATATAAAGAGGCCCTACATGCTTTGTTACCTCCCTGTACACTGTTTCTTTTTACAAATAGCCCACGTTATTATCGTAAAATGTTGATAAACCCAGTATTTTCTTTTCTCAGGACAGTGGGTGCAGGGACGTCTGAACATTTGCTGAAAACACAGTATTCATACCGGTGCATGTGATGCAATTCATCAACCCATTTATGCTCATATCAACCCAGATCTCAAGGCTATAAAGCCCTTTCCTCACATGTACTGAACAAGAATAGCCTATGTCTGCGAGGCATATATATCTGGACCATGGTGACCATTTTGAACCCATTGAAAAATCGATCATGAATCACGTCATACATAGCTTGGCTTCGCCTTGTTGAAACCTGCTTCTAGGCTGACTTGTGAGCCTCTGTCTATATCTCTAACGTAGATGAAAATTTGCAGCGTCATTTTCCAGAATGCTCGTTGATTATTTTAGGGTTGAAATAGGTTGCAAATCTATTTTCTTCTGAGTACTGAACGTCTAATATCAGGATTAACTATCCTCAAATAGATCCTAAGAGAGGAAGGACATTTCTTTTCCCTTCTCATCTAAGTGGATAATTGAATTATATTAGTCTCCCAGTGTAACACAGGGAGTGGCTACTTTGCAGCGCTTTAGATTTCTGCCATAATTTCACACCACATATGCGATCACTTCAGCATCTGGATAATATGTTATCTAGGGTGTAAAACAACTATTAGAACCAACCCTAACACCATCCAGTAAGTGATCCTACACTCTGATGGCTGTAGAGCCAGAAGCCACCCTAGCCTTTAACTACTTGTCCTGGGTGACATTGAGCAGTTTAGAGCTGCAGGCAGCTGGGGTTGTAAACAAGCCACCAACTTGTCAACACCTGCCTCCACCAGTCATGTCAGGGCCTGCCTGACAAGCACAGATTACATGTGTAGGCACTGCATGGGTGTGTGGGATACTAGGTCTGCCTGCCTGACCAGTTCTGGTTACATATATACGCACTGCATGGGTATGTGGGATACTAGGTCTGCCTGCCTGACCAGTACTGGTTACATGTATACGTACTGCATGGGTGTGTGGGATACTAGGGCTGCCTGCCTGACCAGTACCAGTTACATGTATACGTACTGCATAGGTAGAGGATACTAGGTCTGACCGCCTGACCAGTACCGGTTACATATATAACTGCTGCATGGGTAGGGGATACTAGGTCTGCCTGCCTGACCAGTACCAGTTACATGTATACGTACTGCATGGGTGTGTGGGATACTAGGGCTGCCTGCCTGACCAGTACCAGTTACATGTATACGTACTGCATAGGTAGAGGATACTAGGTCTGACTGCCTGACCAGTACTGGTTACATGTATACATGCTGCATGGGTAGGGGATACTAGGTCTGCCTGCCTGACCAGTACCAGTTACATGTATACGTACTGCATGGGTGTGTGGGATACTAGGGCTGCCTGCCTGACCAGTACCAGTTACATGTATACGTACTGCATAGGTAGAGGATACTAGGTCTGCCTGCCTGACCAGTACCAGTTACCTGTATACATACTGCATGGGTGTGGGATACTAGGTCTGACCGCCTTACCAGTACCGGTTACATGTATAGGTACTGTATGGGTGTGGGATTCTAGGTCTGCCCGCCTGACCAGTACCGGTTACGTGTATAGGTACTGCATGGGTAGGGGATACTAGGTCTGACCGCCTGACCAGTACCGGTTACGTGTATAGGTACTGCATGGGTAGATGATACTAGGGCTGCCTGCCTGACGAGTACTGGCTACATTTTATAGACACTGCCTGCATGTGTGGGATACTAGTGCTGCCTGCCTGACAAGAACAGGCTACATAATTGTATAGAAATAAAATGGTTAAGGTTGCCTATCTGTCTGCTGATATAAATGATGTGCTGATGTGGTGGCTACCTTTATCAACCTCTCCTTCACATGGGCTAGGAAACAATGCCCAAGGAAAACTTGATGCCCATGTCATGATCAGGCACAGGAAGGAGGGTATGGTCAAAAGGTTCAGGAAAAGGCTAAATGGCACAGAAGAATGCTGAATGATAAGACATGCATGTCAGGGTATGGAAATTTCCAGGTTCTCAATTTCAGAAGGTTCTGGAAACAAAAAAAAGGAGAACCCAGGGAGACGCTGAGCAGATTACAAGCAGTTCGCAGCGTCTGGCTGACCTAGATAAAAGAGAGGTCAATGGTGACAGGAGCCAGATACGGCGTCCTCACCGCATCCAGACCATGATCAGGATTTGTCTTTAGTTTCTGTTACTAATAGCGATAGCGATAGTCCCTTGCACAATCCAACAGCAACGTCTTGATTAAATAAAATTATAAACGCCCCTCCCGACTCCAGACTTATGGCACATCAAGGGTCTAGAGGTTGAAATAATACAAGGCTAATATATTCTAAACTATGCTATTATCAGGTTTTCTAGGATGACAGATTTTTGTGCAAATTAGATTTCTCCTAATCAAATTGCTTAGTCATACCTTACTATTACCATACTTCTTAGATTCTAAGCGGCACTCTTCCGCAAACCTAGCAGATCACAAATAGTGACTTCCTATATACATGTATATATGTGTTTTCAGGTCTTCTCCACTGTTTCAGTTTCCAGATCTGCCACAGTAGATAATTCTATGAATCCTTATTGCCGACATAATTGTAGCAGTATTATGTAAATGCTGCTCCAAACTCCGTACTGACTTTTAAAAGTTCATTTTATAGGAAGATGTTCCCTCGCGTTGTTATTTCCGAGTTACTGGTAAGGTTGACATGCTATTGGACTCTGTAGTGATGATATTCTTAGGGACCAATACATTCGGCGAAATAATCTTCATGTCACAATTTCGGACCTAGTTGCATATGTACTGTACCGTAGGAAAGGCTTATGTTGGTGGGCATAGTAGTATATGGAAGTGGCACTTTGGAACAGGGATTTCCCTGTCTTGAAAAGGTGTTCACCCAGGCTAAGGAGACAAAATAGGCACTCTGGGCAAGTGGTCATTTGTTAAGAAGGGGGGGGGGGCTTCAGTGGGTTTGCGCGCAGATGTGTGAAAATTCTTTTGACTCCCCGCCTGAGTCAAAACCCCCCTCCCAGTCAAGGGGTCGAAAAAATTCTTACCCCCGGGGGCACTCTTTTTTTTTTGACACGGGTATGCGGCTGGAGGATTCGCAACCCTTCCCCTTGCCTACGGAGTTCTCGAAAAAAAAATAGACCCTTGCCTAGGGAAATTTTGAAGACAATTTTCATTTTTTCCAAACCATTTCTGGAAAAATAGACCCTTGCTTAGGGAAAATTTGGAGGGAATGGTACAATGGTGGGGGAAAAGGTGAACATTTTAAGCATTTTCGTGAACAAGAAAAATGTGGCAAGGGCCACAAATAGGAGTTGCCACTTCATCACTAGCCACTGTGGGTGACGTCACTGAGACAGCATGACGTCACCAATGACTTCATAGGTGACGTCATAGGGAGAAAACCAAAAACATTATGGAGTTGCTACGGTCACTACGCTCCTGGCTGCTGACGCAGCTTGCAACTCCAAAAAATTATCCGCGTTCACAACATTTTTTACTCAAAATGTACCCTTGCCTTCAGAGATTTGCCAGCCGCACATGTATAGGTCAAACATATGATGTGCCCCCTGCCCCCCCCCCTCAAACCCACCAGCCCCACCTGTTGTTAAAAATGATCACTCCCTAACTTCAAGTTTAATTGTGCACCCATAATCCCAGCGCCGAAGGCGCTGGTTAGAGAAGAAAGTAGGAACCTTTCACCTCAGCTGATCTAGATAGTGATATAATTCAATGTTTCCATAGCTACAATAGCACCAAGCACATCAGGTCAGAGCACAAGGGCCCTCAGACGTCACTAATTATCGCCATTCTGAGTAGTTTTGTATTGAGCCCTTAGGCTAAAGTACTTTGACGTCAGACAGGAAAATTGGGCCTTGGGGTCACCTAGAACGGTGGGAATTCATCAGCACTTGTAATTGACACCGAGGCAATTTGAAGAATTCCGTTTTCTGATTTTCAAAGAGAGCTTCAATTCACGTGTGCTGATTTTGATAGAAGCCATAAATCCACTCAAAATCTGAATGTGTATGCATTGTATTACACAATATACACACACAGTGACATTCAGACTAGCACCCTTCAAGCTGTAATGACGCCTTTATCGTTAAACACATGGTGCATTCAAACAAAGCCCTTCATACATTAAAAGAGGTAGAAATTCCACTGATTCCAATGATCCACCTGTTTCTCCTCGGTAAAGGATCACCTCATTCATTAACTATATCTTTCAATCATGTACCGTGCGATGCATGGTCTTTGAAATAATGTTTAGGGCTGGTGTAAAAGCACTATTATAAAATACGAGAAGGATTATCCTTATGCAATAAGCAGATGGTTTATTATTTCTTTATCCAAGCTTGGTAAATATCCATTGTTTCCCACATGGGTCTTATCTCCAGAGTAATTTCAGAGATACATCAACAGTTCACCAGACTTCCATGTTTTTTATTCGACAGCGTTTTGCTTTTTCTGATTAGAACACGTTTCAATTGTAAATGCATTAATTTCTGCCCGGTACTTGGCAATGGAAAATCCTTTTCATTGGACCTTTCAAAAGCAACAAGGGAGAGAAAGCAAATGTATGAAGGGATGAGAAGTGTAAGGGAGAGAGAGAGAGAGAGGGAGAGAGAGAGAGAGAGAGAGAGAGAGGAGAGAGGGAGAGGGAGAGAGAGAGAGCAGACGAAGGAAGAATGGTCATAGCTAGTTAGAGAAGCTCTCTGTGTAAGGTATACGGTGGGTGGGAGCAGCTCAGGGTCTGCTTCACCGTGGTGCATGGATCCTCCTCCTCTCTGTGCGGCTGACCCAACGCATGGCTGACCTCACATGTGGCTGACCCCACATGTGGTAATCAAAGAATAATATGCATTAACAGTCGGTCGTTCAGTTTCTAACATTATGTGTATGGAAATGGTGATGAAAAGGGCATTTGAGTATTTGATGTCACTATTCCAGACCTAGTAGTGTATGACAATAGCTTGAGGAACATCGAAGTAAATGGAAGTGACACTTTGGTACAGGGATTTCTCTCTTCTGGCAGACTGTTTGGATAGGTTGATGAATGGGAAATTAGGATGATTTGGTTAATTACCATATCGACTGCTCATGTCATATTTTGTCCTCTAAATTTTTAAGAATTGAGTTATTACCTAATTAATCCACTGCTGCTTTTGGAAGAGGCTTTCCATACTTTCTAGTATAAAATAATTGTTGGCAGCTTTACAGCCTCGTTCCAAATGACACAGTGCAGTTTAACCATAAGAGGCATTGTGTGACATTTATAAATATACATAATATATATAGGCCTTGTATAATTTGGCATTAAGAGTACATTTTGACATTAAGAATATGATGTTCCAAGGGGCCCAAAGTACATCTCTGCGACATACAAATCTAAATAATTTATTTCTCACACATACAAAAAAAAACAACAACTGAATCAGAAATGTTATTTGGTAAAGAAATTCCACTTCAAGAAATGCCATTGAGCTATTAGGACCTATCAACTTACATTTCAAGACTGGGTATCTGTTGTTGCTAAGGGAATGATAGTTTAATTGTAGTTAGAGAACAGAGGAGAAAGTTCATTTTGGTTGAACCAGATAATTATATAATTGAATGTGTCCATAGCAACTATAGCAACAGAGACAATCAGGTCAAAGTACACAAGCCTTCAGACGTCACTAATTATCACCATTTTAATCAGTTTGGTATTGACGTTCGGCAATAGGTTTTTGACGTTCGCCAAAAAACTAGGCCTCAGATCATAATAGAACTCTGGAAATTGACGTCACTAGGAAACCTACATATATATATATATATATATATATATATATATATATATATATATATATATATATATATATATATATATTATATATATAAAGAACACTATTTTTGCTTTTTGTAGTGAGCCGGTGAGTTGTAATGCACACCCAGTGATTTCAAAAGAAACAATAGAATTACTCAGAATCTAAAAGTGCTTATATACTCACACATATTATACGCCGTTTAATGCATTCACAGAAGTTTTGACTACTCGATCATAAAACCTTATTAAGCTTTCCTGTTACGCCCTTACATTAAGGATGGCCTTTAGAAGAAATTCTAATAATTGCCGCGATGTACTCATTTCGCCTCTCTTAGAGACCATGTGACTCATTAAGTAGCATGCCAATTGATCATTTATAAAAAAAAATGCATGGTCTTTTTAAGCATTAGTTTAGGATCCAGTGTAAAATAGCTCAACATTACATCATGCGGGGTGGCTTCTCTTAATGTAATACATAATTGTAAATATTGGTTCTCAATTTCTGCTTGACAAACTATCCATTTTTCCCTGCATCAGCGTTATTTCCGGAGTAATTCTAGAAATTGTACTTGCCTTTCACCCAGACTTCCAAGTTCTTTGTTGCAAGGTCATTTGCTCCTCCTGTTTAAGTTTCAGTTGTCAAGGCATATTTGGCAAACAGCCCAGCACTTGGCTTTGCATCTTCTTATTCTTGGACGGTAGGCAAGAGAATGAAGTCAGACATGCGGAGTGAGAAGACAAATTCATCAAAAATCAGGCAAACTTTCAGACACACCATAGGGGCTTGTTAAGGGTCGGGTCTCAAATAAACGCCTGTCTCAAATAAGGGCGGGGGTACAGAGGTATTGAAATTGGTAGGGGCCGGGTGCTTAAACCGACCGTCACGGTAGGCCAGTGCTGATAAATGGCCATAGCTGGTTAGAGCAGAGCTCCTCTGTGTACATAATAGGTTAGGAGAGAGCAGCTCACCAGGCGCAGGTAACACGACATGGGTCCTGGCCACACTCTCTCCATCAACATCCATTTGTATAATTGGTTATTGCAGTGTGGGGTTGCTGCCGGCACAGTTAGGTTAGTGGCTGCACACGAAGGTCATGGTGTGGAGGGAAGGGGAGGGGGGTGCAGACAGATAGGTGGTAGGGAAGGAAATGGTTTGATAATGGTTTATCACCAGAGTCAGAAATGGAGAGGGGTTGCTCATCCACTATCTGTGTGAACAGCCACTATCTGCAGTACATGATAGCAATTTTTGGTCTATTTTTTTCATATTTTTATCCTCTATAGCTCCCCTGGTGGCCGAATCGGATACTAAAAATCCCTCAGGGGGCCCTTTCCCCTCATCTGCCATTCTGTTTAAGGATAGCGCTATCTGTATCAAGTTCAGTGCTGGTATCAGAATTAAAAACACATCAAGTTCCCCCTTGCTTTAAGTGCATCAACATTGTATACATGGCTCAACATATATGAGGGAAAAGTTTTTACAGATAGCGTTCTTTTACACAGATAGTGGTTGGATGGGTTCTATAGATAGGGTTAATTTTTATACAGATAGTAGCTTAGAGGGAGTCGGTATGCAAGGTGTTAGATATACTGGAAAGGCAACAAGGTGGGCACAAGGAAATGATTGCATTGGGCGTGTCAATGAAAGAAGGCAAGCAGGACAGGTGGAGAGAAAATGACACCACTGTCACATTTCTCATATCAATATGGCGTCCAATTTGTTAAATGTGATTGGTGTCAAGTATTATGGAGATGGATGTGAAATGGATGCATTTCATTTAAACTTTGACACTCTGTCACATATTACATCAATATGGCGTTGTAAAATATGTGTCAATACAATCAAAACAAGCTGGGCCATGCACGTTTCTATCAGTCCTGTCTGAAAAAAACCTTTAACAGGTTATTCCTCGTTATCTTTTAGCAAGACCCTTCTGAATTGATACTTGATGTCTACAAAACGAAAGGCCAACTTGTAATTTAAACACAGGAGATGGAATTGGTCTATAGATCTAACATAAATATATATTCTGGTTCTACGATAGTGAGCATTGCTATAAAGCAGCAAATTCAGTATGACTGAAACTATCATGGTCTCTTATATATACATACAGATGTTCATAATCTTATTTTCTCACTTCACATTTGTAGCACCAGCAATAGGTAAGGACGATCTTTTTTTTACTCTAACAAAATTCAGGGCCCACAGACCTCAGTTATTCATTCTAATAATAATAATGAGCTCTGATTGAACAGATAATAGATCAACCCACTAAGAACCAAATTAATTCCATATGGACCAGCATCCAAAGTTTAACAGTCCATCTCTTTGGGATTTCATGGGTTTCACAAGGGACAGGAAATCCTTTCTCAAACCTTTTTATTCCTAGCTCTGTCATAATACTCTGTTCACCAAGTTGACGCCCTAGCTGTGTCTGAAGGGGCAGGTTTGTAAAGCCAAGTACCATTAGTACTAATTACTCACAGGCTCTAATTACATTCTACCTGTATTTCCTGTTTATCAAGGTGTGTTTTGTAACACCTTGATCACTCTCACCTGTTGGTAAAAGTCTTTCCTGTACAGCCACAATGACATTTGGTGATTCGCTGATAAGGGTTCTGCGGAGTTCTATATATAGTCAACTGCCTGGGCCAGGGGGGGGCACTTATAATTATGTGTGAGCAACAATGGACAGCTAGTCACAACCCCACTTTCACGAGCAGGATCCCTAGTATATTGGGGGACCACTTGAGATTTACATGACATGTCTAGAACTCGAACACTGCAGGTGATTGTACCTATAGTTTACTACTCTAGACAATATACTTTCAAATATAATTTTCATTATATACCTCAGCAAATAGAAGGATATTTTAGAAAGCTCATCTTAAATGCTAATTCAAAATGACCGGTCAAAGCGTTGGCTGGGCAGGCATAGGTGTTGGTACGTTATAATGGTCGAGTCGTGGTGAATCTACCTTCTGAACAGGTAGGCTGTTGTATATATTATGTGTATGTATTTCAATAACAGGGGATTTATTTGTGTGTAAGGGTGTGTCAGATTAACTTGTGTTACGTAATACAGACAGGTGCAATAACAGATATTACACTCACAATTATTTACAAAGAAAGCTGCCCCATTTGGTTCCAGAAGGAACTCCGTATTTAGCCCCCTCCCCGAGACGTGCAGTAACGTATTTTCCACTTCGTATCACCCCAAACAATATTTTGATATTCCACTACAGTGTAGTTTTGATATTTCAAACGCAGTGCTTACATGAACTCATCCTTGCCAACTGAGGTAAGACCTATAGTTCGTTGACCTGGAGGGCAGGAACGTTTTCTTACCTCTTATTATTTTGTCTGGGGTTGATTTCTTTTGTATAGTTCTATACTTAAAAATGATAATAATCACAGTCTCACGCACCTGGGACATTCTGTGGCATATGAGATTGTGACAAATATTTCATCCACATCTGGCATCTTCCTTTTCTGTCATTGGCAGGCTAATGGTCTTTTGAACAGAGCAAACGGTTTAAAATATCCCAATTCGTGTTCATGATAATACCATCAGCTCACATCACGAGCTTACCCAGCAAATTGTCGTTATATGTTGCCATGATTGGTCATCAATGGTGACTCCTTTATGAGTGATAACTCATTCCGTCATCTTTCGCCACTGTGTGTTAGACTCACGTGGCATAGCAATTGCTACTCCTGGTGATCTTGTGCTATAACGACATCGTGTTCCATCTAGCGACATGGGTGAGCCACTTCACACAGGTTGACGAGGACTCACGACAATTTGCTGGGTATTTTTCTGCTCTTGGCTGAGTGTTATCCAGTATTGACAGGAAATGCCATACGGTCCAAATAAAGAATTTTGATCTTGGGATGACATTTAATCGAATTTCAAATTTGATGCATAGTGTAAATGGTATCGATTTCTAAAGTTCTCTGAATCCATTATGGACAAGGGACAAAATTTCTCTGATACCTCTTACCTTTGTTGGCATCCAGTGAAAGTATCATACCAATGCCCACAAATATTAATTAAAAGTTTAATGTAGTTTACTTAAATCTAAGAATGGAAGGAAAAGCCACAAGCTTTCCTTGACTAGACAACTGTGTTGACAGTCACACCGGCTGGGTATAGAATATTCCCTCGCACTGGCTGCTCACCCACGGATTATACATGTGGGACATTCTCTTACATAATGGATCGTAATGAACTGGTGTTTTAATTAGATGACCAGCGCCTGCGGCGCTGCTCGCACGCAAAGAAGTGGTGCCACCACGTGCCAAAAGCATTGCAACTCCTACAGTTGCAACTCTGTACTTGACACACAACTTCTACTGTTTTCTTATTCACTGGGTCACTTTCGCTGGTTGCTATCAGATAGAGTGTGAGTGGCCAACTACAGGAACATCCCACGTGAAAGCGGACAACTTCCGGGGTAGCCGTTTTGGATAAGTAGTGCAAACAGCAAAATAGAAAATTTGGTCCTTCCACCGAGAACTACTGGGATTCCAAGGGTCGTCAGAACAGACAACCTAGATTATAACAATAAAATGTACAATCTCAACTTTTCATTGTGAGGACTGATTGTGGGGAGAGTAAATAATTGTAAGGGACACAATTGTACACTATGTACACAAACCTCTGTTTGAAATACTTAACCCTTTAGCTACACTAAAAAATAAACGTTGGATCTACCAGGGATCCTCGTAAAACTGAACAGTGAACCATCATAGTTGGTGGCAGTACAGTGGTACAAGGATTCTCTGTGGAAAGAACGCCAGATCTCTTGCAACTTTTGGACAGGGATTCTGCCATTTTTTCGACAACTTTTTTTAGTTGACAAAATGACGACCTAAGATTGTAGACTTTCGAACCGAGGGTTTTTTTCAGTGTGTGGAGCATCCTAGTGGCTCGGCTGCTGACACATGCTATTGTGCGTGTGCTGGAGGGGGTAGATTAAGGGACCGTTGGGATGGAGTATGGGTTAGAGGGAGCGGGAGGGGAGCTAAATTGAGGCATGACATGCTTACAGAGGAGCGTGTATGGTATACTAATGGTCCCATAAAGTTACCAAAACACGGAAGCTATCATCTATAGACATACTTGGCATATTATAGGGTGACTCAGGCATATGTTGAGTGTTCCATCAAAACTTTATCACTTAATTGAAAGTTCTGATTGAAAAGGTAATAAAAAAAAGTGCCTTCAGCATTAATTATGTACTAAGTTTGTACTTTTACTAAGAGTATTGCGATTGAGTATTTATATACACAGTGAAACAACATATCCATACAGGTGCAAAATAGCTTTCGTCATATAGGACTGAATATATAGGGCGTGAAATTGTGAATCTACATTTGAATCTGTCAGAGCATTGTTTTCCTATATCTTTAAATACAACTTCTACTCGTGCAGGACCTTGCACATATAAGACTAGTATTAGGTAATTAATTGCATGTTAAATCCTACTTATAATGGCTGTTGTGTATGCAAAACGTGGAACCATGTAAAAGTGTTGTACCTGTATCTATACAGTTTCATACCTAAAAGCTCTTAGCCAGCTATGTTCATGGACTATCTTTCATTACAGTGTGTCAGTACACGCTAGATGAACATGTTCTCTTTGGGTGTACAACAGACCACTAGTCTATGGTAGGTAGTCATTTTATTACAAATTCACGGAGATGTGTGATGAGGTCTTTGCTTATCAATTGGGGCTTATTGCATTAAAATGGTCTTTTATAAAAAAAAAACTGCATCGGTAAATATAAGAATAACTAGTGTGATTAGCAGATGGTATTTAACCACAAGCAGATTTTGGTCTGATTTGGAATGCTGAAAGGATTGACCTATGGATAATGAATGACCTTTCGACACCAAACCTACTATTAATGGCAGTTCTGTTATTCTTTCAGACATTGACATTTATAAAGAGGGATAGTTAGAATATACCTTGCCTGTATTATTACAATGACAATAGTGAGTTTGAGATCACGACTTTACGTGACATGTTTATCTTGGGCCATGTCAAAGGATAGGTTGCATGTTGCCATGCTATTCCAAGTAAGCAAACCTAAAGATACTAACGACATTTATAGAAATCTAGGCAGAACACACCTGTATTGTTTAAAGGATTCAGGTAGAATATGTCAAGGGTATTTTTCTATTTGAAGTTTCAAAGCCATTGCCAATTGTCAACAGTGAAATTAACATGCTTTAAATAGAAAATAGGCATCTATGGATTGAATTCCAAAATCATCTTCATAACTCTGTAACACAAGCAATATTTAATGTAAAGTCCCCATTTTACAGGGAAATTCAGCAACAGGGCTATTTCAGGAAAGGTGATTGATTGGGTGCTGTATGAATCCACCAGTTTCATGCCAATTTGAAGGATTGAGTTAATTAATCAAGGCCCAAAGGCTATATCAAACCTACTGAGCTAGTATGAATAAATTAGAGGACCACCCAGCAAATTGTTGTCATCTGTCGCCATGATTAGTCATCAATGGTGACTCCATTTTGAGTGATAACTCGTTCCGTCATCTTTTGCCACTGTGTGTTAGACTCACATGGTATAGCAATTGCTATTCCTGGTGATCTTGTGCTATAACGACGTCGTGTTCCATCTAGGGACATGTGTGAGCCACTTCACACAGGTTGACGAAGACTCACGACAATTTGCTGGGCATGTACATTATTGCTATAAGTCATAAGAGATCACTGGGAGATATTTTAATGGAGACTATTGTATCAGCATCACCTTGTTATATACCATTTTGTCTTTGATGTGGCATTACACTTATTAGCTTACCTCTACCTGGACCATTCTCCTTCATCTTGAATTTAAGCATACTTCCAATTTCAGGAGTATTTATACGCTAAGCTTCAACTAGGCAGGTTTCGATGGACCCTGTTGCCATCTCACACTTATCATCCTAGCATCACTTGTGATCTAGGCTGATTAAGATGCAGGAATTAGGGCATGGCTGATTGCAGGCGCAGCATTGCTAATGTACCTTGAAGACCCAGCAAGGACTCAACTATCGCTTAGTCTCCTAGGGGCCCAATCAACATCCAATAGTTATTCCTATTGCAGACCCTTTTCACAAATGCCTGACGGTCCTAATGGTATCGTGATGGTACCACTATTCTGTTTTCCTTTTTGTGTCCATCCCAGAGTTGCAAAGGGTCACTTATGATACGTAAGTAATAGAAACTGCATGGTATATGTGCGTTTACAGGAATTACAGGCCTACTCACACAATCAGACAAATGGGCTGGTTCTTGTGACTTCTGGGTAGTCTTTCTCTTATTTTGAAGAAATCTTTATATAATCGTTTTAGAGAAAAGATCTAATAAAGAAATTATTCAACTTGGAAGGAAAACCAATTTCTCCCTTTAATTTCCTTTCAGTGAATTTCAATATATTTTTGAGAAAACGAACATAGAAAAAATATACAGAATGTAGAAAAAAAAATCTGTTTAATTCTTTGGATTTTCTTTAGAAAACTAAAATCTTTATTAGATTCTCAGAGAATGAATTCTATGTTGTTTCTATGCTGATACATACATTCTGATGAACAGACCTGGGAAACACCCTATGATGTCATAATGTCAGGAGGGGATCCCTTCAATCATTGGCTCTCAGGGATCATGTGACAAAAATTAAATATTCATGTAATGATTTTCTTTGTATTTTCTTTTTCAAATGAGAAAGGCTATATTTCTCTTTGTAATTTCGTTTTTCACCTTTGAAGATTATAGTGGTAAAATTTGCTTAACGATCTCAAAAAGATTATCCATAAACCAACCATCCATAAGGGAGGGTCACAAGACCCTGTCTGCATATCCATAAAGAGATTTTGGAAAGATTTTATAAAGAAAGAAAATATAAAGAAAACATGAAGAAAATCTTACATATGACTTGAGTCTTTCTAAAACAAAACACTACCAAATTCATTGTTGTGGATTCCTTTATGTTTATAGCCTTTGTAAAGTCAAATTCTTTGATTATTTTTTTTGTGGTTTATAGTAGAACTATAAATAACAACACAACTAAAGTTCCAACTAAGTTTCTAAGGATGGCTTTTTATTAAATTGTAAGTAGTATGAACCAACAGTTTCGGCACTATATGGCCTTCATCAGGGTTATTTACTACACAGGTTATTCATATAAGGTGTGTCGTGAGTCGTTGTGTGTCAGTCATATAAATAGTGAATTATGGGTAAAATTACAATGGTACTTCCTGGATACAATGTTTCTATGGTAACAATACATGGCAACGGGTCATTTGTAACAATTGTATAGTGAAATGTCAATAATTTAATTTGATTTATTATATTATCACATTTGTACAGTGACTCTGAGGTACTCTATGAGTCATAATAATTAATTATTAATAAATAACATTTAACTAGTGGCCTTAAAAAATTTTACAGGCATACAAGTATGGTTTTAAAGATTATTTCCTTGGTTTGGTGTATCCTTCTGAGATTATGGCATCCTTTAGGGCTTTTCCGCAGGCCTGATTGATTTTCGATACCATAAGGTCTTTGATTATCTGAAGAAAACTGTATTTAAAAAAGTGTGTGGAAGTTTCCGAATTCCTTATCCCCACCTCAAGAAGTGTCCCTAACTTGACGCTGAGCAACAGGTTTTGGACAAAAGTAAATACCAAAATATTTTCTTTTCACTAAAAGAAAATTAAAGATTTTGTAAAGATTACAAAGAGCAATACTTCAAATCTTTCTTCAAAATATTTCAATTGGACCATTTTACACAGTTTTGTAAAGAATAAAAATTTGAAAAGAAAATAGAAAGAGAAATGGTAATGAAAACGATTTTTAAAAGATTAGACTTAGTATATTTCCTTTCTCAGCTTGCATGATGAGAAGGAAATCCAGCTTCCATCTAAGACTAGCAACCCGAAGCTTACGAAACCAATACACTCATACTGAGGCCTAGTGTTTTGGCATTTGTAACTAGAACACAAAATGGTGGGGATGAAGCCTAGATTTTGCACAGCCTATGCAAAGTTTGAAGCATGAGTGCCAAACCACTAGACTGCCCTATGGCCAGATGGGAAGACATTTCTGGTCTCATGTCACTATTTCAGCTAATGAAGGCATTTCTACTGAGACGTGCCCTGCGGGTGAGACGCGCCACATGCTAATCACTAGGGTGAACTAACAATGCACCTCGTAATTTTTGCTTTGACAGCATGGCATGCACATTCACATTGGTGCACTAGGGATGCCAGCACTTTCTGAGAGCTCTTGTATTCAATATTCTATATCTGCTCTCCTATTACAAAACAGATACTACTTTTAGATTAACCTTGATGTATCTAACTCTCTTTACCTAGTCTCAACCCATTGTAATAAATTTGGTTCCCTAATTTATAGAAATCACTGGCAGTAAGAGGCAGCATTACCTCAAGTAGTATTGACTGAAGTTCAAAGATGGAGCTGCTTTAACTACAGGAAGATACCGGCAAATGAACATAGAGGTACAATTTGACTACCTCTCTAGGGTCTTAGAATCAAAGTGATTATACGTTCTACACCACAAAGCCTGTGACACTTTTGAATATGCTTCGTACAGAATTACAGAGACCCAAGTCTGTCTCCAATATGCCTACCCTTAAAAGTCAATTTACTGGTAAGGGATAACCCATTAAGAGGGCATTCTCTACCAATAACGGGGAACTTTGGGACACTTTGTCAGAAAAAAACATTTGTATCATAGGATAAATCACTAATAAAGAATTGCCAGAAAATAAAAGGAGGTACTCATCAGAGATTTCATGTCCCTGACCAATTATCAGTTGGGATTATCTTACAAGCTGCAAATAGAAGTGGTAGATGTCTTAATTGACCCATTCCACAAAACATGCTGACCCCTGAGGCTTGACCTATTCTAATGCTAGGTGTAAGTCATTTATAGAAAGGAAATTATTGGTCCCCAAAACACATTTAGGTTCTATTAGTTACTGATGGCCCCTTCAATGGTTCTATTCATAATCAACAAGGAGAGGCCCATTCCCTCACTTTTTACTGCAGATTTGAACATTTCAAAATCTAGGCACAATGTATCTAAAGTGGACAATACAATATCTGACTGTTAGTTCTTGGATTTCTTATCTAGTGGCATTGGCGACTCTACACATGCGCATTCTATGAAAAACAACGGCTTGAGTTACTGGTCAATTACTAGTCACAACACCTTGAAACCTACCACATGACATGACAGATACTGTTAGCAAGATGTCATATATATTATGTTCAGGTCATGTAGTGGACAGCAATAGATGGGATCAAACTTTCATCAGCCCCCATTCCTGACCAATCCACCCCCTATGGACACAGGTATGAGAATACTGTGTCCCTGACCTTTCACTTTTATCATAAAATAGACTACCGTCAGGTTCATCGGCAAGGAATTTGGGGGTTTTCACTGTCTACTGAGAAGGCAAGAGGATACAGAATTGAGATACTTGACTGAATCCTTTGATCTTATTCCAAGGTCTGGATATCATTTATATTCGAGTTTCAAGTACTTCAATGCTCGGGTTTTCAGAAGACTTTTTTTGTGTCATGATGCTGCATCAGCACAATGATTCGTGTTTAATTAGTGGTTAATTGGTATCACATCTACCTGACATACTTTACAGCAATAACAATGTGGACAATAATAAAGACCTTGGTTCCACTTCTCAAGCCCACAATCTGAAAGACTAGCAGGACACAAATACAGGGGCGTAGGGAAAGGGGGGGCCAGGGGGGGCTGGGCCCCCCCAATCATGAAGGAGGTGGGGCCTGAGTATGTCTGGGCCCCCCAATATTTTCCAAGAACTCATAAACACAATGGAAAAGAAGCTAAAACTTTACATCTCAATTTAGATTATTATGGTGATGTCATAGGGAGAATGGGGGTCTGAGCCTTAAGTCAGATCCAAAATTTACCAAAAATCACTTTTCTATATGAATTCTAAATACGCATATATAGACGCCATCACGCTTCAGCCGACAATTCAAGGTGGTCGCGATGGTGCCCTCGCCGGGCCCCCCCAATGAAGATTTGCTTCCTACGCCTCTGAAATATGGTAGCAAGGTGCCCACGATCTCTCACCATCATCCCATGATGTAACAAGGCATTGAATATTGTGCACTCAAGTCTTTCAGCAAGTGCTACAGTGTAGACATGTGTGATGTATTAGGGTATTAGTTAAGATTCAGTGGAAATAGCAACCAAAATATTATTGCTCTTGGTGTATCTTAAATGATAGGCTTATCAGATTCTATGTTTCACCTCATTCAGTTTTTAGCTTAGGTTATATAAATTATATGTTCAGAGTACTATCTGTATGAATCAGCTAGAGAGCAAACATAATATTAAACATGTTGCAAATGACATGTTGGTCCTGTTCCATTGTTTATACCTGATCCTCAATTAGTTCACCTATTGGTGTTACACAAGCTTTTGTGTCACGAGGCAGCATCATTCCAGGAAGTGTTGTCTAAGCCTCAAACACACATAGATGCATAGCTTTAATTAGTGGTTTCTTGACGTCAAACGACCCTGGGTTGCTTTCCAGTAATAACCATGTAAACAATATCAAAGAACTACAGTTATGAAAGCGGTGAGAGTGATTTTACTTAACCATGTGTGTAAACATGACTCTGTGTGCTTTAAGTGGGTGTTTAACATTGACTGCTACATTAGGGAGTTAGCACATGGAGAGAAGTACAATACTTTGAAATTAAATGACATGATTTCAAGAATTACAAAAAAGAAAACAACCTGCCCACATGCATTTATCAAGTAACATGTAGTGAAGCTATTGGTGTTGCATAACCTCATGCGTCACATAGCTAGCTGCAGCAATCAGTAATTCCTGTCAAGTCCTGACTACATTGACTTTAATCATTCTTAGTTTTGATGAGCTCTCTTTTTGACGTCACAAGTCCCTTGTGCTTTCCAGTAGGCTAATTGCCACATAAATAGTCCCAAAGAGCTTTGGCCCGCTATGGCAGGGTTGTGAAAGTGGGGAGACAAAGTTTAAAAAAACAACGTTAAACATGTCTTTGTTTCCTTCACCTGTCAGTTCAACACTGACTGCTGTTATCTGTGACATGAATAA
Source organism: Acholoe squamosa (assembly GCA_949317995.1). Lineage (NCBI taxonomy): Eukaryota > Metazoa > Annelida > Polychaeta > Phyllodocida > Polynoidae > Acholoe > Acholoe squamosa. The sequence continues at coordinate 56,287,315 of OX439047.1, forward strand.
AGGTGCAGTATCATAAAACAGGGAACAACCATTTATCTAATCTGTTCACACTATACATATAGCACCGAACCAATCACAAACACTATTAGTAGTATATAGTTGAATACTGCAAGGTTGGAGGAAAGCAGGAGATTATAGATTCCACTATAAAGGTGAATCTACAAAACAGAGCAGGACCAGATGCTTGGCCATAAACATTCTTCTACAGAGCCCCTACCCCAACATACCCCTCCAGTGCCCCCTGCTTGACTGCAGAGATGGTCCATAGAAGACAATCATTATGTTTGCACTTGCCCTTTGCTGTGCATTGTCCTTTGCCTCATTAGATAAAATCATCTCTGTTAGTTCCCACAGCCTTTAGTAGTGTGTATGCTCTCAGTTGATGTAATTGATTTGCTCCAAGTGCTGCAAGCTCTCGTCTCATGGGTCTGCATTGTGTTGTTTTAATCTATTTTTCATTATCCGGGAAAACCGCTATTACCGGGGAGTTTTCATCAACGGTTCTACCTTTACTTTACCTCCTGTCATGCTTTTAGACCAAGCCTATTTAGAGTTAGAAGTGTATAAAAGGTTTGAGCCAACCAAAGGTACTGTAGCCCACCTTGCTTTTTGTCTATTTCTCATTATCCAGGGAATCCGCCATTACTGGGTCATTTTCATCAATGGTTGTACCTTTACTTCACTTCCTTTCACGCTTTTAGACAGAGCCTATTTAGATTGAGAATTGTATGAAAGGTTAGTGCAAACCGAAGGCACTGTGGTCCATTTTACCCAGGGAATTAATTCAAATTAACTTAAAATAGAAAAAGGACATGGGCCTCAGTCATTGTTTCAAAATCCTATTCTCCTTTAAATTTTAAAGGCACTAAAATAGGGAGATTTACATCTTATTGTTGTTTCAATCAGGCATTAGGTTGTACTTTAATGTGACACCACATAAATATTTTAGTTCAAGTTCACAATTCACAAAGTATGGACCGTAATCTAAGGTATAGAATTGTTAAGGGAACCAGTATTGGTGGGTTAGGATATTATCAGCTCTTGCCTTTTAGTTAGTTTTTGGTAGGTACGTACTAGTGCCCTAGCCTTACTTGATATAATGGGGGCTACCCTGGCAGGAGATCTCTGCTGGTGATTGTATGCCTGAATGGGGGATTGTGTCAGAGGCTAAACACTAGACCTGTGTGGTTAATGCATATTGTGTTGATCTTCTCCAAAACAAACTGTAAACAAGGATTGTGAATGGGGATTGTAGGTTTATGGAGATGGACTGAGCTTGTGCTCAGAGTTGAGTATGCTCAACTAGACGCTGTTTTTCCCAATACCGACTCACCCACTCTAAGGACCAGAGTCAGACATCTGAAGGGGATTCTGGTTCTAGAATGCTCAAATGTTACTGCTTGAAATCATAAGAGGAAAATTCTTAAATGATGCCCCAATATGGGTTTCTTTGCCAGGAAAGTTTGAATCGTCAGCTCATTCAAATTGTCTCCACATATTGAATTAACACCTAATGGAATAATGTGTAACAGATTCTTTAATCTACCTTGGAGGAAACTTTTACAATGCTCAATTATTTATCTTAATACTATTGAGCCGTTAGATATTCTTTGAATTCTCTTAAATATCTTTTTCATAAGCATCGCTTGTCCTACCAGTACACCCAATAGATGGACTGATGATACTCAGGCTATTTGGTTGATGGTCAGAGGCAACTGACAACCAGAATCACCTGCAGTCACTAATGGTAAAGAATAGGTGTCACAGAAAGGCGTCACAGAAAGACATATCGTCACTATCGTTACCTGTCACTAGCTATACATCCAAAGTTACTTCATGTGACACCACACCCTTAGACTGTCTTAGCTATTTTTGACCCTGTCACAATCGGAAAGGCTACCTGGCTATATATGTTACGTAGGAGGACATTGAGTGTGTAATCCAGCACGGTATAGATGTGCTAGAGGGGATGTATGCCAATATACAGTCGAATATATAGATAGAACTAAACGACCGTGGTGTACGAGGTGGCCGATCCACCACCGTAGTTCACCGCACGAGCGCCCATTGCCATTTTGAATGTTTACATGCACCCAGAACGAGGCTGCAGTGGTGGATCGGCCGCTGTGGTGGATCGGCACACGTTACGCCACTGGGGGTGTGTGGATCGGCCCTGCAATGCTATCTCTATGGGAAGAAGTTATTCACATAAAATAAATAACAGGATCAGGTGAGGCAAACATGGCATCATATAATATTCAAGGTGAATCAAGCAATAAGAGATTTATATCCCATGTATTAACCATGACTGTGACTGAGCAGCTCAGAGGCCATATGTAATTATCATAACTAAGATCACTTCCTCAGTTAAGTTATCTGACCGGTCTTTCAGTTCAAATATCACATGGCTGAGCTACATTAGTCGTCCATTTAAGTACCAAAGCGCTCATCAATGCCAATGCCTCTAAACCCTAAGCACTTATTTGAGACAGACATTAAATTTATCCATGCTGTTTTCAACTACCCTGTACCCCTGGCGTTTATTCTGTAGGGTACCTTTTTTTGAAATGGGAATTTAGATAAGACATTACGGTAGGTGATCATGAAACCAAGCTCATATAGTGTTGCCTTGACTGAGACTAACCATAATCTCTCATCAACTATCTCTACTCTGATGTAGTCATTATGTCAAGTATCAGAGCTCTGCAGAGTTGGATAATTGCAGAAAGCCCCATACTCACTTGATGTCTGTATTTCTAACTCAGTCTCCCTGCACATCACCTGTAAATTTGTTGCATGGCCAGAACACCTGGGAATCTGGATGGAGATGGAGCCTTCCAGCCGCCATTTGCATTCAGAGTGGCCTGTGGCGCAGTGACAAGATTGACGTTATCGATGTGTTGGTCTAATTAATGGACCTGGGGAATGGCAGCCGGCAAGGTAGGAAATGTGAGAAACGTGTTTGGCCAGACCTTGCCACCTCAACCACTACACTACCCTGACTCTGCACTTTACTCTTGTTTACAAGCATCCATGGGCGTACACAGATATACTATAAAAGAGTAGACATGACAAGGATAGAAGTTGATGGTGAAACTTGTTTAGGCCACACCCAGATATACTTTGGAGAATGCTATATGCTGCCAGGGGGAAGGGAGGGGGCACTGAGTACTACTATCATCCCACACCTATAAAGCGCACCTTCATGTTAGAGCTACTAGGCTGATTTAAAGCTGTTTTATGATATAAAATCCCCCTCTAAAATGCATGTACCCTGAATTCAGGTAGGTTATTTAAGGTGCAGCAAGGCACTCTCCTCAAGTATAAATCCCACAATAGCAACGCTCCAGGGACTTCATTGATGACGAAATCCTACAATCCTACTTGATTGACTGTCTCATTCACTATTACTCTTCACAATCCTTTAATTGCCGTATCCTTCTTTAATGTATTACTTCATTTTGTCACCATAATGCATGAATGCAGCACTGGCAATTCAGTAACTCACCAATGTTGCATTATTCACACCCTATGGGGTTGGTACACTCCTGAATGGCCAGCATTATGCAAGAATACAATTTTATTTTATGTGAATAACTTCTTCCCGTAGAGATAGCATTAGGGAGCCGATCCGCACACCACCAGTGGCATAACGTGTGCCGATCCACCACAGCGGCCGATCCACCACTGCAGCCTCGTTCTGGGTGCATGTAAACATTCAAAATGACAGATCGGCGCTTTTACGGGGAACTACGGTACCGGATTTTGATAATTTTTCCTTATTAAAACATCTAAAAACATAAAATAAATATAGAACTAAACTCCCCTGGTGTCCTCGGTGGCCGATCCACCCCTCGGGAGTTGTCTCCCCCTCGGGCTAACGCCCTCGGGGGAGACAACTCCCTCGTGGTGGATCGGCCACCTCGTACACCACGGTCGTTTAGTTCTATCTATGAATGCCCAGCATTATGCAAGAATACAATTATAGTGTACACTCAACGCAGTGCAAGGTGGGTACACTCGCCTGGTAATGTATTGGTGTTCCTTGACGACAATGGAACACGCCTCTGGGAGAGGTGGCCGATTCACTGATACACTTAGTAATGACACAACACATGCCATAATGGACTCACCATTGAGCTCTTACATAATCCCTGCCACTCCATCAACACAAGATGGAACTGACAGTTAACATTCATTATCTTTAATTGAAGAGGGAATACACTCTGGACAGACAGTTAAAATATGATCTATACATTGACAAAGTTAAGCAAAAGATTGGATACCAAACATTTTTGTTGGTGAAAATAAGGAAGCACACAAATACTGAACAATCCCTACTCATATACAAAACTAAGATTCTTTCTTTTTTTTTACTACGGTGACATTTTAAATCATGGTAGCATCCAAGCTCCTCTGCTCAAACTGCAAAGGCTCCAAAACAGAGCTCTAAAGATCTGCTTGAAATTACCCCCAGTCACCTCAACTGCTACTATACATAGACTTACAAAGGTAAATTAGCTGAGTGACAGGAGACAACTTGACCTCCTACAGTTTGGTCATAAAAAATGTGCAAACTTTGAAAACTGACAACCCATCGCTAGAGCTACTAGGTTGAACAAGGCCCCGCTGCTAAAATATGTTCATGCTAGTGGAGGTGGGAGGTCTATTCTTCCATAGACTAGCTCTACCCCTGCTTCCCACCAGCTCAAAAACGTGTATTTCCTGTTGTTGCCAATGTCTCTCCTTTCTGACCTGAAGGTTCTCACAAAAAACAACAATAACAACTGGCTGCTTGATGAAATGGGATCGATGTTTTTCTTTCAGAAGTTATCTGAAACATCCTGTCTGGCTTGGATTGTGTATGGAAAGGTAATCTGATTGCCTTTGTGAGTCACATGTATCATTTGAAAAATGAAGGTAGCTTAAATTTAGCTATAGTCCGATTGTTGGACTTCTGCCTCAATGAAAAGTCTCTGGAGTCTTTTAGGATTCAGCCGGATTAGGAGTTGACTATGAATGGTCCAACCCTGCCTGTAGCAGGACAAATGTCCACTAAACTCTTAAGCCCCCATAAAGGGATCCATAAACCTGTGTTCTCCAGGATTGGAAGGTTTACTCGACCAGATCTTGACGTGTATACTTACTGCCAGTATGCCAGCTGTTTGCTTTAGGATACCACGTAAGTGATTTACAGAAGTCTCAATAATGGAGTAAAGAGGTTGTAGAAAAGAAATATACTTTTCTGGGGGGATGAATGTATTTTGCAAATATCTATTAATAATACCATGAAATTAATACAAAGCTTCGCCTCGTGGAATAGCCCTCAGTCAGACCCACTTGTGAACCTTTGTCTATGTCTTCAACAGTGAAGGCTCTGTTCATAAATCCTTTGTTTGGCACTCGTTCCACTTAAAATATATTGAAATAAGGGTAAGCAGATCTGAAATTATCAGGACAAAGAAAGGTTCTCTGCCTTTCATTACGCTCGTATATATGTCAATCTGCATTTTGGGCTAATTCAATTAACTGTAAATATATATATATATATATATATATATATATATATATGCATTTATCACATTCTTTTCTGTCATAAACCGGGCTTCCCTAGCGCACTTAAAAGAGTCTATATCTCCTCTTCCCTATCCCCTCGGATCTGTGTGGTGCACATATGCGCGGGCACTCACACATTCCTCTCTGAAATTGTGTAATGTCTTTCTCTCCATGAATATGACCTTAGCTGTCGAAATGACTTTAAACACCTATCACTCACTCTGTCATAAACCGCTGTTTCCAATAACTAATATTTGAATTTCTTGTTTCATCCTAGGTGAGTCTCAGGTCCATATGAATGTCACTTTCCACTTCAATGTGAAACAAGTAAGTCGTTACTATGGTAACATGTTAATTATTTGATTTTACCAGGGCATTGTTGCTCATTGCTAGCCACTGATTGTATTTGATTGATCACCAAACCTTCTCATTTTAATGAAAACCACGGTTAAAAAATGAATTTATTGGACGAGCAATATCCTGAGCGACTGTTTATCTTTCTGTTGTTGTTTTTGTTTTCATTGAGGATGGGAGTCGACGGGAAAAGCCTTTAATTTCCTTGAAATGTGGATAAATAAGAGTCAGAACGCAGTAAAAAAAAAAACAAAGCAAAAACAGTGGAGGTCATTGTCAATGGCGGAACTGATGAAAGGGGGATAGAGCAAGAATCACTGTCAATGGTGATTTGGATTTTGTTTATGAAAATGTGCAAGAGTTCTAAAACTACTATTGTAATACCTCGCGTAAAAGGCGCACCTAGGATATAAGGCAACCCCAAAGTTGAAGGAAATTGGGGCTTGTGTCTGACCAAACATACTAAGTACTACTGTGGTTCATGAATGTTTCAGAAACGAAGATGAAGTTAACTCACAATGGTTGATGGCGGATTTAGTAGATAGAATTAATGAGACTAGCACTTGACTTTCTAATATTACTATATCATAGTGGATCAAAATGAGTCAATGTATGGCCATTGCTGATCACATAATAATACAAAAGCCTGTACAACAAAGCCCATACACCCATGCAGCCAGTTTATTATGTGCTTAGAGTCCTGACGCTAACCATTGTTGATAGTAGGTGACCTCTTCCTGCCAATGCCTATTTACAAGCGTGACACCAGAGGGCACTCTGAGCGACACCGGGAGACGGTTAGTCACTTCCCAAGAATTACTAACAATATTGTTACCACTGTAGCAAGCAATGTGAATGGCAATTTGAGTTTTTCATCTCTGCTTTCCTAATTGCTAGCCTGGGGTTATTGTAGCCTAATTTGTTATTCAATTACATTCTGAAGGTCAGGTCATTCACTGACATGTTTTGGTGATTATTTCTCGTTTCTCATCGCTTTAAACACGATAAGCAGATAAGGATGGGCCAAACTCAGCCAGCTGCTGGTAACAATCAAAAAACTATTATTGAGTGTTCCATCTCGTCCGGAAATAGTGGGCATTATTTCAATATTGATATTTAGCATTGTTGAGCACTGCACCACAAGTTTCTTATGGCATTACATATTTGACTAGGACATACACAAAAACATACAGAATTGTAAATGGTTCCTATTGCGACCTTACGGAACCAGACTGGTTCCTGGGCATACTGTCATCAGCGACTTCTAGACCTGGTCTCGAACTGTTGCTGGTTTCAGGCATTTTGTTCTGTTTAAGGCTGGTCCCCACTTAATCTCGTGAGAGATTCTGAAGTCAGGAGGGTGTTGCTCCTATTGTAAAAAGAGCTGTTAGTAGGTGCCCTCCTTTCTAAACAAGTCATGCACTGCTTCACCAAAGTACTTGCACTCACCACATCAGTCTCAGAAGTCACCTGCCTTGTTTAGAACAAAGAGAGCTGCACTATCAGGTACCTACTCATGTCACACACTCTATAGTATATTATACTGACTGACTTCTCCCAACTAGGTACCTACTCAAATGCGGCTTTTTTAGCACCATACTTAAATGACCACTTGTGAGCAACAAAAGGGACAAGTTACAGCTACATGAAAAGAAAGGACTGGGAACAAGGGGATTTTTAGCCAGCTCTTCCTTTTACTAAGGAGCAACACCCTCTAGAACTATCATGGCCATGCACACAGGAGGTGAGTGCAAGTTGAATGGTGAAGCAAAGCGTGTGACTTCTTTTGAAAAGAGGGCACCTACCGACGGCTCTTTTTAGCATAGGAGCAACACACTCCAGTTTGACAAGAGTCCTCTCGATACCACCAAGAGGGTGTTGCTCCTATTGTAAATAGAGCTGTTAGTAGGTGCCCTCCTTTCTAAACAAGTCATGCACTGCTTCACCAAAGTACTTGCACTCACCACATCAGTCTCAGGAGGGTGTTGCTCCTATTGTACCTACTGACAGCTCTTTTTAGCATAGGAGCAACACACTCCAGATTGACAAGAGTCCTCGCTATACCATCAGGACTCTTAAAAGTAGTGGACCACAGACTCAGGATGGAGAGTGGGGGGAGAGTGGTGGGGGTAATGGCGGCCAGTGGTTAGGTCACGTGTGCTGTTGGGACCCAGCTTCCATTTGGTGTGTGATAAAGCGGGTTGTCCCCACACAGGGACCTTGGGACAGTGGTCTAAGTGAGGCTGGTGGGGAATAAGGATTGATTGTGGACTTGATGTGATGGTAGGGGTATAGCGACCAATAGGGAGCGGACTTGTTCCCGGGATCGCAATGTGCACACTGAAATCAGCGACTTCCGGAGCTGATCTCGCAATGACATCTGTTCCCGGCAGGTCAGGCAGTTTGCAAGTATCGCATCCATCTGAATCTTGCGAGAAATTCAATGGCCAGGTCCGTTATGGCCGCGCACACACCATCCATATGAATCCTCGCTATAGGTACCCAGCAAATTGTCGTGATTCCTCGTCAACCTGTGTGAAGTGGCTCACACATGTCGCTAGATGGAACACGACGTCGCTATAGCACAAGATCACCAGGAATAGCAATGGTGGTGATCACATGGCCTCACCTTAGATGGCGAGGATGGTGATCACTCAGACTCACCAGGGATGGCGACGCAGGTGATCACTCACCTCGCTAGATGAAACACGCACCTCGTCATAGTGCATGTTCACCAGGGATGGCGACATGAGTGATCACTCATCCTCACCAGGAATGGCGACATGAGTGATCACTCATCCTCACCAGGGATGGCGACATGAGTGATCACTCACTTCGCTAGATGAGACGCACACCACGTCATAACGCACATTCACCACAGATGGCAAGGATCGTGATCACTCACACTCACGGGGGATGGTCACTCAGGTGATCATTCATCTCGCTAGATGAAACGCACACCATGCCATAATGCACGTTCACCACGGTTGGCGAGGATCGTGATGACTCACACTCACCAGGGATGGCAAGGCGGTTGATCACTCACCTCGCTAGATGAAGTGCGCACCATGTCATAGCGCAGGTTCACCATGGATGGCGAGAGTGGTGATCACTCAGACTAACCAGTGATGGCGATGCTGGTGATCACTCATCTTGTTAGATGAAAAGCTCATGATCATCGACATTGGTAATCATGCAGCCTCACATCTGCCAGATCAATGTATGTTTTGCCAGAGAAGGTATTGCCATATGTATCTTCCCTCTAACCACAGACAAGGTGTTCATGTAGATACTTCCATATGTATTTTTCCTGTAACCAGAGAAAAGGTGTTTATGGATAGTTGCTTTAATTTTAGAGATACCTCTATCTCAATTCAATTGATATTTTCTCTATATAATCTTGTTTGATTCAACCCTGAAGTATTACATGGAAATCAGTGTGCAACAAAGCACATTTGATAAGTATGGGACTTATACTTCATGCCCACACTTCTTAGATACGCTACATGTTGAACAGTGGTGCTGTCTCAACAACTTTGGCAATGGTGGTGATAAGTTGCCATTCTGAGTGAGAGTGAGTGACAGATGATGCAATCCTGAGAGAGCATTGACTTGGAGTGACACAAATTCACGCATTGAGTGAGACAAAGGCTGGCAATGGTGGTGATAAGTTGTCATTCTGAGTGAGAGTGAGTGACAGATGATGCAATCCTCAGAGAGCATTGACATGGAGTGACACAAGTTCACGCATTGAGTGAGACCAATGTTGGCAATGGTAGCGATAAGTCGCCATTTTGTGTGAGAGTTGATGCCAGTGGCACAGGAGTGGTACATAATCACACAGTGAGTCAGATCCATGTTGGCGATGCTTGTGATAAGCCGCCATTCTGAGTGAGAGTTGACAGGCAGTGGCACATATTGACGGAGTGAGTGAGATCCATTTTGGCGATGGTGGTGATAAGCTGCCATTCTGATTGAGAGCTGACTGGGAGTGGTACATAATCACACAGTGAGTCAGATCGATGTTGGTGATGCTTGTGATAAGCCGCCATTCTGAGTGAGAGTTGACAGGCAGTGACACATACTCACGCAGTGAGTTAGATCCATGTTGGTAATGGTGGTGATAAGTCACCATGCTTTGTGAGGGATGACAAGGGGTGGCACATACTCACGCAGTGAGTGAGATCATGTTGGTGACTGTTGTGATAAATTGCCATGCCATGTGAGACTGACACACAGTGGCAAAAGATGACGCAGTGAGTTATCACTCAAAAAGGAGTCACCATTGATGACCAATCATGGCGACAGATAACGACAATTTGCTGGGTATAGTCCATTTTAATGGTGCAATGGTAAAAGTAGAGGTAACAGTAGGTACAGTAGGTCATTACTGCAGTGGCCAAATGTAGGTCCATGTTACTGGCATTTGGTTCTTTATAGTTGAATTACCCTTATCCTCTTTTGACTTAGCACCTCATTAGATACCTAATGTCAAGTTGCATTTGGGCAGACATCCCTCCTGTCAAGTTAAATGACCATCTATCCCCAGAGCACCCTAAATCTTGCCTTTGTCCCATCCTTTCCATTCTGAGATCCTTGCTGGAAGCTTTCCTCCCTGCCACCTCCCCCGTGACATCATCTCATCAATGCATCATATTTCATTGATATACTATTTACTCCCTTGCTTCCTCTGCAATGTCCCTCTCCTGGACTCTCAGTTTTCCCTTTCATTGCTTTGCTAGCTTCCAATTTCCTTGCTATTTTTACCTTCCCCTTTCGCTGTCTCATGTTCTTCTCACTATCAGCCGGCCTCCCCCATCTCTATCTGTAGATAGAGATAGATTCCTAACCCTTTAGGCTGCATGCTACCTAAGGGTCTATTTTCATAGGTAGTAATCGGTGTGCCAACCAGCCCTGCATAAGTGCCCCTCCTCTATATGGGATTCTATTAATCCCATAGAGTCAGAATAACTGAATGGAGACCTGGTGAGTAACTGAACAGGACTATGCGCATGAACAATAGGTGTCATTGTGTATAAATGCACCATGTGTACCTCAAAGGACTAACCACTCCCAGACCTCAGCACACATCCTGCTGCCTGCCCTGCCACCACAATGTAAGCATTAATTACACTACTTCAACATGGTTGCCCCCACAGGACATGCGGCTATGTTGGAGGGTCAGCTGCCTGGGTCTCAGTTGGTGTTGTACAGGTCTAGGATGTCCAGGGACAGGGCAGGGAGTGGGGGTAACTAGGAGGTATGCTATATCCGTTTTGCATTCAATGGGCAATCCATAGGCCAATGGAATACAGGGGCCTTTTAGATAACACAACTGTTTATATACAAAATGACATACTGGAACTAGGGCCAAGCCACATCTACATGCCATCCACCTATATTGTTCATAAACAAATGCCAACCACTTGATATCTTTAACTCAAAGTGAGACAGAACTAGCCAAAGGCAAAGCCAAATCCTGTCAAAGGCCAAGCCAAATTGTGCCAAAGGCTATTCTCAATTACCTCTCCTCATTAATCCATACCTAAAATCACGTGATCATTTCCCCCATTTTCAGTCGTTCATGAATAATTCCTATCGGATGAGATTTCTCTGTAGAACGTACAGGGTACAATAGAGTTAAGTGATAGGGCGTTTTAACCGTTCTTCTGTCCAGCTTTGCCTACTCATTTTTAAAGGTACAGCAATTCCCTCCAACCTTTTCTGAGTGTCATCGGCCTTGATTACGTGAGGCGATGCTGGGCTCATGCGGGACAGCTTGGCCTCACCTGACTTTATCAAGGGAGTTTTTTTGGTTGCATGCCTGACTCTAGAGATTGTGTCATTTGACTCTCTTTGTTTTCCTCATGGAGAAGCATATTTCAATCCAGGCACGCCCTTGGTTACTCTACAGTCATACTGCCAAGGGTGAATGACTAAGGACTTTCAATGTCTGAGCCATATGTGCATGCCATTCCCTTCACACGCTCTGTAAATATATAACATTTATATCGAATCACCAAGCTGTGTTCAAAAGAATAAATCTTGAAATTGCACATTAGAATGCTCATCATGCAATCCTCATAGTCCAAAAATGAAAAAAAAAATGGCATCGTTGGACAATGGAGATCCTGGTATAGGTGTGAATGGCCCCCATAGCTTTTTTTTCTTTTCATTAGGTGGCTTCTTCTTCATCCTTCTAATTCTAAATAATTATCAATTTGCATTTCCATTGTCTTCTGTGAGACATATCATTGCGAAAGCAAAAGTTCTTTATTCCAAATATAAGATAGATACTGATTTTGATTTGTCTGTTATGTACAGGAAGCATAAACATATAGAGCTTTATAAAAATGGTATGGGTCACCATGGGAGCAAGTTCCAAACTGAAACAGGAAATAGGAGCACATACATTGAATAAATCAATGAGAACCCTAGTCCCCTTCTAAGAGTGAGCATATACTATATACAGAGAAGATTGGATTCTGCAGGCATGCTGCTGGGAGACTCAATGGCCGGACTAATTTCCCCTGCGTGTCTGTCATTACCAAAAGCAATTAAGTCGAGTTGACTTGGCCGGGGGTGTATGTATATGTAATTATGGAGATGCTGGCTACAAATTAGTATACTCTGGCCTACTGATCAAGACAAAGAAAGAGCTGTGGGTCTCCCGTTGTGGTCCTATCAATTCACTCAGCATTTACATGCATGCTGTATGTACTCTGTGATCATAGCCATTGTCTAAAGCGAAGAGTGCACATATATGCAAACTCATTTTGCATTTCTGATTTTCCATGCTTTTCATGACCACCTTCAGTCTGTTTGTCTTTTAAAATACTTAAGCCCAGGATCAACTACTATGACTATTGCCTGGCCTCCACTTGCCGCATACAAGCTTTTGCGTTACCTAAGACAGATTTTAATCAGTGTTCTATTTGTTATTATTTACATGAATTGTTGTAGTACATCGGGGTATCCTCTTTGCTACCCAACCGAATTCTGAATGAAAACAAACAGAACAAAGGATATAAAATAATGCAGCATTTTGCGGCCATTAGTGTTGCATCGCGGAGCCGCAGCTAAAGGCTGTGATTGTTGCCATATAGCAAAACACGCAGGTCAATGTTGTGACAAAACTACAACTGTGATAAATTCACAGCAATCGGTGAGCGACTTACAAAACGACAGAAATCAACAAATATTGATATACTCAACTGCTCTCATACAAAAATTGATAGTCGCAGGTTAAATGGACTAGTGGATCACACCCTATACAAAAAGACGTTATCGTGGCCGTTTCATGTGCGTGAGCCTCCGAATATTCTGCATGCCAGGGCTCAGTGGGCTCTGGCTGCAGATGTCAGAGGATTAATATAGGCTAATGGCACTGGAGGGTGTTGCTCCTATTGTAAAAAGAGCTGTGAGTATGTGCCTTCTTTTCTAAACAAGTCATGCACTGCTTCACCTAAGTACTTGCACTCACCACATTAGTCTGAAAAGTCACCTGCCTTGTTAAAAATAGAGAGAGCAGCACTACCAGGTACCTACTCATGTCACACGCTCTATAGTTTATTATACTTACTGACTTCTCCGAAATAGGTACCTACTCAAATCCCCCTTTTTTAGCACCGTACTTGAATGACCACTTGTGAGCAACAAAAGGGACAAGTTATAGCTAAATGAAAAGAAAGGACTGGAAACAAGGGCATTTTTAGCCAGCTCTTCCTTTTAATATAGGAGCAACACCCTCCAGAGTTATACCATGGTATGAAGGGCTCCCATGAGGATATTACAGGGGCTGTCAGAGCACCTGGCGAAATAGCTTCCTGCTATTCCTACCATCCTAGCATGCTAATCAATCTGCTCCTCCATATGGTGCTAGTATAGTGAGGTATCTTGATTATGTGTGTGCGGGGCCATGAGAGTTCCAATCTCGGAATCTCTCGTGTTATTCACCTAGGTACCATAATTCCAGACTGCATGACATGCCAGGAACAAGTGTGGGCGCATTGGCTGCATGCATGTGCTGCTTTCGGGAACCAGTCCGGTGGTGTGAGATCATTATATTGTGGAGACACACATCCTCATACCAGCGTCCATTGCTTAACTGATTTTAAAGAGAGGGTGAATGTGGCCCATACATTGGTAAAACATGAGCGACAATTACGACTCAGCATTTGTAAAAATCAACGCTGGTGACAGGGCACTTTTTAAAATCAAAGGACACAGCGGGAGACAGCAGAATGCTTTGGATAAAAGTAAAACGGAGATGGCAACACGACCCCACATATCAGCCATTATTACACGATTTCTGTCACTCAGGGTGCTTTTCCTGGATATTGGAACCCATTCTGATACCTGTTGATATTGCAGGCCATGATGCATGCATCATGACTTTGTATGGCATGCCTGATATCCATGGATAACAGGCACGCCTTACAAATTTGAGACATGTCATATGTCACATGTTAAAATCTACGAGAATTCTATTGCCCAGGGCAGGGGTCAAACTCATACCCTACTTATCTGTACACCAGCTTCCTATGCAGTGTGCCACAGGGACTGATGAGAAATGCTTGGTTAGAACCAGGTCTGTATAAGTCATCGATATGATACAAAGCCCGGGGAGGTCATTCACACATAACTAGTATACATTCAATGTGTGAAAATATCCTGCAGTCTTGGTTGTGACACCCCCCCCCCTTCCTACCTCTGTATTCGCTATGGTAGGCCTCCTGCAGCTATGGCATTCTACTAATGTATAAGACCACGACAACTCCCAGATGCCTGTGCCAATGGTATAGTGGATAGCAAGTCGCGCTGCTAACCCCAGGTATAGGCGTTTGCGTCCTGCCCTGGTTCATCTTTTTCGCAATGCAAGCTGTCAAACCTTACCTGGTGGTCTGTTTACTGACAGTAGATGTTCTATTTCCAATGAATGCATGATGCATTATGATGCATTCTGGTGCATTAATCGTGTAATAAAATAAGTAGTCAATGGATAATTCATGACTCATGTGTGATATCAAAGATATCACAACCTAGTGCAAAAAACAATCTGGTACATCGGGCGGTATTCTGTCATCAGGGCATCCCTTCTACAAGCTGGCCCCAACTCACCCAAGTTGGATCCATAGGGAGATTGGTAAAAAATGTGTGAACCCAATATTGGACACCACTTGTATGCTGACGTAATGTATGACGTCACATAAGTAGTATATACATGCAAACTGAGCGCAATGGATTAGCTACTAACTAGGTCATGACCTACTGGTAGACCGGAAGTGACCTAGTTTCAGCCAATCAGAGGGCTGGATTTGACAGGAAGTGACGTCATAAGGTCATGACCTAGTTTTTTCGACCAATCAGAGAGCTGGATTCCATTTGACCTAGTGACCTGACCTAGTTGCATAAATTAAAAGAATTGTGCAATACCTAGAGCTGACCTACTTACAAACCGGAAGTGACCTACTAACCTACTTGCAAAAACGTATGACCTACGTATGAGGGTGTATTGTGCAATCCTTGAAACAAATTACACAATAACCATGACTCATTTTCTGATGCAATGTTCCTATGAATTTACGCAATACTTATGACTCACTATTTTGATATGAGATTAAATGCAACAAAGACACAACTCGGTTTTTTTAATTCAATCTTTTTATTTTTTTCTTCCTATCAGAGTACATGCTAGGTATGAATCATTATAATCAGATATGCTTTGCAAGCAGAGTACATGGATATTATATGGAAAATGAATTCTTGTTGCAGTACCAACTGCACCCGGTCTTGGCTGGAGTAGGACTTTGACTACGGTCCTCTAAGGCCCGCATTCTCTCCATTAAATCCTTCAAGGCCTTTCTTCCTATGTCGTTCTCCTCCAGGGCTACCACTTTGTCCATTAACTCGGCCATGATGATGAGAATCTTGTCTATTACTTCCGCCGTGCTCTGAAGTCCGTCTATCACGTCCAGTTCACGTTTAACTTTTCCTTTCACCAAAAGATTGCTCACGTCTGCTTTGACTGCTACTTCTTCTGGACTTATCTCGAAATTCATTGCCTCTTCTTCTCTCTTTTTCTCAGGAAGGGCCTGACTATTTTGTCCATTAAGTTGAAGGGGACCTGAGAAAACCTTTTCACAGTGTGGTGTGGATCCTTGGTCCGACATGTTTCTATGAGGAAGTTAATGCAGTGGGCTCCACACGTTTTAGCGTAAAGGTTTTGCACTTGTTTTCTGCTGAACGACCCGTGACCATCTGACGACTTTTGCATGAACCTCTGGTGATATATAGTAAACGGAGGTAAGCCATAGGGATCAAAGTAGAATACATTCCCGTTATGAGAAACGTAAAATGCCACCCAGTGCTGACCAGGTTTAGAGCTTGGATCTGTGTTACTGACGAAACATGTAGAGGGAATTGGTTTTTTAGGACATTGATTACTGGCAAAAGTTCCCAGGTAGAACCGCCTTGTGTGTGGATGGTTTCCCAGTGCACCTGTTATGTCTGAAGTTCTCATTTTTTTCTCAGTTCATGTGGTAGTCTGTGACAGGAAGACAGTCAGCCGTTAGTTGGATGTTGTTGTCGTAGAAGGAACACAAGACGGCAGATATGGCGTGAGTTGTCGGGGCGGCAAACCTAAGGGAAATGCCCAGCTTTCCTTGCTTGATGAGATTTATACGACTGTCTTCAGGTGCTCTGTCTGGGGTGAGGTCGAAAACAAAGAAGGAATATCCATCTTTGAAATCTTCCAAAGTTATGCCACAGTCTTGCCCCAAAGCCGACAGCCCACTGTCTATGAACATTTGACTGTAGGCTCTGATGCAGTTGCCTGTTTCGAAGTCGGTCTTCAACTCAAACTTTTGATCGTCATATCTCACACATATTTCCTTCACGTTGAAATGCCTGCAGTTGAAAGGATTTTCTGTCTTAGTCCCAGCAGCTGCTGTTTCCTTTATCATACACAAGACTATCCTGGTGGGGATCTGAGTAGTGTCAGGTTGAGTCCAACTGTAGTCTTGTGAGCCGCCGTCCAAAGTGTGTTTAGTTACTTTACACCTGGCTATGTGATAGTTGAAAGGGCCCCAATGTGGATTCCTGACACTGCTGACGTGAGTTTTCACCACCTCGTCGTCGACACATTTTTGGAGAAGTGTCATTTCAGCTTTGGTGATTTTGACCCAGTAGTTTTGATCGGCTGCTTGCATCATGTAGTAATTGGGCTGATTTTTTTCAAATATGAACTTGATTTCACAGTTCGGAGGCAGCACCTTGCACTGTTTAATTAAATCCAGGTGCGGCTTCATTACTAAGGCATGCTTGTTGCGGGCACTGAACTCTGCTCTCCGTGCCGTCCATCCAGCATTTTCGCCCGCTCTGGCTTCCATGTGACCACAGGTGTCTTTCATGTACTTTTGACACCCTTTCAACCGAGTCTCTTTGTCTTCTTTGTTGCAACAAATTGTGTCCAAAATGTAGGCCTTGAGACCATAGTCTTCATTGTTGCCGGTGACTTTCTCCCCATTTATCAGCAACTGGCAGGAAGCAAAGAGAGCGTGTGCCAAGTTGTTGACTGGAGCAGCTTCTATGCCTACGGCAAGGTGAGTTGTTCCGTCTGCCGCCACGGCTTCCAGTTCCATGTACAGCTCAGTTTCTGAGAGGTCTGTGTACAGGTTGCTTGGTTCGAAGGTGAAGTCAAATGATTCAGTGTGTGGAGTCAGGGCATTGTTGGTAGTTTTGGTTATTTTTTGACATTTTAATATGTCCTTTTGAGTGACAGGCAAGGCGTGTAGGTCTAGTTCACCTACTGCACATACCTGACCCTTGGGATGAAGGAGACTCATGACTAGAACAAGGTCCTTCCTCTAGCTTGTCCTCTGCCTCTGCCGCGTTGCCCCTTACGTCCTCCGCGCTTGCCGGTTGCTCGTCGTTTGACTGGAGGAGGTTCAGATGTACCTTTTATGTATCCTTGAGCAGAAGAAGCAGCCCTTTTGAGTAAGTTCTTCCCTGTAGCTTTACTTCTCCTAACTACACTTTTCTTGAAGTTTTTTCCTGTTACCACGTCGGACAAGACTCCAGCTCCTGTAGTAAGCAAGGCTTTGCCTGCAGATTTGGCAGCCGAGCGTCCTATTTTACTTAAGAGGGGAACAGCTCCTCTCAGTAAACCACCTATTAACGAACCAAGTCCGTGCCCTCTTTGTCTGCCCCTGCCACCGTACGCTGGTAAAGCACCGTTCCCAAACTGTGATTTTCTGTAGTATTCAGCGTACTGACCCCTAGGGGCCAGGTATGGAGGTGTTCCATAGTAGTGAAGCATGGTAATATACTCCTATCCTTGAAGAGGTCTGAAGGCAAGTACCACCGACACTGATCCGCTTTCAAATGGTATAGGTTCCCCAGTCTTGTCTCTTAAGTATATCCCTATCTGTCTGAAGGTGGTTTTAGTGACTGGCAGATATATCAAGTTCTGGAAACTTATGGTCTGCATGTCACCGTTGTAGCGATTTATGTTGATTTGCCTCAGAAGGGGTGCTTTAGAATCACCCACAAGACTGTGCTTGACTATGTCAGAGTACACGAAAGCACATCGACTTTTGAACTGAAGGTCTACCACGTAGGGGCTTTGTGTCTTTCCACTTAGGAAAACACTTCCGTCAAAACCTAATTGTTTCCCTAAGTTTTCTGGGAGTTGCATGACCACACCAGGAGGCAAGGAAACTACACTTTTCATTGTGTATTTGTTGTAGTGAAACACGGTGGCTTTGTTGTTTTTCCTGTAGTTTCTTAGTTTTCTCACCAACATGCTCTGTAGTTTATTTATGGTCCTGTTCAAGTATCCTATTAACTCTGAGTTGCTTTCCAGGTTCACACCTTCTAAGGCAAACATATTGTAGATACTACCTTCCTTGAAGTAATACTTAGACAGGTATCTGCTAATTTCCTTGAAGCGTGTACATATTTTCACAGCCTGTAACTGACTGGGAGAGAGCGGAGAAACATTAGCAGAGTCTGTGAAGACGGCCTTTTCTTCAAAAAAAGAAAGAGACCTTTTTTCCCTGTCATCCATAGACATCACTTCAGCCACAGCCGACGATATTTCCCTTTTCTCTCTGCCTGCCGTGTCACGCTCCCCCTCAGCCTCCTCCTCTTCCTTTTCCTCCTTCTCTGGCGTGGGTTGGTTAGAAGTGAATCCTCCAGATGGCGTCTCAGTCGCAGCAGCAGGAGTTGGTGGACTTTCACTTGCAGGACCAGCAGGAGGAATGGTTTCAGTCGATCCCACAGGGTTGACATGACGTAGGTTTTTTGTTATTTTTACTCCTCTCTTCAAAGCAGATTGGGCTGATAAATTTGATGTAGAGCTTGAAGCTCTACTGAAGACACTATGGGCTCCTGGTTTTTCCAGAGGAAAAAATTCTCTTCTGCGTTTGTTCAATAAAGCTACTACAGAGCGGAGGTTGTTTGTCAGGTCGTTTTCTCCCTGTACCAAGAGAATGGGTTCTTCTTTGACGTTGTACCACGTGGTAGGACAGGTTATTTCTTGAAGAGCACACTCTAACTGAGTAGGAGAGTTAATGTATTCTGCCAAAATTGTATTGTAACTAGTTAAAGTGTTGTCAGGAAAAACGTTCATAGATGAGTTACTAGGTAAAGTTAAGGTAAACGCCATTTGTTTATGTTTTTGACAGGTTCCCAAGAGTTAAACTTGTCTCCATAACCCTTCCACTTGATCAAGGCTTCTCTTTTCTTGCCTTTTCCTCTGTATTTTACTATTTTTTCTATGTTGTAGCGTCTTCCGTGACGGACTTGCACCTTCTGGACCTCAGGTTCGTAGAAGCTTCCTTTTATCTCTTCTCCAAGGAGATCTTTCAGGTGGTACCCTTTGGGCGAAATGTTGTCGACTGTGTATATTTCCTCAGTCCAGTTAGGTTCGTACCCTCTGTTAAATGTTTTCTTTGTTTTCAACATTCGCACTTGATTTTTTTTCTTCAACTGAAGGACAGGAACTTTTTTCTTTTGAGGTTGATCGTACAACCTGTAGAACAAGACTTCAGAGTTGTCTTTATTTATGTCTGAAGGGGCAGCTCCTAAGGCTTTGTGGTAAGTCAAATTGTAGGACTTAACCAAGTCGGACAGCAAGTCAACCCATTTGTAGTTATTGAAATGAGAAAAACATCTCCACATTTTTCCTTGTAAGGTAGAGTTGAACCTTTCGGCTAAGGCACACTTCACGTCGTCGTTCTCTCCTGTGAAAAAATTGATTTTTTGATCTTCACAGTGTTTTTTGAAAATTTTGTTGACAAACTCTTTGCCCTTGTCAGTTTGAATTTGTTGAGGTTTTCTTTCTTTGCTCATTTTTTTGAAAGTCTCTGTCACGTCATCAGCTCTCTTACTTTTCACAGGTTGTCCAAAACCATACCTTGAAAAAACATCTATTCCCGCTAGAATGTACTGGTATCCTTTGTTTTCCTTTGAAAATTCTCGCATGTCTATGAGGTCAAGTTGCCACTGTTTGTCTATGCCCCATGTTTGTGTTTTTCTTCTTGGAAATCTTCTCTTGTAAGGTTTGTGTCTGGTGTAAGCGTCTACATCTTCCAAAGCTTGTTCTATGTTTTTTTTCTTTGTTTTCTTGAAGTGATGACGTTGAAGTTTAGAAACGCTGGTGAAACTTCCAGGTTGTTTAGGATCTGTGTAAAACCTGAGCACATCTTTTTTCAAAGCCTTGTGCGCCATATAAACTTACGTCCAGTTCCTTTTTGACTTACTTTCCTCTTCTTTATAGGGGAAGCTCTTTTCAAGGGACTGGCAGCAAAGGAAGGACTGTGCCCTGCAAAAGCCGACTTGTTTTTGACAAATTTTAAGGTGGGGTTCAGCCTTTTAACTGCTCTCATGAAAACCTGGCTTCCTTTAGGTTGGTCCTTTTTCAAAGACTTTGGTCGGGCAGCAAAAGCTAACAAATCTGTTATGTCAGTTCCAGGCACACGTTCCCCGTTGACATATATTTCTCCGTCTCTGTTCCAATTCAAAATTTGACTTCCGTGACGAGATAATTCTCTGTATAGATTTTTAGCAGTCGTTCTGTAACTTGCAGGTATTCTTTCTTTTATGTCGGCGTCCATACCCTCTGTGTTGTCTCTTGCACGAGGTTTAAAGCCTTCCTCCCCTTTGAACTCGTCTACACTGTCTCCGTCTGAATCGTCAGGAAGTGGTGGATCGTCTCTAGTCTCTGTGAAAGTGTGGTCAGCATCATCGTCGCCGTCGTCGGTGTCTTCTAAAGAATTGTTTACACCCCCAGCTGCTGCTGCTGCTGCTCCTGCAGGACCTTGTCCTACTGCTCGACCAAAATAGGGACCTTCCCTACGTTGTCCTAAGGCCTTGGCTTTTTTAGTTAAAATTCCCGACTTTATCATAAGTTGATTGTACTGCCTTAACTTTTCCTTCAGTTTGAGGTTAGGAGAGTTAAGCACCTCATGTGCTTTACTCTGAAGGTGGTTCAGGACTTGAACCAGGCTGGAATCAGGAGTTAAACCTTCTCTTAAAAGTTGAGTGCTGTAGTACTGGTCTTGAACACTAGGTCCAGGCTGGGGAGGAGAGGAAGGACTAACAAAAGAAGATTTTTTTTCTCGGGGAACAAGATCCGACCTTACGAGGGCCATCCTTGAATAAGACATGATTTTTTTATCGACGTGCTCCTATGAGACCTGTTATCAGGGGTAAGGCGAGGCCCAAAATGGTTCCCAAAAATCCTCCCTTTTGCTCAAAGGTTTTCCTCTTCTGCTTAACGGTAGCCTTGTGCCTTGTGACTGACTTGAGTTCTTTCTTGTAGGGTGATAAACGTTTGACTGCGTCGGACTCGTTACGCAACAGGTTTTTGTTCATTACGTTGACGCAAATTTGACTCATCAACCTAATGACCTCATCGCTGAGACCTTTAATAATGTGGGAACACTCTGCCGAGGAACACTTGGATATGTGTTTCAACAAGTGGTAATGTTTCCTAATTGTTTTAAATTTTCCTCCAGAAGGAGATCTTTTGGTCACCATTCTATCTTTTTCTTTTCGAAGCTGAATCTTGAGGAATGAAAACCAAGGTGTTCCAAGGAGTTGTTATGCTGTTTCTTACCCTAAGCTCGTTAGGTGTGCTCTGCTTAAAGTCCAATAGGATGTATGAATGCTTCTCTTTGGTTTCTGAGTTATATACCTCCGTCAAAAAGGATTTCTGTCCTGGAAAGGCCTGTTTGCTGATGTGCCCTATCTGACTCATGTCTCTAGGGTTTTTAAAAACAACTAGGTAGTGTGCATTTAAGCTCAAGGTTCTGAAGGCAGGATTGTTGAAAAACAAGTTTTGAGTAACAAAAATTACACTTAAACTGCGATGGTGAGAGCCCACAGTGAAAAGTTTCATTATGGTGGGAACGTACTCGGGATCCATGAGATCGTCTATTACGACCAGTCCATGTTTAGTCACGTCTCTTTCATCCTCGAACAAAAAGGCTTCTGAAAGAAGACCTTTGTTAAACTTAACCCCCAACTTCACCATTTCGTCGAATCCATCTTGCCATTGACTGTAGCAGTAGTATATGTCGTGTATTTTTGGAGTAACAAGCTCGTCTACACCTTTAATCAACTTGAAAACAAGTTGACTTTTCCCACAAGAAGTAGGTCCAGCTATGATCATTGTGAAGGGGCTTTGTAGACGTGGGTCAAAAATTATCTCCTTTTCCTTGTGATCCATGTTGGACGATATCTTAAACCAAAGTGACCAAAGGAGCAACCTCGTCCTCTTTTAAACCAGTAGAACCCTTGTTCAAACCTTCCACGTAAAGAGCTACATCAGAAAGTCCCATGTTGTATAGACTGGCTATTAGGCAGCTTGGATGAGATATTTCTCTATATTTCCAAACCATCAGAACTTCGAACACAGGATTTGTGACACCTTTTTTCCCTGGAACAGGGGTGGATATCAGGTTAAGCTCGTGGTCGCTCATTCCAAGTTGAGTTCCCAGTTTCCTCCAGTCAAGCTTTTCGAACTTGTCTGCCAGGTTGACGAACAAAGTATCAACTTTCCACTGTTCTGGAGGAATTTCACAATGGTCCACTACGTTGTAATATCCCATGTACCATCTACAATAATCAGTTAGATCGTAACGACCTATGTCACTTAATGCATGTCTCAATACCATCCACTTGCAACGCACGTTCTTTCTACTCCATGAAATAAGCATTTCTCTCCCCATAGAACGAAGAGACGGTATTTTTTCCATGTAATCCATTAAACTTAGTCTAAGTCCTAAGTAAACTCCTAATCGAGGGTAGTCTTTTTCAGATATTTTTTCACTGACCTTGAATAACAACTCGTCCGAAAGGTGAAACTCCATAGCGTCCAAATAAAAAGTGTTGAGCAAGTAAGGCAGGCAGGTAGGAAGGCAGGCAGGTTATGACAGGCTAGAAAGCATACAGTTGACTTATATAGGGTAGGGTAGGGTAGGGTAGGGTAGGGTAGGGTAGGGTAGGGTAGGGTAGGTGGGTAGGTGGTTTAGGTGGGTGGGTAGGTGGGTGGGTGGGTTAGGTGGGTTATTTTGGGCGGCCAGCCCGGGCCAACAAGCCCCAAACCCCCCATACTTGAGGGGTGCCCCCACCCCCCCACCCCATAGTTTTTTAAACCCAACCCCACCCTTTCCTACCCTACCCTACCCTACCCTACCCTACCCTACCCTATTTTATTCTACCCTATTCTATCCTATTCTATATATCTCTCCCGTTCCCTTCCCCCTGTTTAGGTAAGCATGTTACATCGTTCTTCGTTCGTTTAAATTTGTTATGACGTTGAGTGTAAAGCGAGCTGATTGTGGTGAAAACAGTGAGTAAGGGAGATAAGCTGGGTGCACCACATAGCCAGATAAAACCAAACTTTTTCTTTCTCCTCTACACTGAAACGATCCAGGGACGATGATGGGATGTGAAATATGGGGCAGGAGGAAAACAAAGTTTTGGTTTCTAAGCACTCAGCTAGAAGTTCCAAAATAGACATGAAGAAATGAAGACGCTGGTTAAGTAGGCGGGGATTTTCTTTGGCGTGATGCTCTTCTGCCGCTTTCAATGCTTCCACATGGAAGGGGTTTTTCAGTGGGCCTTTTCCCTTTCTTCCATGCTTCAGGGCATAACCCAAGGTTTCCACCGCTGAAAATTTCGACAAGTTATGACTCAAAACCATTTTCCTCAAGGTTTTTCTGTCTTTGGATGTAAAACTTGATTGCACTGAAGAAAAAACTAAGTATAATTTTTTCCGGTGAAGAACACATTCTTTCAAGTATTTGCACACGTACCTGAAACAAATAGAAGAGCAACATATAATTTCATTTCTTTCCCTCACATATGTCAGAACTTGAGTGTCGTCGGGGTGACGTTGTTCTAATACACGCTGCAGGGAGTAACGCGACATAGTAGGTCGAAGGTTGTTGTGTCAAATAACGATGGTTTAGTCCCCGTTTAACCTTTATAGGAAACCTGTCAGTCTTTCCTTATCGCAATTTCCTGAAATGATTTATTGCTCAAGGACGAAACAAACGTTAGGGTCAGTCCCTGAGCGTTCTGAAAAGAGGGGAAAACATGTGGAAGGGTGGGTTTGGCCCAGGGGCCTTACCCGGAGGATCATCGTTTATTTTTGTTCAGTTTTATTAGGAGGACCAAAAATTAGATACGGGGTAGGCTGTTACCACCTTCAGCTGACCTTTTTCATGGGAGGTAGTTATTTCAGTAATAACTCTCACAACATGACAGCATCCATGGTAATTGTGGCCAATCTCTGTCCTGAATCCTCTTTCATAGAAAATTTTTGAACCTAAAGAGTGTGTAATTTTGTCTGGGTGAAGTAAAGTGGCTTTAATTAAAGCCTTCACCATAGTAGAATCGATGAAAACTGAATTACCAGGCCCTCCCCCCAAAGGTTGATCCCTTAGAAAAAAGGGTTTTTGTCTGTCTGAAATGAATTTCTTTGAACTTCCAGAGGAAATGGAATGTCTAGACATTAAGTGTACCATGGCACCATGTCCCAAAAGAACACCTGAAAAAAAACTTTCCCCATTTTCTGAGATAAGTTTTTTCACAGAGGGTCCACCAGGAACCAATGCAGTGGTTTGGCTGTGCAAAAAGCATTGTTTGAAGTTACAGTTAGGAGGGATGTAAAGATCCCTGTTCAAATTTTCAGGACAGAATTTCCACACAGCCCACACCTTACCTTCTTCTACGCCCCTCCTGATGTCTGAAATAAACACCTCCTGACGCCTTTTGTGACCTACGGTCAAAGACAAAGGCAAAGGACAAAAGTTAGCCATGTCTGCTTGAGAGAAGCTAGTTCTGATAAATGACGAATGGTCTGCGTTAATTACAGAATGGTAACAACAAGACTCGTTTTACAAGCCTCACCCTGAACGTTGACTGAACGTTATCACGTTTTTTATTTGAGTTAAGCTTTTTTACTTTTTTCCAAAACAACACTGACTAAGTGTAAAACATACTATGAATGGAAAAGCACGGTTATCTACGACTCATGGACGTGGTTGTACGTTATCTGAACGACAAGGGAACGTCCCAGCATCGTATCAGGATAGTTACTATAAAGTAGACTTGAGCTGCTCGATCTTCATCAAACCTTTTCTGACGTTTGTCTGCTGTTTGCCGTCCTGCTCCTGCACCTTCCAGCCCTGCCACCCTTTCATCTTCAAGGAGAACAATGCCTGGTCGCATGAAGACGGGACTTAGTGTCAGGAGAGGAGGAGCTAAAAAACTGGCTCCACTAACTTTTACTACTTCTAAACAGACAGTGGAAAAGGCGTCGGGCATCGCCCCTCCTCCTACCTCTCCAGCCTCACCTGATAAACCACCTGCAACTCCTGCTCGGCTTCCAACTGAAGTGCCTGATGCAGGAGAACAGGAAGCCGCTCTTGCAGCTCTTCATGGCGAAATCACTGATTTCCTGGATCGCGTCCGGGATCGCTCTCCTCAGGAAGCTGGCGACGGCGATTTTGACATCAGGGAATACATCAATCCCCCGGCACCTTTGAACTACCAACCCCCCACTGAAACACCTACGTCCGCCTCTTACTCACCCGTGACTCCGGAGGAACCTTCTCCCCAGGTCAGTCCAATTAAGGTTATAGACCTTACAACCTCATCACCGGCAGTTAAACCCATAGAAGTGGTGGACTTAACACAAGGGACACCTTCACCTGCTCACCGCGGGGGGTATTCGCAGGTAGAGGTTATAGATTTAACCGGCCCTTCTCCTCTGTACTCTCTCCCGGTTCCAGTAGAGGAGCTGCTTCTTAAAAGCCCGCCGGAAAAAAGAAACTGTTCCAGTGAGAAAGAAGGGGAGCCTAAGAAAAAAAGACAGAAGCGCGCCTACCACAAGAAAACCCCTGTCTCTACCCCTGCTTCAGATTCCTCAGCGACTTCATCCTATGGTGCCGAGCCAATTGGTTCTGTCCCAGGTGTTCCTTCTCCTAAAGACAAGTCACACAGGCAAAAGTTTGGGGAGGGAACTGCCCCCAGTTCTTCCAGCAAGCTTGTGGGCTTTAGGTCAGTGCCTTTGGTGGTAAAAAAGTGGCCTGCTCGATTTGGTTTCCAAGAAAAGTCACCTGCCCCCAACCAAGTTTTTTATCCGGAAGGGGATAACAACGCCTGCATAGAAATATACAGGGAACCTAGCATCAGGGGAGTATGCTTGAGAACCTACCTGGACAAACCTTACGAGCGGTGCTTGAACCTAGAGGCGCGTGAATTCAGGAACTTAGTGGACCAGATAGAGTGCATCCTAGGAAAGTACAAGGAGTTACACCGCCTAGCTGCCCTTGGAGAGAGGAAGGTGGATAATCTTTTGTTGTCCTTAAACCAAGACTGCACCGACCCCAGTGGAGGCCGGGCTATGGTCCTGGTAAACTTGTACAAGGGAACTCCTAAAGTTCACATAGGAACAACCAGCTACGTGGAGGAAATGAATGCCTCGGTGTCTTCCAGCTTCAGAATGCCCCCCTCAGCCACACACTGCGGACACACTGTGTCCCCCTTCATTCTGGAGGACATAAAATCACGAGTTGGTCCCTTCCTAGACGAAACGACCGATTTCTACTCTGGGTAAGTGGTCAACTTTGTATAGTGTCTGGTCAACAGCTCCTTGTTAAGTGCTTTTACATTATGATGTATATCAGCTAATTTGTAGTTAGATTTAGATGTACTCCGTTATTAGTCAACATAGCCCAGCGTAGGTTTAAGTTCCATATGTACTCCATGTATACTTAGGTTAGGTTTTTAGTTATAAGTTTGTATATAGAACATAAAGTGAAACAAGAAAAAGAAACCTTAAAAAAAAAATGCCGCCCAAAAAGGTAAAACAACTTTACACCGTCAACTGTCCAATGTGTAACACCCCTAGACCTCCACGTTTGGTAACTGTAGAAAACAGTGGAAAAACTTTATGTAACTCAGATTCTTGTAGAAGAGAAACTTTTTCCGACAGCTTAGAACTTCCAAAAGAAATAGAAAAAAATTCTTTGCATAAAAGCAGTTACCGTGACAACTTCAAGTCCATAGCTTCAGGTTTGGCTGTGCTTGGTAAGCTTCAGTCCATTTTCAACGTCAGAATGACAAGTTTCAACAAAGACTTGGGAGCCAAACAGGTAATAGAGGCGTTTACCTCTATTCATAGAAATCAAGTTATGGCTTACAAAGTGGCTGTCTCTTTTGGAAGGTTGTTGTCTTCCTCTAAGGAGGAAGAAGAAGAAGAGAAAGTCATGTACTTTCATGCTTCTGCCAACAACTCGTCTTTGTTCTATGACAGTGAAAGTCATAGAGACCCTTACATTTTTATAAGGGACGACAAAGACTTTGCAGAGTGTTTAGATTTAATAGAAAACAACATTAAAGAAGACACTCAAAGACCCTCTACTAAATGGAGTGTAATAGGCAACGTGAATGCCAACATCACACTGATAAGGGCTACGGGAGGAGAATATCTTTTAGGTAAAATGAAAACTGTTCCACCAGGTTTAAGACAAAGAGGAATGCAACACTTTCACAGAGACCCTAAAACCAAAAGGGCTTACAAGGACAACTTGTGTTTCTTTAGATGTCTGTCTTTCTTCCTGTATGAATCTTTAGAAAAAACTCAAGAGCTTTTCCTTGAAGCCTATCCAGGGGTGAACAAGGAGACTTTTGAGGGCGTTAACATAAGAGATTTAGACAGGTTAGAAAAAATGTTTGAAGTTAACATAAGAATCTTTTACCTTCCCTCTTTTGGTAAAAGAAAGGGTCGACCTAAAATTATAAGGTCAAACATGTGTTCATCCAAGAAAATCATGAACTTGAACTTACACAGAAACCATGTAAGTTTAATAACTAACATGGGACTGTATGGTAAAATGTACCCCTGTGAAAAGTGTCATAAAGTTTTCACTCGTAGCTTCCTTTTGAAACAACACAATGGGGTGAAAAAAGATTGCACCAAAGTCAGCTTCAGGTACAAAGGTGGAGCATACAATCCATCCAAAACAGTTTTTCAAGTTTTAGAGGAACTGGGAATAGTTTGTTCACCTGAGAAAAAAATATACCCCTATAAAATTGTTTTTGACTTTGAAAGCTATTTCGTCCAACCTGAAAATTCGTCCCCAGAAAATGCTAACACTGTGATAGAAAAAACTCACATACCCCTTTCTGCCAGTGTAGCTTCTGATTTTCCTGGGCATACAGAACCAGTGTGTTTTGTCAGAAATTCCAACAGGGACGACGATCCTTTGGTTAAAAATGTGTTGGAACACATAAACAACTTGGGGCAGTTGATAGGAGAACAGGTGAAAGAGAATTTTAGAGATGTTTTAGACGAACTAGACTCTCTAGAAGAAAAACAAAAGGAACTAGAACATAAAGCTAGCAAAGTTTTTCCAGCAAAGAACAAAAAAAATCCCCAAAAAAAAATCTCCCATGTTCTTGAAGTGAAGGAAAAACTTCTTACCTACATAGAAAGAGTCCCTGTTCTAGGTTTCAACTCTGGAAAGTATGACATTAATTTGATAAAAAAGGAATTTCATTCTTTTTTTATAGACACAGACAAAACAGAAATGAAAACCATAAAAAAATGCAACAAGTACATAGCAGTGTACACAGACCATCTTCTTTTCCTTGACATGTTTAACTATTTGGCACCAGGTTATTCCTACGCAAACTACCTGAAAGCCTTTCTAAAAGGGAAAGCTGAAAAAGGTTTTTTTCCCTACGAGTGGATGGACAACATAAGAAAACTGAACAACAAAGCTCTTCCTCCACGCCACTGCTTCTACAGTTCTTTGTCGGGTGGTGGAATAAGCAAAGAAGATTATCTTGAATGTAAGAAGGTCTGGAAAGAAAACAAAATGAAAACTATGAAGGACTACTTGATATATTACAACAACCTGGATGTTAAACCCTTTGTTTTAGCCATAAACGAGCACACAAAATTTTTTATAGATCGTGGGGTAGACATGTTCAAAGACGGTTTAACTTTGCCAGGTTTAACCTTGAAGTTTCTTTTCAACAACACTGCACCTAATGCCACTCCTTACATTCTTTTTGGTGAGAAAGAAAAGGATGTTCACTCCTTGCTCAGACGCAACTTAGTAGGGGGTCCCTCTATTATTTTTCACAGACATCACAAAAGTGGAGAAACAAGAATAAGACAAAAAAAATACGGGTCACAAAGCAAAGTATGCAGACACATAGTAGGGGTAGATGCTAACAGCTTGTACCTCAAGTGCATGGGTGAAGAGCACTGCACAGGTTATTATGTGGTGCGCAGGAAAGAAAACGATTTTCAAGCTGTTTGCAGTCAACAAATTAGCTACTCAGCCACAGAATGGTTGCGATACAAAACTGTGACAGACAAAGTCAAGATATTACACCAATACAACTACGGGGAAGTAGTATTGGGTTCAAGGAAAATAAAAGTGGACGGATATGATCCAGCTTCAAAAAAAGTATACCAGTTTCACGGGTGCTACTGGCATGGTCACATATGTCACCTTACTAAATCAGTTTTGAGAGACCCCAATGGAAAGGCATGGTTAGAAGAAAAAAACCAAAATACCATTTTGACTACCCTATATCTTCAATCGTTAGGTTACCAAGTAGAGGAAAAGTATGAGTGTATGTGGTTGAAAGAAAAAACTGAAAACTTGTGCAGAGAAACAAAAAGTGAATGGGAAATTAAAAGACCGTTGTGCCAAGGCAGAAAAAGTCAGGATGAAATACTGAGAGGGGTTTCTAAAGGAACAACTTTTGGACTTATCCAGGTAGACATAGAAACACCTGAACACTTGAAAGAAAAATTCAGTGAAATGACACCTATTTTCAAAAACTGTTTAGTAGGAAAAAAAGACGTAGGTGAACATATGAAACGTTACCTGGAAGCAGCAGGTAAGCTAAAACAACCGCAACGCCAACTTATAGGCAGCTACCACGCAGAGGGAATTTTGTTGGGAACTTCTCTCTTGAAGTGGTACCTGGAAAAAGGTTTGGTAGTTACGACAGTACACCTTCTCGTAGAATACACTCCAGAACAGACTTTTTTACCCTTCATGGACGAAGTAACCAAAGCTAGGAGGAAGGGCGACGAAAATATAGACTGTAAGATTTTGTCAGATCTGTACAAACTTTTGGGAAATGGTTCATACGGAAAAACCATATGCAACAAACAAAACTTTGTTCAAACAAAGTATCTTCACCCCTCTAAGGCAAGACGTTTGGCCATGCACTGGTCAGTGCAAGATGTGCAAGACATAAGTGACAACACGGTAGAACTGTCCTGTTTGCCCACCTCCATCACCTACGATCTCCCAGTTCAAATAGGGTTCATGGTATACCAATATGCCAAACTTAAAATGTTGGCTTTCTATTACGACTTTCTCCTTGAATACATAGACGAGAAAGATTTTGAAATGTGTGAAATGGACACTGACAGTTTTTACTTTGCTTTAAGTGCAGAGAAAATAGAAGACGTAATTATTCCTGAAAAACGTGAAGCTTTCTTCAGAGAACGTCACAAATGGTTGCCCTCTGAATCATGTGACAACAGTCACCACAGAGAGACCTATGTTCAGACCAAAGTATTGGGTGAGCTGTGGCTGCCTCAACCATGTTGTAAGAGCCGTCTGGCGTTTGACAAGAGAACCCCCGGGTTATTCAAAGTGGAGTGGGAAGGTGACGAAATGACTGCCTTGAACTCCAAATGTTACATAGGCACAGGAGTAAATGTGCCCGTTAAAATGAGTTGCAAAGGTGTAATTCAAAAACAAAACCCCCTGACCACTGACAAGTACAAAGAAGTACTGGACAGTGAAAATGTTGTCACGGTAGTCAACAAAGGATTTAAAGTAGTAAACCACAGCGTTACGACTTACTCTCAAAGGAAACAAGGTCTAACCTATCAGTACATAAAGAGACAAGTATGTGAAGACGGTGTAAGCACCCTACCCCTTTCTATATAAAAAAAATGGTTTCTTTTTCTAGTTTCACTTCCAGTTGTACATTTCGTTGAAAGAAAAAAAAGTTTTAAACAAATTGTTCAAATGAACAAATTTCCTTCATAGAAAACAGTGTTAAAATGGAAAATGTTCATTTGAAAAATTGTTCAAACGAACATTTGTTCAAATGAACATTTTTCCCCATAGAAAACAGTGTTAAAATGGAAAATGTTCATTTGAACAATTGTTCAAACGAACATTTGTTCAAATGAACATTTTTCCCCATAGAAAACAGTGTTAAAATGGAAAATGTTCATTTGAACAATTGTTCAAACGAACATTTGTTCAAATGAACATTTTTCCCCATAGAAAACAGTGTTAAAATGGAAAATGTTCATTTGAACAATTGTTCAAACGAACATTTGTTCAAATGAACATTTTTTCCCATAGAAAACAGTGTTAAACTGGAAAATGTTCATTTGAACAATTGTTCAAACGAACATTTGTTCAAATGAACATTTTTTTCCATAGAAAACAGTGTTAAACTGGAAAATATTTTTTGTTCAAATGAACATTTTTCAAATAAAAAAAATGTGTACTGTATCATGAAAAAAAAAACTAATAAAAAAGTAAGAAAAGTGAACTGTATCACCCAAAAATAAAAAAAAAACTTTTCACAAAAGTGAACGCTGTACATGTTCACGACAAAAAATAAAAAATCCGGCGCTGAAGAAATTAAGTTGGAACAGAAAAAAAAGTGGTACCAGATTTCTTAACTCATAGCGTCACGTTCACCAGACTATTAGTATCTGGTTAGATTTAAGCAACCATTTTAACATGGAAAGTTTAGAAGCTATGCTTGTGGAGCAAACCACAGAAACTCCACCTTATGACTATTACATGCGTCCAGTTTTACAAAGTGTTGCTTCATATAATCAAGCTTCTTCTATAACACCTGACAATGATATAAGTTCTGTAGCATGTGGATGTTCAGAGAATTTCTTTTGGGAAATAATACCTGCAGAAAACATTGGTTATTTTAGAGGAGCTGAACCAGACACTGTTGACCACTGTATAACTAGTGTTAAAATGTACAAATATTTCTCTTCAGCTTTTTGGGACGCCTACAGAAACTGCATGTACTATTGTCGAGTGAAAAAAGTTAACTTGATAATGCATGATTGGTGTATAGGAGTATATCAATTGCACACTGAACCTGGCTGCCCAAGACACTACACAAGGTACACTTTAGGAAGTGTAAGAAAGTTTGCTCTTACTCTCCAAGAGTTAGAATGTAATCCCATAGTAGGAGTGTTTTGTCAGTGTAATTGTAAACTGGAAGTATCTGCTATTGCTAAAACTATTTGTTTCACATGTCTGCAGGTCTCTCTGGAACTTCATGCCTTAAGTATACCTGGAGTGAAAAATCATTTCTCCTTTGAGGTAAACTTTAAGGATGGTTTTTTATCTGGTCTTTTACCTGGACCCAAAAACAGTCAAACTTACTTCCTGGCCCAGGCTTTGTTCGAGCATGCTATATCTAACATAGCCAAACTTAACAGTTATTGTTTCCACAACACATGGAAAACAAGTCTTACTGGCCAAAGCTGGTATCAAGCAAGTAAATTCACACACAACAAATGTTTTTGTAGTATATGTGCACGCCCCGGAAATGGAAAATCTGTCTTCATCTGTAAATATTGTGTCTAATAAAAAAATATAATCTGTTATGTGAAATAAATGAGTTGTGTTTTATTTTAATGCATGAGTCATAAGTATTGCGTAAATCCATAAAAGTATTGCATCAGAACATTGTGTAAATTCTTACAAGCATTGCGCAATGCACCCTCATACGTAGGTCATACGTTTTTGCAAGTAGGTTAGTAGGTCACTTCCGGTTTGCAAGTAGGTCAGCTCTAGGTATTGCGCAATTCTTTTAATTTATGTAACTAGGTCAGGTCACTAGGTCAAATGGAATCCAGCTCTCTGATTGGTCGAAAAAACTAGGTCATGACCTTATGACGTCACTTCCTGTCAAATCCAGCCCTCTGATTGGTTGAAACTAGGTCACTTCCGGTCTACCAGTAGGTCATGACCTAGTTAGTAGCTAATCCATTGCGCTCAGTTTGCATGTATATACTACTCACATAGAGTGCCCCTGGCCATGTATCCATACAGTGGAAAGCAGCAGGACCGAGGTCTTTAATCGTATACCGGCCACCACATTGATTCCCATCCCCATACTGGCCTAAATACATTAGCTTATGGTATCTGTATTGAGATTGAACTAGTCATTATCATTAGAGACTGTAACCACAGACATGTCACTGCCTGTGCATATAGTGCTAGGTGATAGGGGTTGTTTCCACACTGCACAGGTCATGGCTAAGCTTAATCAAAACAGGCAGATTGATGTGGCATTATGAGATAACAGGGATTTAATATGTTGTGCAGTTGTCCAATATCACATGGCATGTGTTTCCGTTTATTGCCAAAAACAAATATGAATGATGAATCATTTAAAACCCAGTACATGACTCCAGGTGCAATAAGCTGCACCAAGAGCATATCCCCATGTATATGCTGAACCATAATCATGAGGTCCTAGCATGTATATGAGCACGGGCATGGACTGGTTACCAGGTTTAGTCTGTGTAGGTGTTATCCATATGTTATAGAGGGGTGAGAAACTAAAGGGAACAGTGCTGCCTTCTGGTGCTTTTATTTGCTATGCACAGACCTTGATTACGGAGGTGAGTGGTGACTTTGCCAAAGTAACCTCTCACCTCCGTAATCAAGGTCTGTGCATAACAAATAAAAGCACCAGAGGCCAGCACTGTTCCCTTTAGTTTCTCACCCTTCTATAACATATAGATAACACCTACACAAACTAAACCTGGTAACCAGTCCACGCCCGTGTATATGAGGGTGTAAGGATTTGTGAGTAGTACAGTAAAACTGGCTGTATTCAGGGTGTATGAGTAGTACTGTAAAACTGACATACATCTCAGGCTGTGTGTAGGGTGTGTGAGTAGTATAGTAAATCTGACACATATCCCAGGCTGTGTACAAGCTGTGTAAGTAGCACAGTGAAACTGACATACATCTCAGGCTGTATGCATGGTGTGAGTAGTATAGTGAAACTCCCAAACATCTCAGCCTATGTACATGGTGTGAGTAGTACAGTGAAACTGACATGCATCTCAGGTTGTATACATGGTGTGAGTAGTACAGTGAAACTGACATACATCTCAGGTTGTATGCATGGTGTGAGTAGTACAGTGAAACTGACATACATCTCAGGTTGTATGCATGGTGTGAGTAGTACAGTGAAACTGACATACATCTCAGGCTGTATGCATGGTGTGAGTAGTACAGTGAAACTGACATGCATCTCAGGCTGTATACATGGTGTGAGTAGTACAGTGAAACTCTCATGGACCTCAGGCTGTATGCATGGTGTGAGTAGTACAGTGAAACTGACATCTATCTCAGGCTGTATGCATGGTGTGAGTAGTACAGTGAAACTCACATACATCTCAGGCTGTATGCATGGTGTGAGTAGTACAGTGAAACTGACATGCATCTCAGGTTGTATGCATGGTGTGAGTAGTACAGTGAAACTCACATACACCTCAGGCTGTATTCATGGTGTGAGTAGTACAGTGAAACTGACATCTATCTCAGGCTGTATGCATGGTGTGAGTAGTACAGTGAAACTCACATACATCTCAGGCTGTATGCATGGTGTGAGTAGTACAGTGAAACTCACATACATCTCAGCCTATGTACATGGTGTGAGTAGTACAGTGAAACTCACATAAGTCTCAGGCTGTATGCATGGTGTGAGTAGTACAGTGAAACTGACATGCATCTCAGGCTGTATACAATGTGTGAGCGATGCTTGTGATAAGCCGCCATTCTGAGTGAGAGTTGACAGGCAGTGGCACATACTCACGCAGTGAGTTAGATCCATGTTGGCGATGGTGGTGATAAGTCACCATGCTTTGTGAGGGATGACAAGGGGTGGCACATACTCACGCAGTGAGTGAGATCATGTTGGTGACTGTTGTGATAAATTGCCATGCCATGTGAGACTGACACACAGTGGCGAAAGATGACGCAGTGAGTTATCACTCAAAAAGGAGTCACCATTGATGACCAATCATGGCGACAGATAACGACAATTTGCTGAGATCTCAGGCTGTATGCATGGTGTGAGTAGTACAGTGAAACTCACATACACCTCAGGTTGTATGCATGGTGTGAGTAGTACAGTGAAACTTACATGCATCTCAGGCTGTGTACATGGTGTGAGTAGTACAGTGAAACTCACATACACCTCAGGCTGTATGCATGGTGTGAGTAGTACAGTGAAACTGACATGCATCTCAGGTTGTATGCATGGTATGAGTAGTACAGTGAAACTGGCATACATCTCAGGATGTGTGCATGGTGTGGGTAGTAAGGTGAAACTGACATACATCTCAGGCTGTATACATGGTGTGAGTAGTACAGTGAAACTCGCATACATCTCAGGTTGTATGCATGGTGTGAGTAGTACAGTGAAACTCACATACAGCTCAGGCTGTATGCATGGTGTGAGTAGTACAGTGAAACTCGCATACATCTCAGGCTGTAAACATGGTGTGAGTAGTACAGCAGGCTAGTGAGTAGTACAGTACGCCAGGAGTCATATATGAGCAGATGAAAATATCAAATGGCACATAATCTATTCCTTGCCTTTGTTTCTCTGTTCTGTTCAAGAGAATTTTTTTTTTCTAAAAAGAAAAGAAAGAAAATTGGGTGTATCTTTAAGTTGAGCTAAGGAAAATATTTGATACTCAACAAACACTATTTAATGAGAGTTGCCATTTTTAGCACTTGATTTGAACACAAATCATATTTCACATACCTTTTCCTTCCCATTCTGGTCACATTTAATAAGTGCAGGTAGAGGCAATGCAAACCAAAAGGATCAGATGAACATAGGGTTTCCAACAGTTAGTAACTACAAACTAGGCAACACCTATACTGCGTTTGTTCACTGACCTATAGTAGTGGAGGAAATGAGTTTGAACCATCTCAGGTGGCATTTAATCATGAAGTGCCATTCAGAATGGTGAGGCTCCTAATTAGATTTGGTTCATTGACTGAAGGTATACCTGATAATATATACCAAGATATGTTGTTTACCTTGGTCGAAATTTGTCATTTGCATTGAAACCTTAGATAATTATGATGAGTTTGGATGGGTCGAATCCCTCTTCCAATATCCTACCGTAAAAGACTGTGTATAAGACATGGAAAATAGATTATTCCAGACCCTAAGTACACCCTATGATGCAGCCAATATAGGGAGTATTTGATATAATTATAGGCTGCAGTAAGTATTATTAACCTTTTCATAACCAAGGTGCTGCATTTGACAAGCAGAGAATAAAAAGTGGAATGAAGTGGATTTACTCCGACAGCTCGCTGACTGCAATTAAAACTAATGAACGGCTACCGCTTTTTTGCCTCAAACAAAATGAAGTTAACATGTTTTCTCATTTGGGGAATGATTGGATATTTTACTGCAGGGCATTTTTTAAATTTCAAGTGAGTTGCTCTATTGAGCTGTGGGAGGCATCAATTTACCCATACCACTTTTAAAAAATCTATTTTTCCTACTGTTATCAGGATGAATTTACAAAATATATGTATTACTTATCTCACCTCTTCACAAATACAACATTCAAACCATATTTGATTTTATTTGATTTTATTAGCAACAAGCTACGCGGCTTTCGCCACGAAGTTTCATGAAGTTGTAAATGATAATAACAACACAAAGTATGTACATACAATAAGTCTGGTATAATAATAATTTATACATGAATTTCAGCCTCAGTGTGTAGATGAAACCATTTCATTAGGCGTATGCATAACTGTTAATACCCACACCCATGGTATTGTGTACAAACAATCTCTGATTGGTGGTAGTATTGATTGGGGCAGTAGGCCCTAATGCACCCACCTGCCACTCACTATATACACACACCTGCACCTACACACATCCCTGCCCTTACAGATGTACACAAGTAGAACTCTGCTAGCAGCCTAAGGACACCCACATGAACTCCTCCACACTGCTGTTTTTTTTTAGCCATAATGGTTAACTGTTTAGTTTGCAATACCGGTTACCATGGGAACAAGAAGCATTGCCCTAACTGTGGGGTATTGAACCACAAGTACAAGACACATGAGATGAGTAACATGGATTCTCAGGAGGAACAGGAGGAGGTGAGTCAGGGACAAGCATACATGGCCATCCCCCCTGTACTCCACCCCCCCCCAGGCAGCATGGATCACCTACTGACAGCAGTCAGCTGAGTAAGTCACATAAATCCCCTGAAACTATCATTAGACAAAGAATGGCTGCAGCAAAAGAAAAGGCAGATTTGCTTAGAAGGAAAGGGGAATTGCTAGGCTTACAGGAGAGGTTAGCCATGATAGAACTGTTCTAGTCCCCGGCTCACATTAAAAAAAAACGAGCCTTTTAGTAGCAAAATTTGTAAGCAATTTCCGTTTTAAT
Source organism: Acholoe squamosa (assembly GCA_949317995.1). Classification (NCBI taxonomy): domain Eukaryota; kingdom Metazoa; phylum Annelida; class Polychaeta; order Phyllodocida; family Polynoidae; genus Acholoe; species Acholoe squamosa. The sequence continues at coordinate 56,325,289 of OX439047.1, forward strand.
TAGTCTGATGGTAATGTGAAATCAACATAACATAAAAAAAAATAATGCATACCCCCTCCAACCCCCACTACATCTGCTCTCTGGTTAGATGGGCTATTGAAAGCAGCAAGAGCATCTAGACCTAACATACGTATAAATATTTGAGGTGCCTTACATGTGACAAGCGGAATTCTTTTTGTCTCTCAATTGAAAACTTAAGAAGAAAGTGTAAAGTGAAAAACATCAAAACTGGTGGCACTTTTATCATGGTAAAGGTGTAAGATCCCATAGAAACCTACTCTGGATCCTGAAACTCCAGTGTCTTCCCTCTCTTGAATCCAGCTGGAAGCCACATCGTATAAAATGTTATTTTCTTTTTCAATGTGCCACATTGTTGCACTCAGTGGTCGTCATAATTCAGGGGCGTAGGAAAAGGGGGGCAGGGGGGCCTGGGCCCCCCAATAATGAGGAGGTTCCCTATATAAACCTATATAAAAATATAGCAGGCCCCCCTAACCGAGATCCCTGGCCCTCCCCCCCCAATAAAAAATTGCTTCCTATGCCCCTGTAATTCATGAACACACTGCTGGCGAGTAACTCACCTAGACCGCACAGTGCTTTAATGCATCATGCTGACCTTACCGGTTGATGCACTCCCATAGGTTTTGCATCATGCTATGATGCAGTATTGCTGAGAAGACTCAGCAGCACAACCATAGATAGAGTTATGGAAAAAAAACAGCAAACCTTCAGCATTATTTGATAAAGCATATCAAATGATACCTTGTTTGGGGCGGTGGCCACACAACCTGTATGTACCTACCTACTAACTGATCTACCTGTGAGATAGTTGTATAATATATTATGGTGGTTTCTTGGAAGATGCCAGTAGGTATTGTATAACGGTACTTCGATATCCACACCTACAGTCTTTTAATGACTACTCTAAAGGTGCGGCTCATCTAATTGGTAAGAGGACACCTAAAGCAACGCTCAAGTAACTAGTCCCAGGTTTATAAGTGAAGTGAATTAAATCCGTTTACCCTTGGGCTCACAGGTCATATTCCCAGGTCAACTTGGCCTACAAATTTGAGGAAGAGATTTCCACAAATAGTACACTTGCTAAGACCTGCTATAAAAATCAGTCAGTTCAGCCTTGATTTTGGCTTTGACAACATGGCTTGTGCCAACCAATAGGCTGGGGGACCCTTCGGTCATATTACCATAGAAATCACGCCTCATGGGATTAAGAATCCTGGCATGGTCGACAGAGGACTCTGGAGGTTAATTCAAAAGGTCCTGGGATTGCTACCTCAGCAATCTTAGGAATTATTCTGCCTTATCCAAATTAGCGATCTTAAGATTAGACTGTCTTGCCTTTTAACAGCCAGCACTAAGATCGCAGTGATCTTAGCCTCAGCCCTCCTACACCATTCCAAGTAGAACGCACTGTGCACAGGAGCAAGAAACCCATAGTGAAAGAATAGCAGTGGAAACACTCCTTCTCACAAGAGTAATTACACAAGCGTTCCCCTTCCCCATATGAGCTACTTATAGAGTATAGGGTGCAGTTGACCTCGTACAGTATTCAAGTGCACTTCATGCCTGAGTAGCCTGAAGAGCCCTCAATTTCTCTCGGCAAATGTCCTCACTCCCCTCTATATGTATACAGCAGGGACATTCACTCTTGGGAGCAGGAGCGTTCCCTGTGAGTGCTCTTGTTCTCAGGTGAAACCACTATGCAATTATTTCACTACAATTGCAGAGATCTCAGGACTTGCTGTGCCTGCCTTGCCTGCAACCACTGCATATAGATAGGGTAGACTGGCTAGGTCTTTTGATATGTGCCTATATATGCTAAGATCGCAGGGTTAGAAATCCCAGGACCTTTTAAATTAACCTCCAGAGCACTGTTGGGTCTACATGGAGTGCTATTTGGGTATCAGAAAGGAATTCTAACTGACCAGCCTCATAACTTAGTAAATGAGGATAACAGAAAAAAAAATCTTCTAGATAACTGGAGTCCATATCTTAATCGAAAGCTGGTGGTGCTGAATAACCTGTGCGATTATTCCTTGTTTGTTTTCTCATATGTTTTAGGAATGTATAATCTTTCCTTTCCCACTATAACAGTTTCACTCAGGAGCATCAAAGTAGAACTGATGAGTTTGCAGAATATATATACGTGTGTTAATTATGTGACATATCTGCTTTCTCTCAGGTGAGATCGATGTTCGTGGAATCTAATTATGCTCATAACCTTTATTTCCAATCACAAGTAAGTACCATAATTCCAAGGCTATGGGCATATCATATTGATGTGCATATCAACATGGGCTCCTTCCGCAAAGGCGAGGTATGTTACATTAATAGAAATTGGTATAATCATGCAACGGATGCAGTGTGCGTTGCAACTCAAGCATCAATTTCATGTGGCTGTTAACCACACTGCCAAAATATTTCAATAACAATATTGACATGAATCATTTAACAACTTGAAGTATGGGTGAGTTCACTCACCATCAGTGAAAAAGTGCATTATCACTGGTTATGCCCACCCTTAAATAAATTATTGACCTTTATCTCACGATTCTGGCCTCCACTGTGCTCTTTTGGTCATAACCTCCGTGCATTATCCAGCCACAACCCCATTGTAAGGACTCTATTTTTAGTCCAAGAGGCATTTGGTTAGAATCTGGACATGTTATTAAATGACGAGAAGCATACAACGTCAACCTCTCCATACATACATTTCCAGTTAAAACCATTCAGGTCCTACGGGGGCGCAAACCCCGGCTGCTGTGGCAATAGACAGACTCGCTATCCATTGCACCACACCGGGCGGTATTTGGAATCAATGCAAATGACATTTTCGTAAAGATTTGAAATACCTGTTCGCTTATGTACACGTTTTAAAAATAGAATCCAATGGTGGCAAGTTATAAACATGGAGACATCCTTAGATATCGTAGATGATCACGCCATGCCAGGTAACTCCATTGCATTCGATATAAAAGAGGATTAAATGATTTTTCATAGTATACATCTCGTCACCTGCCCGTCGTCTTCATGACCTAGTTGTTGACTGTGCAGAAAGGGGCCCAGATGTAGAACTAGGTTACGAAAGCGAAGCAAGCAGGGCTATGGCGTGTGGCTATGAAAATGCATATAATCCTGATTTATTTAGAATGTTATGGAGGAAAAGGGTAGGCGAACACCTTCTATGGACCCTATATTTACTACAGCCTGGAGTACAGTACATGGCAAGGTTGGATTCTATATGAAAAAATGTGTGTAAAGGTGAGGGTATGACGGGTGCAGTAACAACATGGCCATGACGGCTTGGCAAAGCGAGCGGATCGCATGCACTTACAAAATGATTTCTCCTGCATCTATTCTGGGGTTATACGGTAAGAAATTAATACAAAATGGAGGAATCAGTTAGATAAACGCTTTAACCCATGTTTAACCCAGAACTCGTTGGGGTTGTTCCCATATAACCCCAACTCATTTTGGGTTAAACATGGGTTAAACGCTACTTAGGATGGGGATGAAGGATTACTGCAGTGGTGGTGAGTTGACTAGCAAGAGCTGCCTCCATGCATCATGAAAACCAATGAACATACTGCACTATGCTATGGTGATCACGTTGTTGAATGATTTTACGGTGCCGAGAGTGGATAATGAAGTTCGAATAGTACACTCTAAATGAACCCATTTTGATACAAGTTGTTATGTTAGCATATAGTCGGAGGCCATTCCGCCCGCAGTGCACACTCCATAGCAGCTCTATGAAAATGCCCATAGGACACACGCCGATATAACATTTTACATCCAGGCAGTCCGGTCCACTCACCGAGGAAGATGCTCTGTTTTGAATCGAATCGGTGCTGTTGTCGATGGAATATGTCTAATTTGAGTTTAAAATCATACCCATCATGGATTCTATATGAGCAGGACTTAAATATGTATTCATAGGTTCAAGGATTACGTGAGAATAAGTCTATAAATGCTTTAAAGCAGGAAACCTCTTCATGGCACACCCGGCTTGGCAAACATACAAATCCAAAATGGCCGCGGGACAGACCCATTGACTCGCAACAAATAACATTGGATTTCATGTATTTAAAAGGTACAAATATTTAATTCAATGGTGGAAACCATGGTATAAACACCATAGTTGACCATTATGGGTTCACTCTGTGATTCTATCGTCTGGATAAGAAGCACTCGGCCTTCAGCCTCATGCTTCTTATCTGACGATAGAATCACCTTGTGAACCCATAATGATTAACTATTTCCTTAATAATATGACTTAAAGTACACTGCAGCCATAAATTGGTTAATTATATAATTCCTTATAGCATCAAAACTAAATGCTTAGTTATCAGTTCTTTTCATTCTATACCTTTCCAATTAGCCTCGTTCAGGTATTGAAGGTGGGCCAAACTAACTTCATATATCAACGTGAACCAAAGTGCGCCAATGATTATAAGCAAATTAATTGAACACTTTAATCAAAGGTGTTACATAACTTCAATCTTGTGCCTTAATTGGCGTCTTGTATTCAAAACAAGAGGAATGCGAAGGACGTATGCATTGTTTGGCCTATAGGAGACTTAAGATGTTCATGTAATGGATCCTTTATTGACATGATATGATATTGCTGAACTAGGGGGCCTTAATTAAATATTATCCCTTTAGGTGTGGTCAAATGATCAATCATATCTATGACATGTAATTATTGTAATTGGGGTAGACCACAGTTGAAGGTCCCTGTAGGACAATAATAGGACACCCAAGTACGCAATAGATGGCATATATGTGATGTAACTCTGAATGTTCTTAAGGTAGAACTTCATTACAAAATTTTAACTAAGGATTGTTGCCATCCTCTTAAAGTGAGGTATTGAGTAACAGACTCATGTTGTAAGTTATTCCAAAGAACATTGTTGTTGACAGGCCGCCGGCTAGTACAGGAATTATAAATGTGCAATTGTATGCAAACTTGAGGTGCAACTCCCAGAGCAGACGATCCATTTAATACACCGTTTTCTATAAAAATTACAGGAAAAGCTGCAAACCTTTGTCGGCAATTTGAGTCTTTTGTGAATTACCATAAATCCTCTCGCACAAGCCGCTGCTTATACTGGAATCCAAATCAAAATTAGGCTTATAGGATCAGCTAAAAGAAAGGGTGAGGCTTATATGAAGGGGTTTAACACCATGGAAAAGTACTAAACTGCCTATTTCCAAGCCCCAAATGTGGCTTATAGCCTCCTCCCAAACTCAGGGTGCGGCTTATATGAGGGATGCGGCTAATATATGAGAATTTATGGTAGGTCTATACCGTGCTCTCTAAACAGGTATCTCCTTATAATTTTAGTCTACATCATAGATTAATTGCAGAGCTTAATCTACTTATAAATATAGATAGCTCATCCATTGATTTTTTGTTTGTTTTGTTTTTAACATTGCCATATTAAATGCTCACAAAGTGTATACGGCACATGGCTATTGTATTATTGACCAATGGGAGGCATCCCTGGCATATACTGCGGAGTCGGGGGCTGAAGGTGTTAGTCATAGTGCCGTCAGGGTCTAATGGCGGCCCCCAGCTGATAATGTCTATGTGAGCTATAGCAGTAACTGTTAAAGCTATACATGGCTATCGTGCATTAAGGCCCCTTTGTTTCCTAAGAGCAGGATATTGTCACCACACCAGGGACGTATTTATATTCACCAGAAAGCACCATCTCGCAGGATACCTCTCCCTGGGATCCAGGCCTTCAGCTTCTTTTGTCATTTCTTGTGAAAGGGACATAATACGACAACTTTTTCAGGAAAGTTAAAAATGGTAAGCCATGCAATTTCCATACTTTAGCAACTTCCATCAAGTTCTTTCCATTATATTCTATAGAATTAAATACAGCAGTAGTCTGTATAATATATGTGGAGGACCAGTAGCCAGAAGAGGCCCTGGTCAGAACAAAGGGGCACCTGCACCGACATCAAAACTGCTATATCGGTCCCTCTTAGAATCTTTTTATGTCCCTTTCACAATAAATGACAAAAGAAGCTGAAGGCTTGGAAACTCAGCTTCCAGGACATCTCTGGTTGCAATTACACACTAACAAGTCAGATTAATCAACTAAATAAAAGATTTCATCTTCTATATCTGATGCCTGCTTGCTTCACAGACATTGTAGTCAAGTTCTATCATCTCTCACATTACCTCCTATGGAGAAAAGGACCATTAGAAACAAGGCTCCGAAGTACTTGTTTATAATGTCCTTGGTGATGTCACAACCATCAATCATTAAATAGACCCGACGACTCCCTTTGAGAAATACAACAGCTGCAAATACATCTGGAAGACTCGCCTTCCCATTGCATTCTCCCCATTAAGGTGACCTAGAAAATGGTCTGATGACTGGGTTCATTAGGAACCTGGCCTCCAAGGTAGGAGGCGAAAAACTGCTAGAAGGGTGGTGAATAGGGAGTTCAGCTTCTTGTATTTCTTCCAAGTACACAATCTATTTTTAACCCTTGGAGGGAGTATACGTCTTTGATATATTATGCCTTTGGTGACCAGGGCTGCATCAGAGTGCATCAAGACTGTACGGACAGCATGATGCATGGATGGCACCCTGGCCAGTAAATTCGCTCGGTATACTGCATATATATGTTACAATGACAAAGTTTCCGCGCACCATTGCACCATACGGCCTGTGAAGGGTTAATCGCTAAATGAGTTAGTAAGTGGATATCAGGGGCAGGGTGCAATCTAATATAGCTCCAGGGGTATAAGGGGACAGGCAGAAGCCTCCATTGACACTCAGCCTTGGGGGTTAGCTTCATTTATCCATTGTCTTGTTACAAGGCAACAGATTGGTCACATTCATCCAATCAAAGCCACCGACTCCCTGCCCTCTGTGTCGGTGAATGGGATTGGCTTCTGGACCTGTCCTGACTACTCAAAATGTAGCTAAGGATATTGTGCACTGTGACTTTTTCACATAATGATAAAAATGTTATTCTAGATCGCTTTAGTGCTTTTAACACTGTTTTAAAAAGGGGTACTTCGAAGGAAGTAGACATGCAATTTACCATTATATATAGCCACTGATAGCTCTCTGATGCAGGGTGTGCTATCAAACACTGTAACATAAACATTATATATAGCCACTGATAGCTCTCTGATGCAGGGTGTGCTATCAAACACTGTAACATAAACATTATATATAGCCACTGATAGCTCCCTGATGCAGGGTGTGCTATCAAACACTGTAACATAAACATTATATATAGCCACTGATAGCTCTCTGATGTAGGGTGTGCTATCAAACACTGTAACATAAACATTACATATAGCCACTGATAGCTCCCTGATGCAGGGTGTGCTATCAAACACTGTAACATAATCATTATATATAGCCACTGATAGCTCTCTGATGCAAGGTGTGCTATCAAACACTGTAACATAAACATTATATATAGCCACTGATAGCTCTCTGATGCAGGGTGTGCTATCAAACACTGTAACATAGTATCGTCACCCTAGTACAATCAAGTCGGAGCTGCATCTAGGTGAAATGTACGCCCCCCAAAGGGCCTCACTAAGGTACCTTTCACTTTGTTAAACCAAATGCAGTTAAAACCTGCTTGCACTAAGTAAATTGTTCAGACCCCATGACTATGAACTAATTTTGAATCGCCTCTGATTATCTGTTCAAACAGCCATTATTCAATTACTCATTCACAGTATCAGGCATTCCCTGTCAAAACGCAGTTCACCCCGGTTCAATTTTCATCTACGACTGAGTAGCATATATATGCCTGCCTCCTCCTCCCTTCGAAACCTCCACATAGACTTCCATTCATTCCATCCTGTGCTTGCCTTTGTCACTTCAAGTACTTAACCTCGTTCTGGCGCCAGCTCTGACGTCACCAAGTCCCTGGTGGCGTACACGTGCTTCGGAACAACCCTGGATGTTAGTGACGTTAACGACGTGCCAGTTAAGGTCATTCCACACCCCCTGGGACTGGTCCATGTACCAAGTTATTCTTAGTCTGAGCACCTGGAGACATGTTATTGAAAGAAGCTGCTTTGAAAGTAAAAGCTTTTTATGAGCATGTTTGTCTTACTTTTATTACTTCCTGTACGGTGAGGTAGGTTCTCAATTTGAGGTACTAATGAACATTCGCTAAGTGCATCATCTTCCATATTTGGTATCTAGTCATTGTCTAATAGTTGCCTTTTAGTTGTGTTAGTTTTTATATGAATACAGTCTCATTTAACCCCTAGGTGCCCAGTGGCGGAAAATGGCCATTTTTACACTGCAAAAATGGTGTTTAGATTTTAAACATGTTTAGGTCTAAACACGTTTAAAACCTAAACATATAGGTCAGTTAGGTGTCTCATCGACTACACATTTAGGAAATGAACACTTTTATTCTAACTACATAAACATTTACGCTAAACATGTTTAGATGTTTAGAGTTGAGACAGTTGAATAATAGGTGTTTAGATTTAAACATCAATATGTTTAGATACTTGGATGTTGAATCCACACCAGGTAGCAGCACTACCTTTGACTGGACTATCTGCACACAGTTATAATCAATTGTTGTGACAAATGTCCCCAAATCCCATGTTTATCATGGTTTCATTTCATTGAATGTCATGTGAATAGAAAGGGCAATAGAAAATTGACTAGATTCACCTCATGCCACCATCATTACCATAAAATAATCAATAAACTCTATAACTGACACCTATTTGATGTTATTCTGTAATAGATAAGGCAATGTCCTTCCTGCCAAGCTGTTGTACTTTCTCAAGTCTCTCATTCTGATGCAGTGTGTAATATATGTACACATATATAGCTGTGGCTGACATCTTTGGAGACTTTGACAAGTAAATACCTGCTGATGTCCCTCCCCCCAGTAAATGAGAAAACAAACAAAATATATCTCTGTTTTTTAATGCACACATGTCTGCAAACCTTAACTCTCCATCAAATCATTTAAACATCTAAACACAAAAATTCATAAACACCTAAACACAAAAATTCATATATCTAAACACAAAGTTTTAACCTAGACACCTACATTTCTAAACACTTCAGCTAAACACATTGTTTGGCTAAACATGTTTAGGAAATTAATGTGATTACAAAAACGTTGCAAGAATATGTTTAGAATTGTGTTTAGGATCTAAACACCATTTTTGCAGTGTATGCATACATAAATGGGCCATTGATTTGACATATAAATATTAGGTCCAAAACACTCTATCCTATACCCAGGTTTGTGAATTGCAATGAGCTTTTTGTCGATGTCCTCATATTTTATATTCAGCGAATAAAAGGGATTTCAGAGTAATTTGAATCAAGCAATGAAAATAATCATTTGACATTTTTTGCAAACTAGTGGCGGAGGCAGATATTGGCCACTATCCAGAACTAGGAGGAAGGAGCCCCTTTTTTGGTGTAATTTTTTGAAGATGATATAACAGGTGGAAAACCCCAGATGGACTATGCTTCATATGACATTTCCTTGAAGCTATTGTGTTGGGCTTTATGATAAAGTAGTTAGCAACATTTTATTAGTGAATTCTTGTGGTTACCATGGCAACGGAATCAACAAACACAACAGAAAAACAGACATTTTTCACTTTTCTCACACATCTATTCGATAAAGGATGATACCTATTACAGCATACAATGCTGATAATATGATGGGTTCCAGTCATTAAGAGTCAGAGTTTCCATGGCAACATACCCTATCATTGGAATCTAGGGGTGTATCTAGGTAGGATGTATAATAGATGTCATTTCCTGTTGAATATTTGTTAGAATTGGACCAATAAAGTGAGAAAATTGTGGAAAATGTGTCTTTCTTTCTGATTTTGTTGATTCCGTTGCCATAGTTACCAATATCTTCCCAAAACTAAACATGTCAACAAAAGCCCTGACCATACTCTTGTGGTATGTAGTGGTATTATCTGATGAGGCATCAAAGAAGGGGCAAGAATCAATCAAACAAACTGACATTTGCCAGGTTTACATGAACAAGTCTTCACTCAAACTCACCTAGAGAGATGTTTGTTGATTCTGTTGCCATGGCAACCAGAACAGTTCACTAATAGAATGTTGCTACCCACTTTATTCCAAAGCCCACCACAATAGCTTCAAGGATATATGATATGAAGCATATCCCATGTGGAGTTATCCACCTGGTGCATCATCTTCAAAAATAGTAATATCACACAGAAAAAAGTGGGTCCTTCCTAATAGTTCTGGGCATGTAAGGGTTAATAAGTATTACCAATGTCCCACCTCATCCTTATCAAGCATGGAGCAAAGAACGTCCATTAAAACTTTTGTTTGATGCAACTCTTTCCAGAAATGAACAGAGCTACTTAGAATAGCAGAAATCCCAACTCACACTAATCCGATGATAATTTGGTTGTGGACAGAATGGAGCAAAATAATGTCCTCCCATAGCATACCTTATCATTGTATACATATCGCTGAGGATTAAATATAGATCTAGTGTATTCCATTGACAGCACAATTCTGTATGCACTCAGTCTATTCCCTAAAGTAATATCCACTGAATATTTCAGTGGTTTGCAATCCCCTTTAAGGGGAAATTGACAGTCCCAATAACAATAACATTTAGTAGGATTAAAGGAAATCCATGACAAACTATGTTGAAAGTGAGCGAGGCAGGAATTTCTCCATATCCAGCTGCATATTGCTTAAACAACACTAACCTTTATTGCCAACAATGAAACAGCATAGTTTTGAATTACATCTTTATTGCTGGGAATACCGTATTGGCTGGCATAAGCTCTATTCTATAATTATTAAATACAGGTGAAATATAAGAGAAGCTCTAGGAATTGGTCTCATATATTTACCTGGCATCATAGACAGCAAAAGTCCTTTAAACAACATTGAAAAATGGTTGATATATATTGATCAGCCAACTGTCATTGTTAATTCAATGCAGACTTTATCATCGTTGTATAGAGTAGGCTACCGGGAGTGCTTATCTAGAAGTGACTAGGGTATTCCGCAATACAACATTTGATATACCAGATATATCCTATATATACTGCATAGTAGACCCAGGGTTGACAATCCTGTAAACTGTTTTCCATTTCTGCCATTTCTCCCATCTCCAACTGCAGTACGCAGTTATCAAAGCCCCATCAATAGGCTGCCAAATTAAATATGCATCCCTGTCTATACAAATGGGCACTGGAGGCTGGTGACCAGGCCTTCTGCTAGTCATGCAATGCTGGGTCGATACACATTTGTGTTCATCAAGAATGCATGAGATTAGTGTTAGCAAGAATTGGCTGTCGGGTGCTACCCCAGGGCTCTAACAAGTCCAAGCTCTGAATACTGTGTCCATGGAACGAATTGTGTCGTGTTGCGTAATCATTTAGGGAAAAGTCATATTCAACAAGAGGAGGGTGTTTTAACACATTTCCCCACTTTTTAGTGAAACGCATGCATGGTACTATAGAACAATGGAGATGCGATTCTTTTTTTATGCAGAAAAATCCGCCAACCCCCTGTTGTTAAAAACATGACCACTCCCTTAGTTTACATTGGTTTTGGAAAGTGTACATTCTGGCATGTCACGGATAGTAGAAAAGATTACCAAAGTACAGCGTGAATAAGGTTTTCATTTAGTAACACAGCAACTTGATATCAGTATACCCCACATTCGGGGTGCACTCTGACTTTAGGCAGGTTCTATAAGGTGATACTGGAGACCAGAGCCCGAAGTCACTGATGTCAGTTTGCACGTGGTGAGCTCGGGAACCAGCACTATAAGTGAGGATCAACAGGGAGAGAGCGGTGTGTCTTCATCCTTTGCTTCGCTACCACAAAATGTCAGTTTGACTTGAAAGCATCTACTATTACAATGATGGCAACTAGTGCACTAGCCAATGAGAGGGCAGTGTACTACACTGCAAAAATGGTGTTTAGATTTTAAACATGTTTAGGTCTAAACACGTTTAGAACCTAAACATATAGGTCAGTTAGGTGTCTCATGGACTACACATTTAGGAAATGAACACTTTTATTCTAACTACATAAACATTTATGCTAAACATGTTTAGATGTTTAGAGTTGAGACAGTTGAATAATAGGATTTTAGATTTAAACATAAACATGTTTAGATACTTGGATGTTGAATCCACACCAGGTAGCAGCACTATCTTTGACTGGACTATCTGCACACAGTTAAAATCAATTATTGTGACAAATGTCCCCAAATCCCATGTTTATCATGGTTTCATTTCATAGAATGTCATGTGAATAGAAAGGGTAATAGAAAATTGACTAAATTCACCTCATGCCACCATCATTATCATAAAATAATCAATAAACTCCATGACTGATACCTATTTGATGTTATTCTGGAATACATAAAGCAATGTCCTTCCTGCCAAGCTTTTGTACTTTCTCAAGTCTCTCATTCTGATGCAGTGTGTAATAAATGTACACATATATATAGCTGTGGCTGACATCTTTGGGGACTTTGACAAGTAAATACCTGCTGATGCCCCCCACCCAGTAAATGAGAAAACAAACAAAATATATCTCTGTTTTTTAATGTATACATGTCTGAAAACCTTAACTCTCCATCAAATCATTTAAACATCTAAACACAAAAATTCATAAATACCTAAACAGAAAAATTCATATATTTAAACACAAAGTTTTAACCTAAACACCTACACTTCTAAACACTTAATCTAAGCACATTGTTTGGCTAAACATGTTAAGGAAAATAATGTGATTACAAAAACGTTGCAAGAATATGTTTAGAATTGTGTTTAGGATCTAAACACCATCTTTGCAGTATACTCATGTGATCTAGGTAAATTCTTAAGGTGAGGCTTTGTACCAAATATGTGGTAGGAGATTGTCTCACATCAATTGATGTGAACAAGCTGAGGTTTGGTGCCCGATGCTTTTAATATTATTTGAAATAAACCCCACGGAGTCCAAAGTCTGAGGACCCTTACCTGGTCGTTCAAATAAGGACTCAGTGTAGGAATTACCTGTGCCTCTCCTAACTGTCACATAGCCGTGTCCATTCACGTCCATACTTGCCGTACATACATAGAACCAGACTGCTAAATCTAGTCACCGCAGTTGTCATACTAAAGACAGAGGACAGACAGTTCTGTCTCAGATATTAGGGCTAAGAAGGGTTATGTTTGGAACTATCCGACCCTGCCATACAAAATGGGGTCAGCCCCAGAAATACTTAGTCTATTCTAAGATAAATCTTTTAGATTATGCCATCTTGGAACATCTTTATTTGGTGAAGGAGATTTCATTACATGTACTTCATAAATCATTATTATTATTCAGTTGTCTGTTTAAGCATATTTGAGGTATTATACTTGGCAGGGAAATGTAGAATATCAAACGTTTTAGGCTAGGTTGTGATGGTTTCTTTTTGGCATTTTAGAGATGCCTTCATCGAACTAGGAGAGGGTAGGGTTAGGTAAAAGTGGCTAGTTGCTTCCAGGAATAACCCATGAATGGTAACTTTCCAAAGCTCCCTGTAGACTGGTTGAAGATTGGGTTTCAGCTTGGTGGGCATCACCCTGAGCTGTTCGAAATATGATCAACCAGTGGTTTGACCTTAAAGGCCACTGATGCATTTATTTTCATGTCCATTGGTCGTCATGATACATGAATGCATGCAGTTCTAGCATGTAACTCACCAGTGCTATACATTCATGCATCATGCCAATCCTATGGGGTTGATACTGCCGGAGGTTTGACATGATGAAGTGTATCATGAAGACCAATGGACATGATGCTCTTCTGCATCAAAGTCTGTTCTCAAAGGGATAAAGACATCGACCTGAAGGGATAAAGTTGTTGTTTTTTCCATGTTTCAGAAGTAGGCAGCCACTTTTGAAAAGTATCCATGTCTAAAATATGACAAGTCAATGAAAGGAAACATTAGGTTTTCTTCTGTAGATCATGATTTATGGATCGTGTCAACCAAAACCTAAAACTATTGAAGCCAATACTTAGCTATGAGGGAGGAAGCGTCCCTTTCATTCATTCTGAGAAAGAGTCTACTTTTCCGAAGCTCAGGCTCATTCATCACTTTGGAAAAAAAGCCATCACCTAGTGAAAATTATGTATTCTATTCCACATTGGAGCCAATTGTTATCAGACAACTATAGTTACTTGGTCAAGCACATAGAACTGTCCTTAAACTTTAAAGTAGATTTTACCCTTCTTCTCCCCCCCTTTATTTATGAGACATAAATAGTGAGTTTAAGATGTGACAAATTGTAACTTGTACAGCAATGTTTAGTCTATCCATCACCGTTGTGAAACATATACAAGTTGCTGTAACCATCGTCATCTTAAACTCAAGATTTCCTTACCTTTAAAGAGAGATTTTATGTTTCCTGGAGCCCTTCCCTGCACCAATATGAATCCTACAGAGAGCTCTACACTGTCTAAAAAATATCATCGAATAACGGCGGAATACTTGTCCCAAAGTTGCCAAAGATACAGCATTATCACAGAGATCCCTTGTACCACCCCACTGCCACCTGGGCTTCTTGTAAAAAATAATTGATTCACTGCAACATAATTACGATGGTTCACTGTTCAGTTTTACTAGGATGCCTGGTGGATTCAACAATTATTTTTTACAGTGTGCATTTCAACCACCAATTAAGGTAAAGCTTATCTGCAACTGAACAGCAATCAAGAGCAGCAAACAGCAGGCTCTGCTGACTGCTAGTAGTATACAGAGGCAGGAGCGTGTTGCTCCTATGGTAAAAAGAGCTGTCAGTAGGTACCCTATTTTCAAAAGAAGTCACGCTCTGTTTCACCATTCAACTTGCACTGACCAGCTGACCAAGTTAGTCTGAAAAGTCACCTGCCTTGTTTAAAACAGAGAGAGCTGCACTATCAGGTACCTACTCATGTCACACACTCTATAGTATATTATACTGACTGACTTCTCCCAACTAGGTACCTACTCAAATCCCCCTTTTTTAGCACCATACTTGAATGACCACTTGTGAGCAACAAAAGGGACAAGTCATAGCTACATGAAAAGAAAGGACTGGAAATGAAGGCAATTTTAGCCAGCTCTTCCTTTTACTATAGGAGCAACACCCTCCATGTGTTTTTGACAGGCAGGGAGCGCCGTCCATTAAGTGGGATTTGAATTACTTTGATGGACTAACGTTTCTCTGTCCCCTTCCTTCTCTGGCTGTACACAGTAGTCAGTAGAGAGCGATTAGAGCTATCAGTGTGATAGGAGGCTTTAGGATGATAGGATGGATTTATACTCTTTACCAGACCTCTTACCCAAAATAGGGTTAGGTCATGTTTCATATAATTTTTTTGAGTTTGTTTTCTTTTCCCTCATGCACATGGTAAATCTATTAACCACATAATCCCTTCCAATCGTCATCCCAAATGAGCAAACTCTTTTCTTATAAATGTTTTTGAGAAATTATATCTGACCATGGTATGAAAGAACACTAAAAGAATAAGAAATCAGGTATCCAATGGACTATACACCACTATTGGATAAGATACTACTAGTCTAGGCAGGAGTGCCCTCTATGTCATCATTGTTTCTTTTTTTCTGCACGTCATGGGAAAACAGGCAGGATCAGAAAAGGATAACTGATAAAAGGGACAATGATTGTAAGGAGAAAATGTACTCTGAATAGATGCATGCATGGATGGTGAAATGGCACAGGCTAACCTGACTGCTCTTAACTGGGCATGTGTTATTGGTTAACACATACAGAAATTGCCTATTATGCATCTGACGCTCGGCTAGAAGTTTTAAAATGGGGGCAAACGGGAATTTTTTTCACCTTTACATTCTAGGTTAGACTTTTATGTCCCCTACCCATGGTCATCGCCTTATATCCCCATATACTGAAACATCCAAGGCTCTAAAGCACACTTCCTACCTGCCCACTCCTCTAAAAAAAGAGAGAGGTGAAAAAGTACAAGAAAGTCCAAGCTCTGCTGTGCTGCCATCACTCATCTCTCCACCTAAGCTGCCCTTGTGCATGTATCCTAACCAGCTCACCACACATTAGTGCAGCTCATATGGTGGCTGTAAGCCCTGGGTCCCTCTCATCTGCTCACCCGCTGAATTACTCACTCGCCAAGCAATTTCGACAGCGAGTGACTATCCCGCCTTTCTGTCTGCCACCTCTTGTTGTTATTGCTACTGTCTAGATGGGGGCACATGGACTGTGTGTGCTTATTCAGCCAGTTAGGGTTGAGATGGATCATCTATCTGTATTGTTGGAGTCAAACCTTTCTCTATACTTGTATCTTTGCGTTTCGTATCACTGCACCTAATCAGAGACATGTATTTGGTTATGGTTCATACATGATATACCCTAAATTCAATACATCTAGTTCTTCTTGTAGATTCCCATATGAATTCCATGCTTCCCCTGAACCCATATGGGCCAAGAATGAGACTAAAATGAGTGTTTAGGTGTTGTCGAGGCTTTGAATACATTGTATGGGATTACAGGTTGCTAGCAATCTTCTTCCTATGAAACTGCAGTTTTTTTCTGAGAAAGAAACCAACCCTGCATAGTATATCTCAAAATTCTAACATTCCTGAAAGTCATTATACAAAGTATCAAACCCCTTTGGGAAAATGATAGGTTTTTGAAGCCAGCATGGTGGTAGAAAGGCCCCATGACCTTACGGTAGCAGGCTGGAAATGCCAGGTACAGCTGAACCTGATTCTTAGAAAGTTGATAAGTGTCAATTCGAACAAACTAAAGCTCTATAATAGTTGATACCTGAAACTCATTGTACAAAGAATCAATCCCCCTATGGGGAAATTATAGGTTTTCTAAGCCTGCACAGTGGTGGAAAGGCCCATGACCCCTCGGGCATATTCCATGTTAAGTCTATCTCTTGGGGGTCGTTTTTTTGAAGGCACAGCATGACACATTTTGCGACACAAGAGGAATTATGGTACTTGACTTGACAGACCTGAAAGGAGGGTAATAATAATGATGGCCAAAGATTATATATCTTCATCAGGTCCGGCTATGCTTCAGGTTTAATTTGGTACTACTACTGTCTTTGTGCAGTATATATTAAGCATTCTAGAAGCTTTTTCATGAGAAAAGGTGTGCTTCTTATATGGTATGATTAAATGTTTCGAAATGAACGTTCGGAAATTAAAATCTTATGAAAAATATCCCATACGATTAGACAAGACCCTTCTCGAATAGGATTTCAGGTGCATTGATAGCAATTTTATTCATTGTTTAAGTGTGGAATTATATGATTATATTAAATGACATCACAACAGCGGCCTTTAACTTATGAAAATGAGGACCAACGCTGATCCTTGCTCTAGCTCCTATGATAACCATAATTAACCATATCGGCTGTTATAATTGCACCAAACAGTAACAGACATGTCAAATACTAAGCTGTTATCATATTGTACCATCTTTCAAAATAACCTCCAGATCAGGTTTGTGTACAATTCCCTTGTAGCAATATGTTATAATAGTGCAGCAACGTTTAACGTAAGCAGCAGTCTATGGAAATAGCCCATAGGGTTCTAGCAGATCAATAAATATGGTTACTCCATGGTGACTGAGCACACACTCTGTGAGATTTTGTGTTAACAATGGCCTGCCATACTCCCTCGGTGGTGCCTTATCCCAGGTGTGTACAGAAGCCTTGTAATCTGGGCGTTGGCTGGGGTGACTTCTCAACTAGTCCCAAACCTAAATCTCCATCATATCCCACCCTTAAATCATCAGGATGCCATTTAGAAGGCTGCTCCTGTGGGCAAACAGTCTCCAGTGGTTGCCCGGAGGGGCAGGATGGTGATGGGTGAAGTGGTTGGTAAGGCCTTACGTGAGTCACCCTTACTCAATACTGCTGACCAGGCTCATTGGGACTTCTTGGAAACCAGGCCTGGAGCCCCGGCCCCCGCACTTACATCACAGAGGGTACGTCACCTGCGTTCTAAAAACGTGGAAAAAGGGTGCTTTTTCTCACACATCCTATGTCCTCTGAGTTCAGGAAAAGGGGTCTTTTTCTTCAATTAACTCTGTGGAATTCAAGAAAAGGGGTATTTTGGCAAAGAAGAGTCCATGCATTTCAAGAAAATGGGGCTTGTTTGATGGGTGCATGACCTTGGAGACACCTTCACTATCTAATTAGATATACTGATACAATGAATAAATTTAGTTCTCTTTACTCCCTTGAGCATGAACCATAATAATATGGACATATAAAATGTGTCAACTGCAAATTCAGAAAGTTACTCTTGCTGATGGAAATGAGAAAACTTAATTTTTCACCCCACAGTATTGGTTGGCTAAGGTCCTACTTATGTGGTAGGACTCAATGTACTACAGCAAATGGGTTTGTCTCCACCGACTTGACTATATCCTGTGGTGTGCCCCAGGGATCAGTGCTGGGGCCCCTGCTTTTTGTAATTTATATAAACCAGATAACAAATGTTATTGAGAAATGTAAGTACTGCCTCTATGCAGATGACTTAGCTGTTTATGCCTCAGGTGAAAATGCTGCCACTGTAATAGCTGACCTACAGCATGATCTTTGTAATATATACTCCTGGTGTTGTATATATAAACTGACTGTAAATACTGATAAGACCAAGTTACTCTGGACTGCCCCAAGCCTGTTATATAATAGACTTAATTTAGCCCAGCAGTCGGTTAATTTAGGTGGTTCACCACTTGAAGTTGTTGAGAATTTCAACTATCTTGGTGTCATTGTGGATAGGGAATTGAATTTCTCCAAACACATGGACAAGGTCAAGGCCACTTTCCAAACAAGATGTTACCAACTAAGAAAGCTAAGGAAATATTTAGACGGCAACCTGTGTTTAAAACTGTACAAACAAATGGTTCTACCTTCGATTGAACATGCCAGTTTTATACACGAATGTGGACCAAATACCAATGTAAAAAAACTACAAACTATGCAAAACCATTGTTTAAGGTTAGTCTATGGCATAAAAGATCCCAGGGACTTTTCAGTTCATGACTTACATGTAAGATCTCAATGCCAGCTACTCCAAGTCAGGCGTAACAAATCATTGTTTGGTATCATGTATGATGTATCAAAGGAAAGAGAACATGTGAGAGTGCCCACACGAGTACTAGAGGCAATGATAAGATCCAACTTAAAGTTAGTAGATCAACATGTATGGTATATGATAAATGTCCTTTATCCCGCGGCAAAATACTTTGGGATAAATTAAGCGGTGATATACAAAAAAAGGAATTTATGTCAAAGGTATCGTAATCATGCTATATCATAAGTAGCTACAATATGTAAAGGCGACCGAGTCTGCAGTTTGACTTTATCTCATGATAAGCAATATACTACACGGACCAGTATTACATCAATGAATGCCAGTCGGCGATGTGAAACATCTACCATGTACCTTTCTTGTAATCCGATCACAGCGAATGTCTCATTTCTCTTTGATTATTTGATTTTCTTTCTTTTGTTTGGCAAATCCTGAAAAGCTTCCTTTGTATGATGCTATTGTGCCAATAAAATTGTTAAACTCAAACTCAAAACTCAACCAAGGATGTCTGTTCTGGTGGAGAAAGTAGAGGATATAGGAGTGTTTTTGAAACCACAAAAATCCACTGTTTTCACAAAAAAAGGGGGGTTTTCAGGCCTGAAAATCAGTGGATTATAGGGCTGTTTTCCAAAATGGAGAACGCAGGTGACGTCCCCTTTGGATACTGAGTGCAGGGACCAGGCCTGGAGCACTACAAGTAGGACAGCCATGGACCCAATAATGATGGGGGCATTAACTACAGTTTACCTCATTTTCTTTTTGCTCTGCTGTGCCATATCGGCAGACGTATCAGTGATTCGTGAATAACAAGAAGCAAAGTATGGGGAACTACTTGAAAGGTCCCTGTTTATTATAATGTCGACTTAGGAAGTGTACTTCACACATAGCTGTATGTTCACTTTATAATGTGGCGAGTGCATCCTGCTCTTAGATGTAGGTTAATCATCTTAAGGTATGGCCTTACAGCCATGGAGTTTGATTTTCATTACTATGATGCACTTATGCAGTGCTGATGTACCATGAGAATCCTGCGAGCTTTGCATTGGTGCATCATGGTGAATTCCGGGCATTGGAGTTGTACTCAATGGAAACTAATGGTCCAAGGCTTGAATCTATGGAGTGTTTATAAAGGCCTCCCAGTTTATTGGATATGATAATTTGTGGCTTTCACATAATTTTCAGGCGTCCACCCCACCCACTGGCTTTATAGAATTGGTTTGGCAATTAATTAACATTACCAACTGGTTAATAAATTGCTAAACAAATATTCAGTCATATTGATTCAGCGGCAACCCCATGTTTATAGTCATTTTGTGGCTAGAAGTCTTAAGGTACGTGACTATCTCAACGTTATAATAATATATCCTAGAGGCAGGTGAACAGAAACAGTAGTAGACACACATTATAATGTTAAACACCGTACACACAAACTTTGGCAAGGTTGGCCATCATTATAGAAGATGAATTATCTTGGGCTTTCAGAAAATAGATTTAGAACCATCTTTTTCTCGTCCATTCGAGCTTTGTTTGACAGCAGGATGAAATGTCAAACCTGACTTTTCCAACTACAACAATAAGCTTAAATCTAGCAGGTAGAACCAACTGGAGGACAGAATTAGTATGCAGGTGTGAAAATTACTCCTGTTACACCAAATGATTAAGAGTGTCATGCATCCTTTCGAAAACCCTTGGAGCAGTAGTGCAAAAGTGGGGTGGGTGGGGGTTGGGATTGAGTCAGCGAGCAAGTAATCAAAGAGGCCTTGAAAGGGGCCTAAGAGATCTAGGTCCGACCCCCTTACCTCACCTTACCATTAATACCAAACACATAAAATTTTGTGTCAATATTTTCCTTGCACTATAGGTCAATTGTAAGTTAAGATTTATCACTTTTGCTCGTCGAGTACCGTACTTCCCTTGTCCCAGCCCATCAAGATTTGCAAAAGAACTCCAGCACTCTATTTATTATTGGACTTAATAGAACAAAGAATTGGTAGAATAGTGTTCATCACTGACAAAATGAAGAAATGATTACTAGATATAACGCTTATTTCTGGGAGGACTGCTTTGGAAGCTTAAGCAGTAAAAAACACCCGAGATGATATCCTCTATAAGTACTGCTTAAGTAGTGCATCGAGACATAGATCTATGCTATGTGCTTGAAGAGTTGACCCAGATCTGGCCGGATATAAAAGTTGTCTGCAGAAGCGTTTGACTGGCCGGTATAGGCCGGAGGTAGCGTTTATCACAGCAGGAGGGTGTTGCTCCTATAGTAAAAGGAAGAGCTGGCTAAAAATGCCCTCATTTCCAGTCCTTTCTTTTCATGGAGCTATAACTTGTCCCTTTTGTTGCTCACAGGTGGGCATTCAAGTATGGTGCTAAAAAAGGGGGATTTGAGTAGGTACCTAGTTGGGAGAAGTCAGTATAATATACTATAGAGTGTGTGACATGAGTAGGTACCTGATAGTGCAGCTCTCTCTGTTTTAAACAAGGCAGGTGACTTTTCAGACTAATGTGGTGAGTGCAAGTTGAATGGTGAATCAGAGCATGACTTCTTTTGAAAAGAGGGTACCTACTGACAGCTCTTTTTACCATAGGAGCAACACGCTCCTGACAAGAAACAGGAAGAAGGGCTCCCTCCACACCAGCATTTCCTATGTCTCCAGTTTTGTGACGAGACACATTGTGAATCATAACATTTAGATCTGTGACATCCCTGTCTCGATTATAATTATTCTGAAAGACGATGGCATATAATTTGTCATGATAAAACGGTCTTGCTCCAACTTTGAATCTCCGATGAAATCGATAAAGCCCACCCTTTGCCATTGCGTACTTCAAAGTCACTTTGTCCATATACATGCTAATTTAAGACTTCACTCTTCAAGCGGATCTATCTTAGAGAGAACATCTGTGACAAAACGTGGAAAACCCTAACATTACGGGGATTTAGTGCTATTCTGAGCCTCTAGGTGACATAACCAAAAATAACAGTAAGATATATTTACTGTAACCTATCAGAATACTTTCTATAGGTCTTCCCACATATTTGGACAGTTACAGACCCTGAATATTGGGCAAAGGCCTCTTATACAACACTGCTAAGCATGTCATCATGTCAAACATGGAAATTACCTCTGCAGGCTGACAGAAATATGATATCCTTAGTTCATGTATATTTCTATCTGAAGCAGGTGACCAAGATATACAAATAAACCAATTAGACCATAGTTGTGTCCATTGAAATGAGAAGGTCTCAATGATCATTTTGATATATGGATCATCAAAATCTGACAAAGGGAAGCGGGAGAAAGTTCCATGACAATGTGTGAGGTTATATCATATTCAGCATTGATTGTGCCCCCTGGTGGCATTAAAGAGTACTAAATCCCCGTAATATTAGGTTTTCCCACGTTTTGTCACATTTATAGATATCTACCTCCAATGATTGAAGATTGGGTGGAAAATGAATGCCCACATCGTCATTTTGTTTTCAAATGTGTTTATTGATCGCTTCACTACACAAAGGAGGTAATAATATTGCGACCAAAAGAATTAGCTCAGTTTCACTTGTTATTTTGTGTATGACATGACAGTCCCATCCTGATTGATAGAACTTGTTACATAAAGATGAAATGATGCATATCGAGATGAGAGAAAAGATTTTAAGTTGATGTTCAATGTATAACCAATACAACTCACTCGGTGTGGTGAGTGTTTCGGTCTCAATTACACTGACTGATTATAGACACAAACAAGGCAGGTAGACTGTTATATTACAGTCCTAATAAACATATAAAATATATGCAGTACTTGGAAATTAATACAAGAAAAATAAAAAACACAAAGAAATTATCAAAGTATAGCTTGTACCTTGATAGTAGTTGGTAATCAACATGAAAATTTGCAAAATAATATAATTTGGAGAAAATTGTGGATCAGTAATAAAAATATAGATTGAAACACATTATTATTTACAAGATTATTTACAAAAATTCAATGTGACCTCATTCAGAAAAGCTATGTGGAACATTTGAGGAAGGATTAATGAAGGTTGGAGGTAGACTAAGCAATATTAGCCCTAGGTTTTCAGTTTGAATTTTAGTACACTACACACTCACAGACTCCATCCACATAAGAAGTGATATTATAGGACAAACACATTTTTGACCATGAGAGACATGAAACTGAGTCAAGCCAATTGTCAATTGCAACTCGCTACAGATTGAAATGATACAAGGTAACTTATGGTTCATTATCGCTTTCGTCAGAAATATCAGCAATCAGGACCCTGTTGTCTATCACTTCAATCCTTGGGTGTTGGCTTTGTTTATGTAGATCTTGTATTTGACATATTTAGGCCTTGAGCTGTGATTTTTGCTCAGCGTCCTGATGCCAGTGTGATAGTTCATTCCACATCTGAGATCCACTGTAAAGGGGAGATCTTTTGAAAAAGTCTCATTTTGGCCTTTTCAGATCAAATTTCACCTTGCTTATTGACCTTGTGGGCCTAGCTCCAGTGGTGTTTTACACAAATTTGCCTTGTTTGGCATATTTGTACATATAAACTAACAGGGTTTGTTCTCTACATCTGTCTAGTTTGGGTACATTACATATGTCATGCAGCTGGTCTTTGGACAAGTCTCTAACACTGGTTTTCATGCATATTCTCAATCCTCTATTTTGCAGATGTTGCAATTTCACAGTCAAGTTAAAATTTGCTCCTGAATGCAAGAAGCTTGCATAGTAAAACAAGGACATGATTGTTGACTTATATACCATAACAGCAGCTTTCTGTTTCAGATCACATTGTATTTTTGCGGACTTGAACAGCCGGTGGTTCACTTTTAGTATCACTTCCTTGACTGCAGGTTCTAAGGTCATACACTTGTCAAGTTTAACACCTAAATAGTGATATGTTTCTAATCTATCAAGTGGAATACCATTTATTTTTGGAGGGTTTGCCAGGACTGTTTTCATTTTTTCTCTCGTACCACTTAACATGAATTTTGTTTTGCTCTTGTTCACAGTTAGACGCGATTTTTTTACATTTACATGTCTGTTTGAAGATCGGATACTGCATCTTGTGGATCTTTGGCTGCACAATATACTAGAAGATCATCAGCATACATAATCGACTTACAGTGGTCTAAACCTTCAGCCATACTATTTATGTAGTAAATAAATAGAAGGGGGTCCGATTCTCACCCCTGAAGCACCACGTAAGTAACTGGAGATAGTTTGGATTCATACTCTCCAATCCTAGTCTTTTGGTACCTATTGGTCAGATAGCTACGGACCCAGCAATACACATTTTTCTGAAGTCTAAGACCCTTTAGTTTATGTAACAAATGGGAGTGGTTTACTGAGTCAAAAGCCTTTTTCAGGTCCACGTAGCACAAAGCTGTTGTGAGACCATTATCCCTGTTCATATATAGGTCAGTTCCTAGCTCAAGGTAGCATCTCCAGTACCTAAATTTCTTCGTTAACCAAATTGTTTTGATGTGATACAGTTCAAGTCCTCCATTCTATCTAGCAGGTGGCTATACATAAATCTTTCAGCTATCTTAGACACTACAGGAAGAAGAGAGATGGGCCTCCAATTTCCTACATCTTGACTATTGGCACCTTTAGCTAATGGCGTCACTCTGGCTACTTTCCATTCATCTGGAAATACACCTTGACTGAAGGATACATTGTACAGCTGCATTAACTCTTCATCAATCAGGTTGAGATATTGCTTCAACACAGTACAGCTAACTTGATCCATCCCTGAGGTTTTACCAGTGGGTATATCACTTACCAAATATGAAACAGTTTCCTTATTCACAATTAGAATCTCATTTAGATCCTCATTATCAGGGACTGGGTAATACTCAAGATATCTGTCATCAAGGGGAAACCCTTCATGTGTAAGATTGTTTGATAGGTTTTCACCTACACCTGCAAAGAACTCATTCATATATTCCACTGAATCAAGATAACTCTTCATGATACCACCAGCACCTTTTAAATTTGGAGTCAGGGTAGGCTAGTGCTAACGCCAAACTGGTGACTAGTTGCAAATTCGACTTTTCTATTTCACTATGGATTTTAGGAATAACTTCTTGCCATCTTGGTAAATAAATGCCCTAGATACTCTTGGGAAATAAGTCCCTCAGAGTCACTTGATAGATTAGGTTATCCTGGTATGAGTTTCTCATATAGGTAGAGGAGACATCAGACTCACATCCTGAGTTATGTATTGTATCGAGCAAACAGAGTGTTGCCACTCCAATATTGCTGGACCATATTTGTACAATGATTCTAGTGTTTGCCATATGTTAGACTGTATGGTGATGGAGTAGGGTACAACGTGAAGGGAGGGTTCTTCTATCCTGGTTAGCCAGCTAATCGTTGGTTCTCCATATCGCCGCCTGAGTGCAACTAGGTTGTAACTGACATTTTGGCAAAATTGAGTTTTCTTATTTTTTTTACATAACAATTGACCCTTATCTACCTATTATGAAAGTACTGAAGCTATGTATATGTTATTTGTGCCCACAGGCCCCAGTGTAATTAAGTTGTGTCCATTTTGTGCTATTGTAATTGGAACACTTCTTTTGCCTCTCCTGCGAAACTTGAAAACTGCAGATACAACCTTGTTGCACTGAGGCGACGAATTATGTACAGGTTCTATGCTATTCGAGCTATGCTTTTTAATCGTCTTTTATTTGAATTTGAGTACTAATTTGACATAGATGGATTTCATTTCTATAAACCCTTTTCTTGATTTCGGAATCAGAATTTATGTATCTTTTCGTGGGTACATTTGCAGTGGCGGATCCAGGATTTTTAAAAGGAGGGGTTGCGCCCCTAGTTAGACCCTCATTTTTTAGCGCCTCCCACGCCGCATAGCGGCGGTACCGCGAAGCGGTATGGGAGTGCGCTATGATGATTGCATTTGCCCCATGTGATGAGGTCTCACAATACAAAATTACTGAATAGAGAAATTGATAATTGTGAAATCTTCTTTATGTCTGCTTTTATGAGACATGTCATCAAACACTGGTATACCGACATTAACGGCGGGAGGCGTTTTTTTACGCGGTCACAACTGCATTTCTTGTTGGCTAAATGTCAGACTTAGATTAGCCAAAAAAACTCTAAACTACAAGAACAAAGGAGGGGGTGCGTGCCCCCGTGTCCTCAGTCTAAATCTGCCACTGATCTGCGTCACTTTCTAAACAAGTATTTCTATGTCACTCTGTACAACATGAAATGACACTTTTATTTGCCATGCGAGCCTGGCACGTGAATGTGACACAATCAGGCTCAATCAGGCAAATACAATATCGAAAACAATAACATCTTATTGAAGCACCCATATTATCACATACTTAACAAAAATAAGTAATTATCGGTTATTACTCAACACACCTACACCTCCACAGGCGGCAAGTTCCACTCCTACAACATATTAAATAGGAGACTGGTGGTGATTGTAGACGTCATGCGCACCGATGCCCAATCTGATAGATGATTGCACTACTTATCCAAAACGGCTACCCCGGAAGTCGTCGGCTTTGACCTTGGATGTTCCCGTAGTTGGCAACTCACACTCTATCTGTAGTGCAACCAGCGAAAGTGACCCAGTGAATTAGAAAAATGTAGAAGTTGTGTGATAGCACAGAGTTACAACAGTAGAAGTTGCAATGCTTTTGGCACGTGGTGGCGCCACTTCTTTTCGTGCGAGCAGCGCCGCAGGCGCTGGTTGATATGTTAAAGTAGGGAACGCCCCCGACACTGTTCAGATGCTTGACCCTTTAGTGACCACACATTCTACTATGCTATTCTCTTCATAAATACGCATGTTCATCTTACCTAGTTAAACTGGAATATTAGAACTGTAGAGACACCTTTGATACCGTTAGGGCATTTTTTCGACATGCTACAACTAGACATGGTCACAACCAAATTCTCTAGTCAAACAGAGCAATCAGACTGAAGGGGCTATACTATGTTCCACGGGGCTTCGGAAAATGTAATATTAAAGCTGTATATAAAGAGAGATAACCGGATGCACAGCGGCAGCTCTGAATGATTAGGCTGTAAAAAAAAAATTTTAGTCATAGCCCACAGGACACTTATGGTATGACATGAATAGCTCAAGTCGTAGCATGTTAAGAAATGCCATCCCTGTTGGTAATAACAACACACCGGAGTCACGATTCTCATTTCTCACGTGCCACAACACATGACCTACTGATAATGTACACCTGTATACATATGTAATTAGTTTGATATGAATTCACACCTGTCGGCGCAGGGGTTCCTCCTGAATGCTTCCTATAGTAGGTAGGCCAGGGAATTAGAGGAGGAAACGAGCTGAAGATTGGTTCTCAATTGGGAAGCATGCATTAATTCCTGAACGCTCTTAAACCACTTTTATGACCAATCACCTTTTGGCAACCCAACAGGAGGGTATCTCAAAAAGATTGGGAAACCAGTTCTCACCGTAACTATTTGATCCTGCAGTTCTCCTACATTTTTCACCCTAAGAACAGACTTCCCTGCTTGACCTCTGCTACAAGTGAACTGCACGGAAATAGGTCGAGTTGCAAAATAAGAGACTGGACCCCTCCAATACCACTCCTATAACTGACTCCCTCTTTACAATACAAGAGGGAATCCACTCCAGAAGGTCAGTGAGTTCAATTTTGGAATTATCACCTCCGACAGGATCAATTCCAAATCTTTTTGAGATACCCTCCAGGATATTGAGGTCTGTGAGTTCCATTTTGGGAATAGCACCTCTGCCAGAAGTAGTTCCCAATCTTTTCGCAACAGCCTCCAGAGATTATCTATAAGATATGGGCCTTAGAGAATATTAGAGTTTTCCACGGCTCCCCTAATATCATGGTCATTGATCAGACCATAGTAGTATAACAATAAGGCCTTAGGCCCACCTTTGATTTGTTCTAATGGACAAGTTACTCTGAAGGGTGTTGCTCCTATTGTAAAAAGAGCTGTCAGTATGTGCCCTCTTTTCTAAACAAGTTGTGCACTGCTTCACCATTCATCTTCCACTCACCACATTAGTCACCTGCCTTGTTTAGAATCCCCCTTTTTTAGCACCGTACGTGAATGACCACTTGTGAGAAACACAAGGGACAAGTTGTGAGAAACACAAGGGACAAGTTATAGCGACATGAAAAGAAAAGACTGGAAATGAGGGCATTTTTAACCTGCTCTTCCTTTTACTATAGGAGCAACACCCTCCTGTAATGATAGTTTGACAGCTGCAGACATGCCTACCATACATCTCATCACATCCAGATTAGCCACTGCACATAAACAAGGGTTATTGATGGACATAATGCAAGTCCAGCATAAGTGTCACTATCTTTACCAACTGTGTATAGGGATGGTGAAGGATATAGGAGGATATTATATTCGTGTGACATGCTCTACTGTAGGTGAAAAGGGCCTATAGATATTAAACATACCACTGTATTTAACAAGGAAAAGTCAATATACAAAAATAGGATCATTTAAGTCAGTGGTAAACGAAGTGAATTTTGGTGTCCCACAAGGCTCTGTTTTGGGACAGCTTTTATTCGTTCTATATTTGATGATGTAAAAACAAGAATAAGTCCATGTAAATTCTCCTTATATGCCGATGACCTGGTAGTCTACTTGGCAAATAACAAAATAGATCTAATAATTGACAGATTGCAAAACGCCATCAAGGAGGTTGGCCAATGGTGTACTGAAAAATTTTTAATGGTTAATACGGACAAAACAAAAATATGTTGGTTTGGGAGTTCCGCCAAACTAAAAAAATGTAAAGATAAAAATTTTTATCTGTATGGTGATATGCTTGAAACTGTGAACAGTTATTCATATTTAGGACTTAAAATTGATTCTACCTTAAATTTCATCCCGGCTTTAAATGACTTGATCTCGAAGGTTCATGTTAAGCTTTTTATGTTCAGTAAATTGCGTAATCTGTTAACTGAGAATGCTGCTGTACAAGTTTATAAAAGCACAATTATGAGTCTTTTTGATTATGCATTGTTCATGATGGAGGAAGTGATGTAATGCTAGAGAAACTGGAGAGAATGCAGTTGAGGGGACTCAAAACCATATACAGGGGCAAAAATATGACAGATGACGACATGTATGTCGCGGCTGGCATTACCATATTGGCAGTCTGACGCCAGAGACTTTTGTTTAGCTATATGTATAAATTGTCCAAAAAGGATGAGTATCTAGTTTTTAAGCTTTATATACATATTGTATGCCTCATCTTCACCTATATACATCATATCATTATATTCATTAGAATGTGCTGGAAAACTGAAACTGTTGTATGACTAAAAGGAATCACCATATTGTCAGATTTCATCACTCAATTTAATTAGTGACTTGACAATAAAAACCTTCAACCTTTAAAAAAAAAATGATATTTTATACAAAATCGACTATCGGAAGGGCATTGGTGGTTCTGCTGTTTTTTTCTGACACAGTATCTACTCATCTGTTTATCTATCTCTATGTCTGTAGACATCTGTCTGCCTGTCTGTCCATCAACATATATGTACATCCAGATATAGGTACCTAATTTCGACACAGCTAAATCTTTCATAGGATAATTACTATTTAGGTAAGATTAAGGAGATTGCTGGCTCTACTTGGCTACGAAAGACCAAGATACAGTTATCCTGCCAGTGGCGCAAACTCAACGGCAATAAACATACATGTGTACATGATTTTCTGACGTCAAGCATACATGTAATTCATATGTTTGTACACCCGATCATTGACATCTATTGGTAGCTAAACAAGAGGCACAGGTCCATTAATATACTATGCATACTATATACCAGTAAACAGGTAGGCGGTAGATATTACTAACATCTCCTTTGAGGTGGGTATCTTTTGATCTTTTCACCATTATCCCTATATCAATGGCTGTGCCAATCACCAGTCAGACTGTCGAGAGATGAAAAGCCAACATGGAGTACCGTATTGTCTTTGGACCTAAATAAGCACCGGTCTCAAATAAGCACTAAGTGTCTTGATAAGGTATTGAAACATATAAATGGGCCCATTCCTTTTCAAAAATAAATGCCTGTCGCCTTTTATAAGCATATGGGTTACATGGCAAGTAAATTATAGTAACCGACATGATGCTTATATGGACCGATACGGTAGTATTGAGTATTCATCAGGTTGTTTACACCCAGGAGGGAGTGAAACTCTCCTGTGTGGGTGGAGCTATAATGGTCTGGTATAGAAGTGAGTGGGAGTCTGGATGAATGACTGGTAAACACTGAGGGTGCCTCACTCAGGGGGTATATTAGAGCCTTGGGCTGATGAACCCTTTAAGGGCCGCTGATACAGGATGCCTATATTGGTGGTCAAGTTGCACCAATGAAGTGTCCACGAGACTGCTTGCAAGCGCTTCATATGCACATAATGCCAATGCTTCGTGGATGTATCCACCAAATATATAGTCTGCGTGAAGGAGGAAAGTAGCCCTCTTGAATTACTCGCTCAGCACTCGCTGGGGCTGTTTTCATGCACCTTGACCAACGATGGGCACACTGCATTGATACACTAACAGGCTTTGATAGGTCAACCAATGGTGGTGTGCTAGTGTATGGTAATGAAGGGGATGGTGTGCAGCACGGGAGAGCGGTCGGGATAACAATGGTGCAAGGTGCACTGAGTGTGTCATCTTTGGCTGAAGGGCTATGGTTGGGTTTTGTGCAAGAAGGGATGGGCCACTCTTGGTTGTGTGGGTTGGCAGCCTCGGCCAGCGTCTATTGATACTCAGTTCAATAGCCTGGGGTCAGCTCTATTTTCCACTGGATGTGTATTCTAGTTTATTACTTAATTAGCCTCTTTGATATAGATAAGAATCTGATTGATCTGGGATGTGTATTCACTCCCTAAGCTGATGTTGGGTCACTCCTTAAGTCAAGCATCTGCTTGGGGAGTGAGCTTCGCCGCCTGGGCGACGATCTACCCAGATGAAGGTCTGAAGCCAGCCCGTACTCTGTCGGGCTGGAGGGGGCGAGCCTGGTGGGTTGGTGACTTGAAAGTCATCCTTGGTTAAAGACCTAAAGTTCTCAATATGGATGCTGTGCATGTGCAGCAACGACAGCTCTGATCTAGGCATCTCCCGTGCGAAAGTTGCCGCCTTTACCCTGCACCATTATTCACATTCCAGGAACAAGAGACATGCTTAATCTGGGATGAGACTTAATAAAGTTATTCTTTATGCACCTTTGTACTGATGGGTACCAATTCCCTACGTGGCATAACCTAAATGAGTCCTATAGGTCACCCTTGACTGTGTTGATGGGTGACTGCATTGAGAGAGAAATGGCCATGGTTCGCTGGATGGTCTTGCTAAGAACCTCTGTAATACCTGGTTTTTATAGCATTAATCAAGAAAAATAACAGCAGGTCTCTGGCACCCTCTGCACATGTACTAGTGAGTCATTTTTTTCTCTCTACAAGTCTCACAATTCAAGTGACATAGTCACGCTGCATCTAATATAAATGGCATCAGGTAAATCTATCAGGAGAAGGTCAAGGCAAAGGCCCTGGGGTCAAGTATAAAAGGAAGAACTATAGCCTTAATTGATATCAGGCTGTATCAGAAGATAGAGCCCCTGAAATAGCAGGCTGAACCTTGAAAGTGCCCAATATAGCAGCAGAGTAGACCTAAAATAGCACAATTATACATCAAGGTGGTCTCACACACTGGAAGGCCAGTTCTGCTGGTAGCCATCACTCTGGCCCCCAACAGCCACCATTCAACACCCACACGCCGGGAACACCCCCCACTGACGCCACCACGCCACCTAGTGGGCGTCCTATGACGTCACACTTCATGATGACCCAGTTCTAGGACATGAAAACAACCCATGATGATGGTCTACTTGGAAGGGGGGGGGTAACAGCTTGACTCTGCTGAGAGTACTTGGCGTAGGAATACATTAATAAGGGGATGCATGCAAGCAGATGTCAGTCCAAGTTTTTAAATTGGAAAGGGAAGTACACCTAGTCATGACAACATTTCAGGGAATCGATTATGGGCAATGGCGGATGGGGAAATTATGGATTTCCAGGAAAACCTGAAGATGCATTTGATTGAGAAGTTAGAAGTCACGAGAAAGTCCTACTTGAAAAGAAAATGAAGTCAAAATGTTGAGCCTTAATAGTTCACTTTTCCATCTCCCAGATATAGAAATATAGATAAATCTCATTGATTATCTTTTTCCTATTTCACCTACCACATCCTTATTGACCGGAATGTTTGTCGTTATGATGGAATGTATGATATTCAGTTGGCATTTTGGTTATTCAACCTTGGATTCAAATTTGTTTCCAGCATACCAACATCATGATCAGTTTTAAAGGAGTTATCAAAATGATTAATGCTAGGGCCAAAAAAAGGTTTGTTTCCAGGAACATGACTTGAAAAGGTGGGGTCGCTAGGTCGGGCTTTTTTTCTACATTTATATAGGAAATGCTAGGGCACATATCAATGGATATATCAAATTCTTTGATTTCATTGTCAATTAATGATGGGAAAATGACAACTGTGAAAGAGGTGAAGAACACGAAAAGGATACAGGAAACATCCTCAAAAAGTAATGAAATATTTCTTTAGAATATGAAAAAAATGAGAAAAAAATTCTTCAGAATTTTGCCCCTGTTTTGCAAGGGTCGGTCGGGTTACTGGAAACAAACCTGTTTTTTTTTTTATTTGGCCTAGATGGCCATGAAGAGTTTTTCTCAGCACATTAAAAGGAATATACTTGGATGTTGAGAACTAGGCCCTAATGGCAAAAAGGTTAACATAATGGGACAAAATGATTACACAATGTCTAAAAGGTCTACCTACACAGTACCCTGGGGTCTATTACGCAGATTGAAAGGAATATAGTTTGATGTTGAGAACTAGGCCCTAATGACAAATTAGTTAACATAATGGGGAAGAAAGGTCTAACTACACAGTGCCCTGCAGGCAAATAGGTTTCCGGTATTTTGAAGTCACATCAGCGCATACACTGACAGGTATGTCTCATGGAAAAGGTCAGCCCAGACCTAAGTCCCAATTACTCTCTGAGTCTAGGTCACTACTTCTATTCTATTCTCCACCACCTGGGCACTAAGAGATAACATCATCCCTTCTATTAAGCACTGGGAATCAATTGAGTAACAGTAATTAGAATAGCTTTAAGTTGAATTAACTCGATTTATGCAGATTCAATCAGTTTATACGTGGGCTTGCACATATATGATCTAACTGGGAACACATATAGTTAAAGACCATAGATTTACGCATCCAAATTGTAGACTTATACCTCATGCATACTTAATTTGTTTGTGATTGAGTGACATAGAGTTCCTGTCACTGTGTACCTATTATCTTTATAGCAAATTCAGTCTAGGTAAGGGTGCAGTACTCTATACTAGGTGAGGAATCGATAATAAGATAATTGGGAGTCAAACTCACACAACACTACTGAATTATAAAATACACATGCAATCTGCCAATACATAACCTTGGTTCTTGAGCCTGCGGGTGGGTTGGGTGGGAGTGGGAAACAACATGCACAGGCACCAGGCAAAGGAGTCATTCTCTAAACATTTATATATCTCCGCACATACATCTCTTGCATACTGAGAGTCCTTGTATATCTGTCAAGTTGTGTATTTCTGTTTGGGTCTCTCCATTTAAGTAAAACAAATACAGTGGTCAATATCTAAATACTGACTTTTTATTTGACGGGTATATGGCCAAAATAGTGAATTGAAATGTCCATATTTGTGATAAAGAAACATTTTAGTTCTATTTATTGTATGCCATAAATGCCCTAACTCCTGTTTGCCAGGGATAAGGTTAATTGCTTTTACTCATACCCTTTCCCTGCAGAAAAATACTCTTTTCAATAATTTATTGTAGTAATATCTCTCAGAGTACATACAGCAAATCTCCCTCTTCTAATAACAGGGCCCATCAGTCGCCATTGTGACTATAAACTGACATTTGATATACTTTTAATGTCATCTATTCAATGTAATTCTGTGAAACCATAAATAACATTGTTCATTCTTGTGTCATTCCAGGGATCCAACAGCCTATGATAACCATGGCTGGAGTGTGGGTGCTGCGACTGGTGGCTATCACCGCAGTGGTCACAAGCTCGCTGGGCTTCGTTCTGCGCAGGCGCGAATGGGAGGACGACGCAAACGCTGGCCTGGCCGAGGCACTTCCGGTGCTCCGTGAGGAACGCCGCCGCCTCGAGGAGCCATTAAATGGAGCCACATCCTTCTGGGAGGAACCGGAAGAACTGAGAGAGGAGGAGGAAGAGGTGCTGGACATGCAGCCACGTCTTAATAATGGGGAGCTGTTTGACTCCCTGCTCAGAGACGAAAACAATGACATTGGGGAATACTTCATGCCTGGTTTGGGTTATGAGGTAGAGGAGGAGGAGAGGGGAGAGGGTGATGAAGAGGAGGAGGATGATGATATAGATAGTGATGATGAAAATAGTATTAGTGACATTACAGAGTCTCCAGCAGACCTGAAAGAACTTGAAACAATCTTAGAACCATCTGATGATGAAAAAGTAGAGAAGGAGGAGGAAGAGTCTAAAAGTAAGAAGAACATTCCAATAGCGCTCGGTGGACCTGGGCCTGATAGGCCAAAGCGTGCCGATGAAGATAACGAGGAGATGAGTAATGATCTTAGCCTGCTGCTCGAGAAAACAGCAGAGAAACTTGAAGATGAGGCCCTTTTGAAAAGTGTAACAGATGCTATCGAAGCAGAAGAGGAGGAGCCAACCCCTGTTCCTGTCAGTAAAAGTGAGCTAGAACAAGTTCTTAGTGATGAAGAAGATGAGGATAATGAAATTGCTCCTGAGGCAGATGAAGATGATGAGGAGGTGTTGCCCTGGAAACGAACACAAGGAGAAGTTATGCCTGCCCTGTCTTATTCCCCCATTGTGCCACTTAAGATCAAGCGGTCGAGAAGAAACTTCAGGGCTGCAGATTCAGACTCTGCAGATAATGATGGGAGTGCGGCGAGGGAGTACATCCGTCGCTTCCTTGAGCTTGAAGATGACGAGAATACAAACCTAGCTAATGCACTCAATCTGGCCACTATGGCTCAGGTCCATCGGGACGACAAATTAGTCCTCCCCGAAGCCAAATTCATCAAGAAGGCTATCGAAGATGAGCAAGCCATTCAAGAACTACGTGCTGAGCTCTCAGGTGGTCCCAAGGCTGGGCCAAGGCCAATTGTTGCTGCCGCTGAGGCTATTGCCAAACGTGAAATGCAGTTTGAGCCAGAGGAAGAATTTTACGAGGAAGAGCTAGAGGATGAGGACGATGGGGAGGATAGTGATCAAGGAGAGGAAGAATTAGAGTATATTCCAGACGAAGATGAGGAAAACATAATACAAGAAATTGAGGAGCCAGCGACTGATCTGGCCCAAAAGCTGCGAGATTACTTGGAGCACACAAGCAACCTCCAGAGGGAGAATGAAGTTGAAGAAGGGCCTTTGCAGAGGGGGGCGTGGTTAGATCGTCCCATTGAGATGGGTCAGGAGGGCATCAGGGAAGATGGTATGTAACTCTATTCATTATAACGTCAAGCTCATAAAACAGTCTTCTGTATTTTTGTCCATTAACGATGTAGATTATGATATCTGTTTCCAATGTTACTTTTGTTTCATCATGTCTTCTGTGTCACTTCAATAGGCTATTTCCAAAGAAAGGGTGTGCCTAATTTTTATTATTTTTCAGAGACTCAATTGCAGTTCCTATCCATTTTGCTAGATACCAAACTGAATCAATTGTACTATTTGATAATACATGGCACAAGGCGGCCTTTCTACACAGCTTTGAATTTTTGTTTCGGATGTTGCAGGTTTTCCAATAAAACATTAATGTTCTTTTCTATTGGAGCATTAGATGGTACCAGTACGTATCAGATATTGTCGATGAAATGAATTCATCCCGGATAATAGGTTACTATCATCTATTTATAAGAAACTATTGTAGTAAAATCAGTGAAATAAAAGTTTTATGACTTTAGATTGCCATTGAAGCTTGAAAGCAGCAGCATTGGTGGAGCAGCTGAAAATGTGTGGAGGATGCGCTGGCTAATACTAGCACTAGCATTTATAAATTCTATTCGGGAGGGGTGTGTGTGTGGGCCGGGGGGGGGGGTATCCAATGACTCCATTAACGTTGATTAGGCATCTACGTGTAGATCTGTATAGGTGCATGTAGATATGAATCGTTCCTAGTGCAAATTGTTACACAAGAGCAATAATGTTGAATTTTAGGTAGACATTTTGCAAGCCATTATGGCAAATGGTTTTCTGTAAAATTGCCTACAATTGAAGCCAGTTTGTACATTACAACATACATTTTAAATGCAATATAAAATGTCATGACAATCTAATTATTTGAAAATATAGTGGCTAATGTCACATTAGTCCACATAACCTTTGTTTCTTCGCTTGGGCGGTCACGATGCCTTTTCACAGTGAATTATCTTTGCCTAGAGATTGGAGCTATATTCTAAACTCACATTTTAAGTACATCTAATTACAATTAGAGAATTAGCCAATTGGCAAGTAGATTTAGGAAGTTCATGTAAAACTGGTCGTAATCACAACACATGTCAGGGCAAATTACGGATTGAAATTCGTCAAAAACAAAAAAAAAAAGACTTCTCTGATTACAGGGGCTTCAACAATCCTAATGCACGAACGATTTCCAGCTGATGACAATTGCTTTTTTTATGCTAACCCGCAGCCTTTTTGGTCTTAGGATGATGACATCATTGCTGTAAATGGCTATCTATAGATGAAGTAGACTTCACCATTTAAAGGCTGCTAATGGTTTGGTACATCATGCCTACATAGGATGCATGAATACAGCCATAGCTAATCTACTCACCAGGGTTATATTCATGCCTCAATTGGCAAATAGTACACTTCCAAAGTATGACAGTGAACACATATTTCACAGTTTCATCATATATCATGCCAGATTACCTTTAGGTACAGATTTTCCCACTGTCTTCCCAAAAATCAAAAAATGATTTTCAATGGTACAGTGCTCCCTTCCGAAAGCCACTGACAATAATGCCTTGATTTGAATGACTGTTGCTAACTCTATGTGTTGTGGTGAAAGTAGAATGAATAATCATGTTAAGGTTTTCAACTTACAGAGTGGGAACTTAACCCTCTTCTCCGGGAGCTCTACCAGCGTTATTCAGCTGGTCGGCTTGCCAAGCGAGTGGCTCAACTTGGGCCGGAAATCGAAGAGTATGGTGAGCGTCCTTTTTTTCAGGTGTCAAACCACTAACTTTCACTTGTACTTTCCCATTTCAAGATTCTAGAACATGCTTGATGTGATACCCTTTACATGTGTTAGAAAGGTATACTACTCACAGTCTTGATGCACTACATTAAGCCATTATGCTAAGATGTCAATATTCATAAGTTGGGACACCTTGAGGAGTAATTGACTTTTTCATCTCCATTGTTTTGTATTAATGCTTTATTTTCTTTTAGAAATTAGACCACTTGCACCAATCACCGTGTTTTGAAGCACAAAGGAGACATGATTAAAACCGTATTTTGTTTCATCTTGATTTGCAGATATTTGATTCTCTTTCATTGATTTGCAATTGGCTTTAGATTTTTAATGTTGGTCCCGGCACCTCTTTTTCAGACTTGCACTAGCCCATTTCTATGGTAGATAGTACGTTTAGTAGTCATTTAATTGAAGTAGCCACATATCTTACTTCATAGACCACATAATGTTACAAACAAGTTCTTCTGTTGCCTTTTA
Organism: Acholoe squamosa; assembly: GCA_949317995.1. Taxonomy (NCBI): domain Eukaryota; kingdom Metazoa; phylum Annelida; class Polychaeta; order Phyllodocida; family Polynoidae; genus Acholoe; species Acholoe squamosa. The sequence goes on from OX439047.1 coordinate 56,363,305, forward strand.
GTGGAACACCTTATAGCTTCGTTATATTATATGCCACATGCCATACATTTCATCAGTTAGTATTATTATTACACACTGCAAATCTAGGTGTATTTGACAACATGCCATTTTGGATCCAGATTCAAATATACTTATCAAAACATAAGTTCAATTTTTCACGGCCAATTCAAGTTATATCACAAATATGAATCCGAATCAGTAAAACTAGAGCTGCAATGATATACTCAAAATAAGTCCAAAATTATAACTTTCCCTCACACTACTTTAGACCCTCTAGAGAATGGAGATGAGGAAGAGGAGGAGTTTGAAGAGGAGGAGGAGAAGCCATCTCCGGCTGAAATAGAGGAGATGGAGAGGGAGATAGAGAATACCCTGGAAGGCTACATCGAGGCACGCCGACTGAAGGATGCTCTCCAGCAGGAGCAGGAGGAGATGGTGGCTGAGGAGGAAGGAGGTGGGTGAAAATTTAGAAAAATCTAAAACTAAGATAAAGCACATAGATATACTATCAAAGACCAGTGGGGTGCTGGGCTAATATTATGACATTTGCCATATTTTATAATATGTTATAGCCATAGTCCACTAGTCCTCTGTTGGCAGATTTAATATAGGTCGTCATCCTGATGGTAAGTCGTCAGTATGACAATTCTTACAATACAGTCGTAATACTGATGACTTACATCGTCAGGATGATGACATAAATTCGTCATTTTGACCACCTAAAGTTGTAGATTTAGGTATTGTCAACCTGACTAGGTCGTCTCCACCGATGAGTTTCGGTCCTTCCAGGTTTTCAGTGTATGAAAAATCCAAAATAAGAAGGCCTATGCAGAGACAATGTGAGACTGGAAAATGTTTGCACTGTTTAGACGTCACAGACTATTGTGATGCTGCCAAAAAGAACCAGCCATAGGTATAGGTAACTGGCTGTTGGATTGGAAACTGAGATGACCAATTTACCAATACAAGCACTGTATCTGTCCACCATCGTCTGTTACACTATCTCAGAATACGTCCTTATTTTCCCACTGACCACTCTATCATTTGGCATTTATGTAAGAGATTTCCTTGTGCAAATTACATTTCCATCCTTGGACAGGTACTCAATATTCAGCCATTTACTAAGTAAATTCTATCAATTTCTTTTCTAGGCTGAAGGTTATTATTGGCAACTTGTTGGCAACTTCTAGGTAGGCTAATAATAATCTGATGTAGGGCCTATAACCTTTCTATTTGTGGAAGTATTGAATTAGATTTCTTGACTTACCTGTATAAAGAAATGAGGAGCACTTAGTGTCAACCCCAGAATTGAGAAAAAAATCTTTTACTGACTGCCTTTCTGAGGCAACCACTTGGTTATTCAGCAATATAGATCTTTTCTCAAATTCCAGGGGAAGAAAGGATGGAATATATGATAGATGTCGGCATCTTGCATACCTGCTCCAAGGTGAAAGATGTCTGTGTGTGCACCAGCCTCATAAATGTTATGGATGCCTTGCCCAATTGTAGGCAGACCATCATGAAACCGTTACAATCTAGTATATTGTGTAGATCTGTGATATTATAGTCCCCATATAGCATTGTCAACATAACCATTATGTTGCATAACTATGAGGTGTGATAGGCTGGGTGTTCTAGGCGGTAGTGGTGCATGGTAGTGGTGTGGATTTTGGGATTAAAAGTTTGCAAATTTGAGGCTTAAACATGTAGTAACTGTTGCCAAAGTGAAGAATTGATTATTGCAGAATCCACTGATTTAGGCTCCTTGTGTACTTGATTCATTGTTGTTGCCTTTAGAATAACTACCAAAACAAAGACCTGTCTTGATATGCGATGACAAAATAAAGATGCAGATCATTGACCATCATCTCCATTATTTCCTGCAATATCTTGGGTGGTCCAGTTTATCCTCACATATTATGTTCCATTATGTCCATACATGCAGATATTGCTGAAAATAATTCTGATTGGAATAAACTGGACTCGCTTGGTATATTAGAACAAATCTCCATGGATGTAACATCCTGAAAGTAATACGATGTATATCCATCGCTGGGGGTAGTGGAAATGAACAGACCGTCCCATGAGAATGTCTCGTTGCGTGCTACGTTTGCTCAGTATTAACCCCAAAGTGGACCATAATGATGTGCCTGCAGGCGGTCACATGGAGTGGGCTGCACATATTGTGGTGGAGCCCTGTAACAACATGAGTCATCCCCCATGTCAACATTACCATGGACAGTTCAATACGGTGTAAGGAGCATACAAACTGCCGGCACCTGTCGCACCGTCCAGCCGGGCTGCCAAGAGGCCATTAGCTACCATGGTGCCAAACCATCTACCATTGTGAACAGATTCAAATGAGTCTCTGTCATTATACTAGACTAGAACTCATACAGAATCTTTTCATTTCTTCGGTGAATTTCAAAATGTCTGTGTGATGATTAGGTTTCAATATAAGGGATGCTTTGATGTAAACTAAGGGCATCAAGTTATAAATCTGGCCTATATCTAAGACTGATACCTGCCCAAACATACTAAATGTATACTTGTTATAAGCTACTCATATCTACCACATTTAATGGAATTGACAGATTTGAAAACTTTCATATCCAAGTTTGGAAGTGGACTGACCTTCTCTCATGTTCTGTTCTTGGAATTGCAATCAATTGATCCCTGTCTGATATAAAAGACAATACTGGCCCCTGCCATGTGATTGCTAGATAGATGCTTGATCTCATATACATTGGTTTTATCAAGTTGATACAGTAGATGGCGCTCCAGTAGCCCTGCTGTTTACATGGGCATGTCCAACATCCACTCCAAGGGCCCCATAGACTTACCATTGGTGCACAGACACCCCTCACCAAATTGCTCATTTGCAATGTAAAATAGAGCTTCACATCTTAGAGTTCAAGCTGTACACAGAGAAATAGTGTGGATATACTCACTATCAATATTTAAAGAAAACGGAGAGCCAAACATAAGGCAGACCATTACAAACATGTGGACCTATTACAGGTACTAGAGTCCAACCTAGCCATGCCCCTGTAGGATGCATGGCTGCCACTAGCGCCATCTATTGTATTAAAGCCGATGAAAGGGTCGTATAGAGAGAGTGATTTGTCAATTAGGTGTTATTTTTTGTCATTGCAGGTTTATGCCCAGCAATAGAGTTGGTCGATGGGTGCAAATATGCAGTAGGGAACCTAGGGTTGAAACTTGATGCTGAAGCAATGGATTTGTGTAACCGACATCAACTATGTTATACATGTGTAAGTTACCATCAGGGATATTATGTTTATACTTTTTTCATCATGTTGCAGATGGGTTTTAATTGTCACTTAAAGCATTCAAAGGGAAACTGACTGAAACACTTTTTTAGTATCTAAGATCAATGAAAGATGAAGTGATTGAGCAAGCACTGAGTAGAATCTACTGATTTAGCTTAAAGAGTAAGGTTTAGGCTCATGTTGATTCAATACTGATAATCTGCAAAATTCTCTTTCTTTCCCCAGGGGTCAGTTCATGGGATGACAGTGTCAGATTGTGACAATGGGTATCTACAGGAGGCGAACCGGTTGTGCGAGGCGGAAGGCAATGAGGATGACTGCAGCACAGATGCTGCTGGACTCTTTATCCTTATGCTGCAATCACATCAGTTCTACGCAGACCAAAATGAGGTACCCTCTGCCTGCCTAAATCCCTGCGCAATGGATTACATTGTTGGCCTCGACAAAAAATAGAGCCTTACACTTAATGCTGAGAAATTTGTTTCTGACAAATATTAAAGGAAAAAACTATTGCAAGGCAAAAAAACCTGTCAACTAGATGAGGAAAGCTTGCGGATGTGGATTGTGAAAGAGCGATGGTGGATTTCCAATATATGTCACCATTTAGGTCTCCCAAGGCAATATTGACCAGTATGCAGTCCTCATCGTTAATGGTTATTGCAGTACTGGGATTGATGGAAGCCAGGGAAGGCCAGGAGCTGTGGACACATGTGTGTAATATTCTGGGTACCTGTGACTTTGTATGTGATCTTGCTCCTTGTTGTTGAATATTGAGAGATCAATAATAATTCAATAAAAAGTGACCCAAAGTTAAGGTAGTGTGGTGAATGTGCATTACAGATTTTAAAAGGCAAATTCAATAGAACCATCCTTGAACACATTCCTTGCCAAAAAACCAAATGAGTAATTCTATGTTATCTAATGAATTATCAGGTTCATGTTGTTACATATATGATATAGTGTAATTGAACAACATTGTGTTCCTTGTATTAGTGAAGTCTTGACATTATTATCGAGCAACCCGATATGGGCATATACCAAAGGGTGTGAGATAGGGCGCACTCAAAGAGAATATCCCATTCCGTGGTTAGTGACCAGTTCTCGGTAAGAAATAGAAACCTGATAAATAATGAAAATGTAAAGTGAGTGTCGGACAGTTTCGTAACCACATGTTCCTAGGGTTCAAAGCTTCCTGGCTTGCATCACTTCAAAGAATACAAGTCACAGATTCCTACAGCAAGGCCATCGCCAATATTATATTAGCTTCCAAATCTACACCTCAAAATGTCCCAAAATTGATATTCCTACCACAGAATTCAATGGTAACAAAAAGAATATATTTAAGAACATGATCGAGGACCCATACATGCATATTTAAAAACACCACTGTTGTTAATACACCTATAAGGTCACAATGGAGTCAACAGGCAACTGCATAGGCAGATCAGGTGAAAGAGTGTGGCAGCAGAGAAAGAAATTGAGAGAGCAAATGTCAATGATTGCGAAATGTGGGAAAAGATTGTTGGTCAGTGATGAAGATTAAACGCCCGGGTGTTGTAGGCATGGTTGACATCCAGTTTCTGATTGCTATGTTAATGGTCAGACAGAGTGACTCGTCGCGCCTGCGCGGTCAGCTGTAGTAACCACATAGACAGAACTAGATGTTGTCAGGCCCAGCAAGACCCAGGTTTTATTCCCTCAGTTTCAATATACCGCATCGATTGGTTTGAAAGACATTGGTAGTTGTAAGTATATAGGTGTTATTTAGAGCTAGGTAAATTCCAATGGTAAAGACATCATCAAGGACAACAAATTTTGTACACCGAAACGCTTATAGCGTATTTACGAAAGGTTTGTTTTTTCAAATATCTGCAAAGGATAAGGAATGATTTTTGTAACGAGGAACAGCATAGAGTGATTCATCTTGGAAGTATTAAGAACATTGCAAAAAAAAAAAGGATATCAACAATCACAAGTGTAAAATCGCACAAACAGATAGAGGATTATGTTTACAGATAGTAAGCTTTATAGTGTCTATTTTTCTCTTTGACAAGTGTTTTGCTGATGTAACATGGCGTGATCTATGATGGTGGCTTTATTTGAGTGATGTCAACAGACAATTTCTAAATATGATGGTAGTGTGCTTGTACTATAGCAATATAGTAACCTATTTTTACCACTCTGCTTATGTAACTTATAAGTAATTTTTTCTTGAAGAGTGGAGCCCCTGTTCAGGATAATAGCCCTCTATATAAAGAGAAGAAAGATGAATTTGAAAAGAGATAAAACAAAATCTGCTGGAACAGACACTGTATAATTTACAAGTGAGAAAAGGCTGTTCAGCATTTGAATGGTGACATACCTTTTTCACCCTCTTCTCTGTAAATTCAGGATGGTTAGAGTGATGTTGGAAGTCTAATTGTCATTGATGATGTCTGAACAAACCATTGGAGTTTTGTTTGCAACTGTTGCCTGATCTCATTCGAGTATTCTTAGTACTCAAAATGCTCTGGTATTTGTCATTCTAATGTTATCAAAAATAAATGTTACTATTGATCTCATTTCTATGCGAAATTCGTAAACCATAATTCTTTCTGCAACCAGACATAGATTATTCTAGCTTATTAAGGGTGATGATGCTCAAAATAATCCATCATACTATACTATTGAAATGTTTATAGATGAAGAAATCCAAAATTAACATCTGTTCCACCAAGAATCTGAAGGCCTGACTCCATCGATACTTTACACCATTCTATTAAATAACAATTCTGATTGATGAAAACATATGAGCAGGCAAGTCAAAAGGATGGTGCATAGATTCTCCTATTGCCTTTCTTTTCTACTTTAATGTTCATGTGCTGTCCTGGGCCAGTTAAATGAGTTATTTGTATAACTATCAAGTCTGGGTAATGCAATTATAACAGAGAAAGATTTAGCTTTCATGGAGTCCTGCCTTTATATCACTATTGGAAATGGAAAAAAAAGCTATTCCCTATAACCTTTAAAACCTATAAAAGAAATATATGCACGATTAAGAATAAGAAGAATGTAATGCCCTCAGTATTTATCAGTTGGCAACCAGCTAAGCAGTCCTGGGGGAACATGATGTTATTTAACATACCTGCGTTTGATTCTAAATTTTGGAATCTGAAGGAAATACACCCAGCAATGATAGCTTTACTATTTTATACTTTAGACATGTAAAACCTACTTCAGTTTCATATTTTGATACAATAGCCTTACAGGACGTCATGGCATGCGATTATAAACCTTGTCAGAATTATAAGAAGTCCACATATGTCTTTACTTTACTCCCATCAATATTTGCTTAGGGATTAACAGCCAGTTTTGAATTATGTGAAATGGCTTCTTTATTGAAGACATTAACAACAAACATCCACTACCCGACCACATTTCACTAATCTGTGATCACAGTTTATCAATATCAATTGATGTATATTTATTTCTTAAACAATAATAATGAGTGGCTTTCAAAGTTCCTCTTGCTCAGAGATCCTTTAAGATGTAATCCGGTTTAAGACAGTTCTAATTTTGATAAGTTGTAATGTATGTAGTTCTAAAATTGCTTCATGTTGTTGGCCCTACCAAAAAAACTATATCAATATGTTGATGTACATCATGTACATGAGTGAGCATAGTATTGTAGTCTCCCTGTTTGCTTCTAGTGTAGAGTTAACGGTAGAATTATGAAGTGCTACACAAAAGGTTGGGACCCTGTGCAATATTCCCTAACCCCTTAATCATATAAAATAACATATGCTAACCAAGCATCCAGTGGCTTTGAATTCAAAAGATGAAGAAGAATTATAGTTTCATTAATGATAGTGCACTCTTTGACATTTGTTGTTACTAATATATAATTTTGTATCAGTTATGTGTATCAGCTTATGTCAGAAATAACATCAGAATTCTGTCAATTTTAAAACAAGGCCATTATTCTCACATACCTATTTATCATTTTAAACATATATACATATACCAACTAAGTGGATCTAATCAACTAGAAGATTCCTACAGATCTCATGTCCAAAAAAAGAGCAGACGCTACCACACTTAAATCATAACCAAAGCACCGCCGTTACCGAATACATATATATTTTTGTCAAAGTGTTGGAATAGGTAAACGCAGTCCGCATTGTGTATAAGGAAATCTGTTATTGAAATAAATAGATCGATGTGAAAACAGGCTATGTACTTGTTATTCCTCAGTTGAATGTGTACTTTCCTGCCAATATTGAATTTGTTTATGAATATTTGAATTCAGGCACAGTCAATATTTATAAGAGCCCATCAGACACTTTATACAGCTGGCAAAACCTCTGCAGGACAGGCAGAAAGGCTATCTGTACCCAACTGTCTGATTTTGATTGCAGGACTTTAATAGGCTTGCAATTGGACCATTGTGAAGGAAGATGTTCTACAACATAAAACAATACCTATTGTTTTTTATACAATACCCTGAAAATGTTAGATATCTTAGCAATGAGCTAATTGCTAAAAATAGAAAGCTCTCTCTTATTTTCATTATTAAAGTCCTGAACAATGTATTTTGGGGCCTTTTAGTCATGCAAAATTCAATTTAGACCTCTAGAATAAAGACTCTGCAGAGAGAAATGGCCTGCATATTGAAAAAGACATTCTCCACCTGACTACAGTTGTGAGCAATTTGTGAGGGTCTCACAAAAGGCTGTGGTCCACTAGAACGACAACTTCTGTCATGAGTTGAACACGAGGCTGAGGAATGCCTATGTTTAGTGTAATGCTGTTCAGGTAGTCTTTGTCTGTCAATGTAGGTGGCCGTACTTACTATGCATAAAACGGTTACGTCTTTCGGGGAGAAGCGCTAACGCGGCACCATTTTCGCTTGTAAAGACTTTCGCATATTCACCACCGGAACCAGGGACACACTTCCGATCGTACCGTTTCTCCCCGAAAGGGTTCACGGCATAAAACTGTGGATAGTGGTGCCCCCAAGTGTTGAGAAAAGATGGATATTTACCATCAATTTTGCGTCACTTGGAACTGGCTGGTACTACTTAAAGAGTGTCATTAAGAGAGGAGCTCTAAATGCCCATTTCACACCATTATAATGTATGAGATCTGGAATAAATCAGAGAAGTTCCATGAAATCGGTCAATTTCAATATTTAAAGAGAGCATATATATAGTTCAAGAGGTGCTGAATGTGGAGGCAAAAGTATCAGTGGGTTATTGTTAGTCACATGAACTTATATCTAATCCATGGGAGCACTAGATGCCAGGCCTGGTAGACGTTCATAATATTGTTATTCAAGCCCTGGAGTGATGACAAGCTAAACATTCTATTGTTCTTGTCTGGAACCTTCTGCTAGTGAGGTTTTACGACCATGTGTTTCTAACTTTCTTTCTTATTTCAGTATGATTCATAGGCTTTAATATTAACAAGAATCAATTGGATTTGTCAGGATCTTTTATTTGCCGTTTACATATCAATCATACCACCTTAAACTAAACAGGTAGACTGTAGGTATATTGCACGTTTGGTTCTCTTAGCAAGCTAGCCACTGGATATCTCACGCTGAACCTTGGGGACTTGTTTGATCTTACTGACATGTAGATTGGAGGCACTGTCTACCTTCATGCTTCTTTTGCTTACACCTCCTCCTGGAATATAAATAAAGAAGAATGGGCTTGACGCTGTAGGTATTTTAGCTGGTTAGGGAACATTTTGTGGTGTCGCGATGGTTCAGAAATCATCATCACTCCCCAGGGGAGATTTTTCTATAGTGATTTTAGTCTAGTGATAAGTTAATTCTTGCTCCTATTGAATTTCCAATAGCAATGGCAACATGCCTGTGTAGGAACATATTGTTTTTTTATAATGCAACAATAAATGCACTTACCATCAACATCAGGTGCATTCTTCTCACAAACAAACCAGTAGTTCTTGTGCCAATGACACCAGTGGTCCCTCCAGAGTCCTTCATTGTCTAAGGTGCCCAGTTTATGTATGTGTAGTTATTTGAGTCTCCTCCCCAGCCCCAGACTGAATTGGGCTTGGCAACATAGTTATAACGGTATCCAATCCAAATCTTTTCCTTTCTTTACACAAAAGAGAAAAGAAAATGCATAAAAGATGATAGAGAGCTTTAACTTTTATTTGGTAGTTAAAAATTTTGAACATAAAAAATAGGTTTTTATTTTCTTCAAGTATAGATTATGTTCATGAAGGGGATAGGATATTAGTCCTATCGGACAATTTCATTATCACATTTTCTGAATTGACAGTGAATAGATGTGGTTAACGCATCAGGAATCAAGAAATCACTACCGTACCCCGACAGAGTCTGCAGAAACTTGTTTTCATTAGCATTATCCACCCTGACAAGCTTGGCCCCAACACCAACACACTTGTCTCTGGCAGGGAAATACAGGATCTTCTCCTTCATGAGTTGATAGCAGTGGTCCTTAAAGCGTACAGAGCCATTGCTACAGCCTTGATATGATATGATACATAGCAATATACATATTTAGTTGTGTTTGATCACGTGCTATGTTTCATGCGTGGGGGGGGGGGGGCTGTTGGGTTTCAGGGGCATTTTAATTTGTCCATCCTACATCTCTATCTCATATGCTGTGTTTACATCTAGGCCGCTGACACACTTGATTGGTAATTAAGTGTTACTTAAGGGGTACATCCACTGCCGACGGATGGACCATCCGTCGGTTTCATCCGTATCATTTATCATTGATTTCTATGGAGAAAAATACGGATGAAGGGAGACGGATGGTCCATCCGTCACAGTGGACGCACCCCTTTAGTGCACACTGTTTGACATTCTACTACATTCAAAAACATCGCATCTGTATTACCTTTCTATTTTTCTTGTTACTATAACGTCCATGGTAAATGGATAAGGTCCAGATTAGATGATACATACGATGTGTGATCACTTCCAAATTGATGTAAAGATATATTGTCCCACAGTAAAATGAAAAAAAAATGATCTTTTGATTTGTGTCTCGCTTCCAGTCAGACAATGAATACAGTGATCTTTCAGAGGAGACAACTTGCATCTATTTTGATTTCCACAAAACCATTTTCAGACTCGGTGTACACGCTGCTTATTGTGAATTTTATGAAGTTAGTAACCACCTCATCTATCTCAAAGTCATCCCAAAGTCCACTCCTTGTGTCAGTTGCTGACCCAGCAAGACGTTGTTTAAGAGTGACCTGGAATTCAGAGTGATAATTATAGTTATCTTGGAAACATCCCAGTATTCTTTTTGTCTCTATGGCCCTATTCCAAGGAAAACAAAATAGCACTGTATTAAAGCTATTGGTAATGGTTATTTCAAGGGTAAGGAGAGCCATTAGAATTACCTTTTGAGAGGAAGAGTTGCTGAATTCCAGACTGACATCCTTTATTTGTCCATCTGCACAAAACCCCTGCATTATACTGATGTACTGAACTGGATATATAAAAGGAGCAAGATAAATAGGATTTGCATATCAATCACCTGACATTAGGAACTAGAAAACAGCTAACCTATTCATTTGTTTTGAGGGGATGTCTTCCTAGGCATAGATTCAACCCTGCTAGAGTCCCGCAATTTTAATATAAGAAAATGTGCACCTTTATTACCTAGAGCCAATGAGTAAAATGAGGCTAGTGCTATATATATATATATATATATATATATATATATATATATATATATATATATATATATATATATATGGGTGGGGCTCCAGAAAATGTCCAATTTTGAGAAAAAATGATAAAAAAATTTAATTACCCTTAGACTTCTATAGTTTTACATGTCTGTGGAGGAGGTGATAAGCCATGAGAATGCTAAATATTGTGAAGTTGGGATTTTTCCATCATTTTCTATTTTTTAGCTCAAAATGCATATATTTTAAGCATTAAGAGGGGTGTTACGTTCATCAGATTTGATTAAATGAGATAAAATTGTGGAAAAATGATTTTCAAACAATATACCATGATATATATTCACTGGAACCTGGTAGAGATGTATCTCTTCTATGCACAGAATATCATATATAAATTTTTCCTTCGTTTCCACATATCTTGTGTCATGCTTAAAATATCAGGTAAATTGAGAAAATGATGGATTTGCTCTAAGTTCATTTAAAAATTCTTGTAAACATCAAAAAAAATATAAAATTGAACAATGTTCCACTAACTGACAATTGGAAATGATTGTATTCACTTTTATTAGCTATACCTAAAGATATTTCTTTGATCTACTTATGCATTATAAAGGATTTTATCTTTGATAAGTCATTAGCCTGAATCCGATGAACGTAACATTTTTGGGGAAAATCATGAAATATCTCCTTAAAGAATATATCTATCTGGAAAATTCATATCCTATGCTGATTAGGTTGATTTTCTCAGGTTTACTGGTTGTTTAAAATTTTCTTCATGGATGATTTATGCCATACATATGCTATCATCAGTTTATCCGATGAACGTAACAGTCTGATGAACGTAACACCAAAAATCTGATGAACGTAACATAAATCCGATGAACGTAACATAAATCTGATGAACGTAACATTTATGATTGCATTCCTATTACAACAAAACAATAATCTACATTGAAAAAATTCTTACACTAGCTGGTGCAGTTCACTACTTGGGTACCCTATTGATATTTGTTTTAACTATTATTGAAGAATTAGGCAAATTAGAGGTAAATCATCCATGTGAATCCGATGAACGTAACATAAATCTGATGAACGTAACATTTTCAATTTTCTGTCTTTTATCATACTTTGAAGTGGAATTTCCGGAATCAAATGGCAAGATCCTTTCCAGGCCCCCACCACACACAGTGTCAACTGAATTTCATCTTTATATGCCTTATATTTATATAATAAATTATTCCCCAAAGAAAATAGCCTTAAAAGGGTCATTTTTCTATCCCTCTTTGGGCCTCATTTATGGAGAGAAAACAGTAAAATATTCAGGTTTTTGCATATCTGCTCCAATATGTGGGTGTCAGACTTCTACATACTGTCAAAAAACTACCTCAAACGCATTCTATTCATATAGATAACACATTTTTTAAATAAAAACATGATTTTATGAGAAAAACTCTATTTTTAAAGATTTTCATCAGATAATGAAAAAATTTGAAAATTTTCTTGAAAATTCACGGTGATGTACAGAAGTGTCTCTAAAATATGTTGTATTAATTGCAAAATGGGTTAATACAATGTGAATAGAGAAAAAAAATTGAATGAAAATCATTTTTTCTCAGGGGACATGAATTTTTTTGGTATTTTTCAAGCAAAATATGGGTAAATTCAGAAAATAACAGGAAAAATATAATTTATTCCTTAGTTATTACATAAGTACTCATTGAGATCTTTGTAACCATGCTGTTCATATCACATGAAATGATCTTATTACAGAGTTATTAAAGAAAACATGACATATTTGCTTAATGGACATTTTCTGGAGCCCCACCCATATATATATATATATATATATATATATATATATATATATATATATATATATATATGCTTTTGCCTTTTTTGGTGAAAAATTAGAAATTCGGATAGTTGAATTGCTGTCCAACTTCGACAACACAGCACCCCAGTGATTCGACAATGAAAAGCAATGTAAAAGCTCAATGTTTTACAGCAGCCTTTTCCTTGCACAGGATAAAACTTACTTTGATCCATTTACCAATAACTGGAGAGGCTGTAACTTTCCATTGGCTGGCAGGTGCTGTGTCAAAATTTATAGCTTTTCCAAATTCAGCTCTGATACCTGAGGCTTCACATGTTCCACCAAGCTCAGCAGAAGCCACATTGACAACCTTAGGTATTTCCATTCCTGAATAAATACAGTGAAGAGGTTTGTCTTTGAAATTACAGTTTACCATCACATATATGAAGCATATGTGATGTAATTGAATTATAATTGAATTATAATCAAAATTAATCTGTTCAGTGAATTCAGTTAATGATAGTTAATCATACTTAAAATCCGTATTAAGCATCAATGAGAGGATCTTAATTCTAAATCCTGGCTGGTTGCACAGCTAGTTTCACCCAAGTGAGTGAAATATTATCCCTTCTTTTTCCATTAATTGCATCATACCTGATGGTTTGTTTATTATTCTTTTGTTGTTTCCCCCATAATGATACTGCTTTGTAAATTATATAAAGTTCTTGTTTGCATTTCAATTGTGGCCATGGCTGGTAATTGAGGGATTAAGCTTTTTATTAGATTTGATATGGTCATGTTTTGGCAAAAAATTGTATTACTTACGTTGTTCAACAATAGCCTGTACAGAGTAAGTTCTGCACGGGTAGTAGTTCCAACTACGCATTGATGCAAGAGTTAGAGTTTGGCCTGGTTCAGGGCTGGACCACCCATTTTTGATCCCATAAGTGTCTGGACCAGACTCCCACCATGGATCCCCGGGTATGCCAACATCACCTCGAGGGGATTGAAGACCAATGAAGTCATTAGGAAGAACATCAATTTGAAAGCCTTCTGGTACCTTGATATAGGACATCCTCCCTTTTTCTGTGTCAATAGTATTTGAGCCCGAAAGGGTGAATTTTGCAGGCTCACTGGGATTTTGATGGTATACCTAGAACATGCATTTGAAATCTTGTAGCATTAAATGGATGCTTCTTTTTGATTATTGTATGATATTGGTAAACACTATTAACAAACAATATTGAAAATTGCTGTGCCATATCCAAGTAATATTTATGGGAGACCTGAAAAGTAACTTCATTTTACAATGATTATCATTATAATTTTAACTGCAGTTGGAACTCACTGACAAAACTGATTTCTGGTGACCAAAAACCTTCCAGGCTGTGACTCGTCCAGCTTGTTCAAATTGGTATTGGGGTCGAATAGGAATGTGTATGCGAGCATCTGCTGATGTCCATTTACGTGGCTTAAGTGCTGCGCCAACTGTTGTTACTGCTGATATTCCTGTGATCAGAGAATTTGTCTATGAATATCTTTGGTGTTACTTGATTAGGCATGAAACATTTAGAATGTATGGCAGTTGGCCACTAAGGCTTCGTTGAATCAACTTCATGCTGTTATCATCTTATATACTACATTGTAAATTTATACTCATGTCTACTCTAACAGAGGGCATTTCTCAATAATACTAATGGCTATTTCCTGATGATTTTGACATTTGATATATTGGCACTGAAATTGAAGTGAACATACTGGTGTAGGGGAACATGATTCCCCATGCCCCGCTGGCCGACTCGCAGGGGCGGGTCACCGGGTATTCACATGTCTCTTTTCTGTATCACACCAATCCAGGCGTAGGTGGAAGGTAGGAAAAGTCAGACGGGGAAGTAGCTCAGCAATAGAGCTTCCACTTGCAAGTTGGAGGGTGCCGGGTTCGACTCCAAGTTTCTCAAGAAACCTTTTCGCCGACCCCTACAATGGTGGAGAAACCGAGTGAAACCGAGTCAGTGTCTACAGGCTCATCCAGACTGAAGATATCTCACATTTGTCCCCGAAAATCACCGTCACTAGAACCAGGCCGCTTCCTAAGTGTAACCTAAACGTTATCAACAAGAAAAATGTGGCAAGGGCCACGGATAGGAGTTGCCACTCTGTGGCCGACGTGTGACGTCACAGCCAACGTATGATGTCACAAATTGCATCACAAGGTGACCGTGACGTCACTGACAAACCGAAAACATAATGGAGTTGCTACGGTCGCTGCGTTCATGGCCGCTACGCAGTGAGCAACTCCAGAAAACATATTACTAAATACATACTGCAATTTCTGCCCTTACTTTTTCATCTAGGTACTCAATGAGGGGTATTGCATTATATCTATAGAAATATAGGAATTGAGATCAATTCTTAAACATACATCTGTTGGTTATAACAGGTCTTATAGATAAACAATATTTGACTATATCAATGAATTTCAGTTACAGGAGTCACCTCCTTGATGGTACCATCGCCAAATTCCAATTTGATTGTTTCAATCTGAGCAAGGCTAGACATGCGTTGCATAGTGTGTCCTCCAAACAAAGTGTACATATCTGCAAGCTTTATGTCAAAGTACTGCCCAGTAGGTGGGGAGTCAGGTATCCATAAACTGTCCCAGTCACTCAGCTTCCCATCCAGAGCTAAGTCACAGATGCCTTGTCTTGAAGATGCACCAGAGCAGATTGCTAGTGCTGCTAGTGCTGTTAGTGTTGCTACATTTTCAAAACCAGGTTGCTCTGAAATCAGCAGACAAAAAATTATTGATGTATACAAATGTTACATAATATCCTATTCATAAAAAGCCTGAATCTTTCTAAGGAGACAGAACAAAGACATCAATATGAAGATCAGTGTAGAAATGGATAGGGAGAAGAAGTACAACTAGAGAACACATACTCCATAAAACAAGTATATATTCCATAGTAATCCTCATGAACTTACCATCAACCATAAAGTAGGAAAAAGAGTGGGTGCGGCATGGGTCACCAATATCAGTGGCTGATAGCATCTGGCCCAGCATAAGTGGTTCTGAAGTTGGATGTTTGATCCGTTTAGCCTGTTGAGTACTGTAGCTACACTTGTCATATCTAATGGAGAAAGGTCAGGGGGGTGACCAGTGCTTCAGCGCCATCTTGTGGCAACTGTCACATTCATGTTTGTGTGTATAGCTCAGTATGCCTGAGGAAATACTTCAATTCTGTTATATTAACACATGTGTCAAATATCCTATGATACATTTACATCACATATACTTCACTCTATGTAATGGGTCCAGGTTAGCTGCATTTCAATGTATCAGTATAGAGAAATCCATTATGTTTCAGTTGATAATGGGCTGTTCTAAAGGTCAACTTTGAGCATTTCATAAAAATAATTGAGTTGAGATCCATTAAATCTACTTTTTGTGAAAATTATTTCAATGTCTAATGTATGAGGGGGTGCAGTAGAGAACATTGGAGCACCATTCCTAGAGAGTGAGAAAGATATTTCAATTACCACTAATATGAGCTCAGTGAAGTCATTTCTGGTACATTTCATGTTTGCTTAGTTCTCATGCCACTCACATGATGTCTCCACTGTGTCATACTTTGACCAGTTCCTTGCCTTCTAGCTCTGTCAGACATGGTCATACTCTAGTCTGCTACAAGGTGGCGCCTAAGCACTGGGCTCTCCTCCTGGAGAAAGGTAGATGATTATCACTATACAAGCTATCCTTACGTATAGCTTAAAAATTAACTCTTTAAAGTTTGATACAGTATTTATGCACATTGTTGATTTTAGGGGTTGATAGACTCCTCGAAGGTCAGTTTGATGCTCCAGTGAAATTCAAGTAAGCAATTCAGTGGTGAATTATGATTATCAAAGGTCACCGATGTTTTCATATATTGTGCACAGCCTCTGAAGTGAAACTTCTCCTTGTAATAATATATTTAGAGTAATTGGAAGTTCATGTTTATAAGGTTAATCGTCTTAATGTAGACATAATCGTCCATCATAGATATTTTTTTGTTGTTGTTGTGTAATATTACTACAGACCTGTTTCTGACAGAAGTGATAGTTGATCAAGTATTTCTATGTATAAGTTAATGTGTTGATCGAGTGTACCGGTAATAATTAATAATGAGACATTATAATAATTAGAACAATAAATACGGAATAATTAAGAACACATTGGGTTTGGTGAGAATTGACTTTGTCAATATCAATCCTATACATGCCTTTATTAGATAAGACAATAATTTACAATACAATACAATAACATAGCAATATACAGAATAACAATATAATACAATAAAATGGTAATATATACAAAAATCACAATATCACAGTAAGTTTAAAATTTCCAGGACCACCCAGCGTGGTGTATGCTGTCCGAGTGTATGAAGCCAATTGACCATTAGTTCAACTGCTGGGGCTTATATACTGGAGGAAATGTTATGTGTGACGTCATAGAAAAATCATGCGCCACGGATAAAGTAGTACCAATGTATCACTCATTAATTATATAAATATACCTGGGGGTATATAGTTCCATAAGTTAATGTGTTGATCGAGTGTACCGGTAATAATTAATAATGAGACATTGTAATAATTAGAACAATAAATACAGAATAATTAAGAACACATTGGGTTTGGTGAGAATTGACTTTGTCAATATCAATCCTATACATGCCAACAACCGCCAAACACAATGTAAACATTCCATAACAAGTATAACATTAAATCATTACATCAAAGGACAATAGACTGTCTTTAGACTCATGTAGATATTTAAAAATAACATTAGATTTCCAATTGGCTCGCCTCATAATATCCTGAACACTTAAGCCAGCATTTTTTAATAGAGTCGCACCACCATGCCTAAGTGAATGAGTCGAAACCCTACTGGACAAACCACACTGAAAAGCAATTGCTTTTAACCTTGTATTTACATAGTTATATTGCAACGGTCTAGACTGAACAGAAAATAAAAATCTGTTATGTTTACAAATCTTCACACACCTGGTGATATATCTAGCCGGGCATAGGTCAGAGCTATCATCTCTCTTGAGGTACACAACATAAGGAGACTTGCCAAATTGGTCAGTTTTTGACGAAATAACCTTGTTCTCTATACAATCAATAGAAACTTTAACATTTTCCTTTAAGAAATTATGGGTGGACTGGACTACATGTCCAACCCTGGAAACACCCCTGTAACATAATAATATAGCAGACCAGAATACTACATCCTCCATAAGACCCATATTAAGTTTTGATTTAATCTGAACCATATCACTAGGACTCAGAGGGTAGGTTGTACTACAACACCCTTTACACATCCTATCTATCCCATCAAGGGTCTTTTTTACCATAAAGCTACTACTATAATCTAAGTAACCTTTTAATTTCTGGTAATACCACACAGCAGACAAATAATTTCTTACTGAAATAGGTTTCATAAAATCAGACAGGTATACACAGTATAAGGAAGCTTGAGAAGGAGAACAAGGAAGCGGGGTAAAGTTAAATTTTTTACAAAATATTTTATACCTACTAAATTGCTGTCTGATTAGACTCAGCTACAACCCTATATAAGAATTTTTTCCTTCTCCTCTCCAACTCCCTGAGGCCTGCAATCACAACAGCACATGTTATATTCCATTAAAACATTTCTGCATTTATTCGGGACACCTTTGTAATTTAGCCTAAACAAATGATCAGCTAAAATATTGTCCTCTGACCTGATATATGTAGAATATATATCGATATTATGGATAAAACATAACCAAAAAATCTCTCGTAACCAAGCCATGCACAACTTATTCTTGGATCTACCGGTATTTAACATAGCCAAGACCTGCATGTTGTCCGTGAAAATCTTTCAACCAGCGTTTCAGACCCACCATAACAGGAAAAAGCTCATACACGTTAATATTTCTGTGGTGGATTATGAGATTATCCAACCTAGGGGCCGGAGTAAAATGATCCACACACTCTAGCATAGGATTAGTATAATTCCAAGTACCATACAAATAATCTTTACCAAACCAGGCGCCAAAGCCCTGTATAGATGAATCTGAATACATAGGGGTACATGCATTATCATTTAAAATGATATTCCTACAGTTGAAAACTCCACAAAAATCCCTCCACCACAACAGGTCCTTCTGAGTTTCCTCGTCTAGTCTAACAACACCTCTATTTTTAGCTCTGGCACATAGATCAAACAGTCTCCTGCTAAAAGTTCTACCACCATGTACTACTTGTGAACAGAAAGACATCAAACCACCATTTTTTTGTATGATCTTCTTAGATACAAACTTTCTACCTAAACAGTCATTAAGGGCTAGACTTAATTTGTCCAACTTTTTCTGAGGTAAAGACAGCTCCATACTAGTAGAGTCAATGGTTATACCCAGGAATACACACAGCTGACTAGGTTCAGTCACATTTTCCTTCGACACAATGAAACCCATGTATTCCATACATTCAATAAGGATATTTCTCTTACGTAAACACTCCTCTTCCGTTTTAGCAATGACAATAAAATCGTCTAGATAATTAACTATCCTGTCAACACCATAAAATTCAGCTACTGCAGTCAAAAATTAGATATTCTATTAAATATATATGGAGCACACTTAAACCCAAATGTCAAGCGATTGCTTTCAAAAAATTCCTCTCCATCACCAAAATTCCAACTGAAACCTGGCATGTCTTTCTTTTGTATGGTCTTCTTAGATACAAACTTTCTACCTAAACAGTCATTAAGGGCTAGACTTAATTTGTCCAACTTTTTCTGAGGTAAAGACAGCTCCATACTAGTAGAGTCAATGGTTATACCCAGGAATACACACACCTGACTAGGTTCAGTCACCTTTTCCTTCGACACAATGAAACCCATGTATTCCATACATTCAATAAGGATATTTCTCTTACGTAAACACTCCTCTTCCGTTTTAGCAATGACAATAAAATCGTCTAGATAATTAACTATCCTGTCAACACCATAAAATTTAGCTACTGCAGTCAAAAAATCAGATATTCTATTAAATATATATGGAGCACACTTCAACCCAAATGTCCAGCGATTGCTTTAAAAAAATTCCTCTCCATCACCAAATTTCCAACTGAAACCTTGATAGCCCACATGCGGACCATACACATTGATACTCCTGTAGGCAGATTTCAAATCTACCACACACATAAAGTCATTTCTATCTAGTTGACATGTAACCGTGTTTATGGAGTTATAAGAGAAACTTTTTGACGTAGTGTTCATAAAGTTATTAACAGATATCTCTGCCGGCATGCTACAATCAGTGATAGGCCTCAATTTACCATTAGACTTTTCTACACCACCTGATGAATGAATACACTTTGGTTTATAAACTGTCTTTGTAACCAAGCCCTGGGACAACTCATCCCTAATAATATCACACATTTCGCTATAAAATCTACCTTCTACAATAGATTTATAATTTTTACAAACATAGGTTGTATCACAGTCTGGGTCAACTATTTTGAACCCCTCAGTAAAACCACACCATAGAAAATCTGAATCTATCTGGTTAATACTAATAACATCTGACTGCCTCAAAAAACTAGCTAGTCTGCAAGGTAAAATTTGAGCTTTTCTACCATAAATGAAATGCTCACATTCGCAAATACCATTGACACAACTGTCATAAACCCTGATGCTTGGTCTATTAACACACTCCACTGAAAACAATGGATCAACCTCGGCCTGTACTGGGCCACTATGAGTTATAAAAAGATTCTTGATATCTACATCATAACCATAAGTATCATTTTTATTATTTTCACCCGAAATGATAGGAACGGGGGGCTCAGGAGGATCTACCGTATGTACTATATTAAAACCAGGCACCAATATATCAGATTTTAACATAGGACCCTGCCTAATAACAAAATCCTAATCCTTCTTATTCTTCTGACATCTATCCTTGCCATGGCTAGACAAACCACACACATCACAAGCATGTCGATACCTGCATGGATCCTCCTTACACCCCTCGGCCCTGTTAAAAGCATAGCAAGTGCGGTTAGACTGCTTGGATTTGAAACTTTTTGGTTTGGCTGCACCCGCCTTCTGGGCCTGAACCGTCCCATCATAGGATAAATGCCTAAGGATATCTTCACTCCTTACATCACTGAAAGACTCTACACCATCACAATTGGCCCTGTTTTTAACAGATGAATCGTATGCCACAAGGGCTTTGAGGGTATATATCTTAGTTGAGGATTTTTCCACCAACACCTCTATATGTTTTACTACATCAAAGACATCCTCTCCCTCCTCTATCAATTGCTTCATCATTCTTATGTTGACCAGCAGTAATTTCTCAATGCTATTTAATTTCTCCCCCTTTTTAAGGAAATTCTTTTGATCAAACATACCTCTAGTCTTATGTGCATGTCGACGACCATTCCTGGAGGAGACTGACCCAATAGAGACCGAGGAACTTGATGAATTACTGCGGTAAGACGACGAGCTGCTCCTGGATCCAAGATGGCGACGAGTCTTCCTGTCGCTATGGAGCTTGCGGTAGTCAGGTGACCGTTGTCGGCCACGCCCCCATTGCTTGGTTACTGCGCCGTCAGTCGAATGTTTACAAACATCGCCATGTGCTCGAGTTGTCCCCGTCTCGCCAACCGCTGCAGTAGTTGCTCGATTCAGCGCCTGCCCCTCCAATAGGAACTTGATATCCTCTAACTGCCTTTCCATACGAGCAGTACGATCCTCCAAATCCCCAATCGTCTGGTCAACGGCTGAGTCCAACGTAACCCCTGTAGCAGTTGGGGAAGATGACCCTTGGCCACCCCCATTGGATCTCACACCGCTCGAATTCCTCGAATTGACTATATTTTTAGTGTTTCTAGGAGAAACTACAGTGAATGTACACACTGAAGTCTATTAAGAACCCTTTTGACTTTACCATCAATTACCAGATCGTCCATTTGGCATTTTACACCTTCTTTGATTATGGAATGGTAATTTTTTTGAAAATAAGAACCATCATAATCCACACCAACGATTTTGAAGCCGTTACGAGCACTGTCTAGGATATAAGCATAATTACAATCAACTTCCTCAAACCCCATGCATTCATCAAAGAAGGCATGTGGGTTGAGTTGGAGGCACATGCCATCTAAGACATGAACGGCATCACAATCCAAAAGACAAGGTCTAAACCATTCAACACCATCGACAATTCTGGAAGTATAGATAGTAGGAGTTAATATAATGTCTCCCGTATCTGGTAATGACTCTGAAGAAGTGACATGATTTGAACCACAAGGAATTTCGAATTTCGTTGACATCCCATAATAAACTGTATTCCAGTTACCCAACAACTCTCGACGCCTCGGTGCGCATGCGCACGGGGGGACTGCACCACTCCAGTTTTTAACCGGCACGCCACCCTTCCCGCCGTGGCAAAAACTAGTACTACATTGAGCAGCGCCCACTGTAGTTTTTCTCTCCGTTTGGTCGTTGCATTGGTGTGTACCTGCGCTGTTCATATCATCGGGAGTTCAAGAGAAATACATGCAGTATCTTAAGTGCATGTCAGCTTAGCTGTCTGTCACCCACAGGAACCATGAATGGGGAATGGGATACTTCAGTGCATCCGGCCCTACTTCGAGTCAGCTTCAAAGTATCTCAACTTTCATAAACAAATAACATTACACAGTACAGGACATTTACAGTCGTTGTGTACCAGAACTTAAGTAACGGCTTCTGTGTTATTTTCATTTCTGCCTATCTTTAGTGAAGATCCCTCACCACCCATGCTAAAGACCACAGTGGTCTTTTGCACACACGGTGAAGATATCTTTAGATGGTAAAGATAAGCCAATGTCATTTCCAAAGGAAACCGAAGATATCTTTGAAAATTTAAAGATATCTTGAGAATAGCTATCTTTAACCTATCTTTTGAAGGATATTATTGCAAATGTGTGACAAATAATGACAACATCTATAGAAATGAAATTTTGAAGAGATCCACAGAGCTATCTTCAGTGTTATCTTCATTTCTACCTATCGTTAATGAAGATACCTCACCGTCCGTGCAAAGGACCAAAGTGGTCTTTTGTACAGACGGTGAAGATAACTTCAGATGGTAAAGATAAGTTGATGCCATTTTCAAAGGAAACTGAAGATATCTTTGAAAATTTGAGGATCTTGAGAATAGATATCTCTAACCTATCTTTTCAAGGATATTATTGCAAATGTATGACAAATAATATCAGCATCTTTAGAAATGAAATTTTGAAAATATCCACAGAGCTATCTTCATTTCTACCTATCTTTAATGAAGTTACCTCACTGTCCCTGCAAAGGACCACTGTTCAATATACCAAATTTATGTTTCTTGTAACATCGTATGAATGCAGTGTATTCGTGGTACTTTTCCCCACCTATTGTTTTGACATGTCTGTATGTATAATGATGTTTATTGTTCACATTGGTTGACATGAAAATAGTAATTATGTATTGTATGTAAGAGTGACCAATGAAATTTTCACCAACAACAACATATATTATAGCCACAGCAACCTGTTTCACCTTTCCCCCTGTAAAATCTGACAGCATCTGATATTGTCTTCTGATGTAGAGGCATCTGTTCAGGGGGATATCAGATGGTCAATACCTACCACTTAAAAGCTCTGAGAAAGAGAGAGAGAGAGAGAGAGAGAGAGAGAGAGGGAGAGAAGGAGAGAGAAGGAGAGAGAAGGAGAGAGAGAGAGAGAGAGAGAGAGAGAGAGAGAGAGAGAGAGTAAGAGAGAGATGAACTCAAACATTTATAAATTCAAACTCCATGATGCAACTTATAAAGTAACAAATGGGTCTGGGTGTTTTGATGTTGTCGCACCAACAAAAAGTCAGAAACAAAGCAATTATGGAAATAACACACACACACATTGAAATCTATTTCACTGTTAAGAAAGGGGCTGTCTATTCCTAATAAGAGGGGCGCATTCGTCAAGTTTTGGTAACTTCTCATCCTTGTATCACTTCACAGTGTAGATCTGATCCATAATTCAAGTGAGATATTTGAATGGTTTTCTACATTCAGATATTGCTGTAGAACTAACGTATGAGCATCTTAGTGTTCATACTCATTCCCTCACACATTGGAGTGTCCAAGAGTAGACGCTGTCCACCATTAGAAGACTGTACTGTTTGAGTCTTTGGTCTACTGATTATAGAACCAGTCTGGGTGTAGATCTATGTTTATAAATGTCAGTGGAAGTGGTGTTCCAAATTCACATTTTAAAATACTTGGCATGGGTCCACTAAACAATCATATTTCTATGTCCACAGGCTTCATCTATTGCCATCCAAACAATTTATGGAGTTTAACTGTAAATCTATCTCACTTTACAAAGTCGTACAATAAAGAGATGCCACCTTAAGCTAAAGACACACATCGCGCATCGTGTGCACACCGGAGGCCGTTGTCAGGCCAATGTACGTGGGTGAATCACGTCGACGCGTCGGAAAACTTACCATGTTTGTTTTCTGCTTTAGGGTTAAACACTGTTATTATAGGGGATAAAACTGTTCTTTCAATTACAGTGATTCATCATAAAATCTCACAGGATTTCCATATTGAATTTAGGGAATTCTTTTTATAGTGGATATTGTATTGAATGTTTCATGACAAGTGTTTTGCAACATCAAAGAATTATTAATTTATTTGCATTTACACCTGATACTAAATAGAACATAATATGGATGGAGATGGATACCTCCTCCTATGCTGATGTGGATAATTTCTCCTACGCTGATGCTGATGGTGTCTATCTCAGGTGACATATGGCAATGGTATTCTAATTAGTTCTAAGGCTTCCCTATGTAAAGATCAAGTAAGAGTGGGTAGACTTTGTGTTAGAACCCTCTACAACCTCAGGATGCAGCTTCCAGTGGGACTGCTGTTGTTGACCTTTGCCTTGTTGCTACATAATGTCCACTGTAGTACAACAGAGGGGCCCAACACACTAGAAGAGGCTGAGGCACTGGCCAAGGTAAGTAACCTGATAACATATGCATTACACCTGCTTTAGTCCTTTCAATCTAAGTTCATGGGTCACTAAAGTCTTACAGATAGAGGCATTATTTTGTGATAAAAAGAGATCTTTCGGAAAATATAATGATTTAATTTGAACTAGATACTATCAGCGTATTATAACCATTTTTCTTTAGTATCATTTCACTAGAAATATGGGTTCTAGATTTCCTTTACACCTACCTGAAACAGCTGGTTCACAGCTTTCCAATGCACTGAGAAAAAAAAATCTTACTCACCTGAGTCTATATCCAGACTCAGGCATTGTCACCAAAATGAGTATGATTTCAGACTCAGCCTGATCCTTGGATGATACTCAGGCAGATCCTGAGGCTGTTCCTGGGGTGATACTCTGGCTTTGCCTAAGTATCATCCAAGGATCAGGCTAAGTCTCGAATATACTCATTTTGGCGACATTGCCTGAGTCTGGATCTAGACTCAAGTGAGTAAGATCTTTTTCTCAGTGTGGTATATGGTGTAAATCTTTGTTCTTTTCCTGGTGTTCGATGCCTTCGTGCTGCTGCAGTATAATGTGTGTTTTCCCCAGCATTGTTATCCATGATAGCCCTCTTACACTCACTTTCTTTCCTTTTAGGTGGTCAGGGGGTATTGTCTGCAAAATTATAATGCACTAACCTCAAGGTAGGACCAATAAAATCTTCCCACGGCACCCCAGACCTTTTAAAATACTCTGAAATGCAATAATCTTGATATTGAATTTCATAACAATCATCCTGGGTCCATACCGTTGGTCCACTGCATATGTGTGTTGCCTGCAGTAGAGAACATCACATTGGGAGAGTAAATCCCGAAGTCTTTGGATGATTGTTTTCTTTAAAAATCATAAATAGTGTCCTGCGCTGTTTAAATCTGAATGTTTTTCCTATACAATAGATCTAGTTTCAAATTAGGACTGAACTAAGTTTGGCAATGTTGACCACTAAAGAATTTTATCAACTGTCAATTGGTCTGCAAGGTTCTTTCTATTCTTTTGCTATTAGAGATATGCCTCTCAGTCATAGAATGTCACTATGGTCGTAACGTCTTTTGTTGATTTTTTGATTTTGATAATTTTATTGGCATATAACATCACAGTGCATAGGGAAGTTTTTCAGCAACATGCCAAAACACATTCACAAATACAAGCACAACAATTAATCAATTCCTTAGTGATAGAAGCAGTGACCAAATGCAATTCAAATTGGTCTTCTTCAGGTGGTGTCAAGTCAATTTTGAGCGAGTTTAAAAAACCCTCTTTTGTGGCTTGGTGCTCTTGGTCAGCCACAACAGTCTGTCCCACAACAGATTAGCTCTATATACTGGGCTTCTAGTGTATATGTCCTTTGTTGTTGCTGATGTTGTCATTTTCTTTATTTGTTGTTCTTTTTTTTTTGTTGCATGTTTTTTTTTGGGTTTTTTTGTTTTTGTTTTTTTTTTAGGGGGGTTATAATAAATTATATACCCGAGGAAAGTTCCGTTTTATGCACTTTTATTTACAACATATGAATCAGGTTAAATTTGTGTTGCCTCTGGCAATCGTTAGCAAGAATGCAATGAAGTCATTCGTTTCCAAAGCTTTATTACCTATAAGTTCTGACAATTGATGATTAATTAGTCAGATTTCATCTTCGCTGCTCTGGGTAACCAAAATTCTGCTTCCAATTTGACCTGCTTTATGATTTGGGTGAGGAAGTAGACATTCAGGACGAGATAGGTGAGACAGCCCAGGTTACACTGTATGGGGATCTGGGCAGGTACCGACAGGACAGGTGTCCCTACCTGGTGTGCATAACTATTCCACATATAGAGGTAGACGAGGAACCGACTGATGATGAAGGCCACTAGGAACAGCAGGGCATTGACCAGGTAGCACTTAGTATGAGTCTGCTTCAACTGGAATGAAGCAAAGTGATAAATGTAGTGAGGTTGCAGGAAATCCTATGTGTGCGGCCATGACATTTCTGACCACTGAATCTCTCATGAGGTTAGGCAAGTACCATACTTGCAAGTCTGGTGCGATATCAGAACTAGAAGTTGCTGATATCAGCAAGCACATGGTGCTCCCGGGAACCAGTCCAAACCCAGTCGTTGTAATGTCATGTCATCTTTTGACCTGGTTTCGCGAATTCGATGCATTTGAGGGGCAGGGTAGTCTCCGAGAAATTTTGGAGTGGGGTGATTTCTCTTTTCATGGGTATACTATGGGT
The DNA here is from genome assembly GCA_949317995.1 of Acholoe squamosa. NCBI lineage: Eukaryota > Metazoa > Annelida > Polychaeta > Phyllodocida > Polynoidae > Acholoe > Acholoe squamosa. Next base: position 56,390,417 of record OX439047.1, read on the forward strand.
TTGGGTGGTTACAAATGCGAAAATAATTTTTCTTAAATATGTAAACTATTGCCATGGTTACCAATGCAAATTGGTACCATGTCAACAATTGCTCGGTTGTTGTACCTACTTGCAGCACGGGTACAATTCTGTTATCTTACTATCTACTGTATGTCCATTTCATGCACCCACCTACCCCCAATGTACACCCCTAATTTCATAGTTGTGCCATGTATAGGTACAGAGCTACAAGGGAAACATCATGTCAACAATTGCCCGGGCAATTGTTGACATGATTATTTTTGTAGCACAGGTGCAATTCTGGTATTTAACTATCTACTGTATGTGCATTGTATATACCTATATCTCCCATTTACATCCCTAATTTCATAGTTGTCCCATGTATAGTGACAGAGCTACACAGGGGCATGCCCGGGCAATTGTTGACATGATGTTTCCCCTTGTAGCTCTGTACCTCTTCATAGCACAACTTTGAAATTAGGGGTGTACATAGGGGGTATGTGGGTGCAAAAAATGGACATACAGTAGATAGTTAGATAACAGAATTGTACCTGTGCTACACGAATAACTGATAATAATGTAAACAATTGCCCGGGCAATTCTTGACATGACATTTCCCCCTATAGCTCTGTTCCTATACATGGCACAACTGTGAAATTAGGGGTGTACATAGGGGGTATGTGGGTGCACAAAATGGACATATAGTAGATAGTTAAATACCAGAATTGCACCTGTGCTACAAAATTAATCATGTCAACAATTGCCCAGGCAATTGTTGACGTGACATTTCCCCCTATAGCTCTGTTCCTATACATGGCACAACTGTGAAATTAGGGGTGTACATAGGGGGTATGTGGGTTCACAAAATGGACATATAGTAGATAGTTAAATACCAGAATTGCACCTGTGCTACAAAATTAATAATGTCAACAATTGCCCGGGCAATTGTTGACATGATGTTTCCCTTGTAGCTCTGTACCTATATATGGCACAACTGTGAAATTAGGGGTGTGCATAGGGGGTATGTGGGTGCATGAAATGGACATACAATAGATAGTTAGATAACAGAATTGTACCTGTGCTGCAAGTAGGTACGACAACCGAGCAATTGTTGACATGGTACCAAATTGCATTGGTAACCATGACAACAGTTTACATATTTAAGAAAAATTACCTCGCAATAGTAACCACCCACACCCATAGTATACCCATAAAAAGAGAAATCACTCTACTCCAAAATTTCTCGGAGACCACCCTGCCCCTCAAATGCATCAAATTTCGCGAAACCAGGATTTTTACGTTTTTGAGTTTCACTAAGCAGTAACATCCTACTATTGCACACGACCCCTTGAAAAGCCTCAAATCATTGTCAGTTGTCATAGGGTAATATTGATGTGGAAGAGAGATACTCAAACATTAAGGATACTTGCAAGATACACCAAGTATTTCAGCTACCCCACCCCATCCACTAAACAGGTCTCACATTTTTTTCTTTTACAAAAGTGCACTCACCTCAACAGCAATATCTCGGTATGATTTAAAGGGTAATACCACTTCAGCAAATAGAAAGCACCCAAAAAAATAAACTCCTCTTCGAACAATCTGAAATAAATCAAAACATTTTGGTTTAGAGAAAATTCTAGACACTCTTACTGCAAGCATCCTGAAACTTGCCATGGTTGACATTTAATGAAAGATGGGTAGTAACGATCACACAAAATGAATTTGATGTCTACAGCACAAAGATCGGCAACAATGTCAGGAAGTAATGGGGTTCCTTATGTAGCTAAAAAAGGTTCTGTTGGGGTTTTGAGGGGAAATTGGAAACTATACATTTTTGGAAAATCATTGTTGCCATTTCTTGCGACAATTTTTGGTTGCCATAGCAACCATTTTCCATAGCAACCCATAAAATGATCAAAATCAGCCTAAATCCACAAGAAATAATGGTCAAATGATATATCTAATCACCCCATACCCCCTGAAAGCATACCTAAGGAATCTATTTTTTATTGGCTTTCTTCTAGAAGCCTTGGTTGCTTAGCAACAGCTGATTCCATATGTATTTTCATTAGCAACCAAGGTATTACTGCAGTGTTTATCATTTCTGGCCATGGAAACTCTAATTAATTGACCTTTTAAATTTCATTAGAACCACCACACCTATCCTAAGCAATGACAAGGCCTAGGCCTAGAAATGGTAATTTACTCATAGGTGACCATAGCAACAACAATAACGTTCAGTGTACACAATGTATATATTATTGGACTAGATAGCTAAGGAGCAATAACTTGCATCAAGGAAAGGCAGAAAGGTTTTGATGATCTTTGGACTACAAGAACATGGTGATTCTGAATCTGTCTGTTGTGAGTGTGGAAACATTGGCACATTGAATATCTCTAGGTTGCTTAGCAACAGCAATAAATCAACAAAAATGCATAGCAACAGGAATCTTTAGGGGTGTGGGCAGGTAATGAATCAGTCCTATCTCCCCTGAATTAACCCAAAATACTATATTTAACCCTACACTGAGAAAATATTGTAACTCACTTGAGTCTGTATCCAGACTCAGGCAATGTTGCCAAAATGAGTATGATTTGAGACTCAGCCTGAGCCTGGGGTGATACTCAGGCAGAGCCAGTGTATCATCCACAGGGTCAGGCTGAGTCTCAAATCATACTCATTTTGGCGACATTGCCTGAGTCTGGATACAGACTCAAGTGAGTAAGAATATTTTCTCAGTGTACCTTTCCTCTGCTATGGCCCTTTATAGCTGCCTAGAAAGAAACACATGAATAGTGCATTGCCAAATGTCTTTTGGTGCCCACTGTACAGGATGCATTTGGGCTTTCAATAGGCTCATTTTGATTTTACCTACCCTCCCTAAAGCAGATTTACAGGGTTTGAGAGAAATATTTCCCTTGTTACTAGGGAAGTGTATTCCTTAGCAACAGACACTCTATTTCTTAATTCCTATAAAATATGAGAAAAGGCATATGCGGGTCACCTTCCTCAATCATTTAAATTTTGAAACTATCTGAGGATATGTGCAACTAGGTGGTATCTGAGGCAACATTGTGGTAACTATGGGGGGATTTGAGGTCACATGACATTATCTAAAGCCACATGATTATATCTAAGACTACAAGATGGTAACTAGGGGACTATTCTAAGCTACATGGTTGGGCTGAATAATACATCTTTATCTTAGTTGGCCAATTTTAAGTTACCTACATCACTGAAGAAAATGCTGAATGTCTAAACAGCAACATTATTTTGTTGGTTGCAAAGGCTGTTGCCTAGCAACCCACATGTATACCATTATATGTGAAGCTACCTGGGGTGTTTGAGGCTAGATTATGGTAATTAATGGGATAACATATTGGCCTGTATAAGCACTGGGTATTTGAATAAGCGCTGGTCTTGAATAAGCACCAAGAGTAAAGCCTCATTGAAATCAATGAGCGCCCCAGCGCTTATACAGTCCAATACAGTACGAAGACTGATATATTCATGTAGGGGCTTGTGATGGCTGATCCTTTATACTTGCCGACTTAATAATTATGGTAGATGTTGGTAGCTGATGTATGATTATGTATGAAAACTAGAAGGTATTTCAGAGGCTGGAGGGTTACATCTGCATGATAGTAACTGAGGCAACATGATGGTAGCTGGAAGGGAGAAGGGTATGAGAGGCCAAATTGTGGTAGCTACAGGGGTACCCAAAGCTACGTCATTGTTGCTAAGCAATATATGAGGCTATACATTGGTAACTAGATGGTGTGTGAGGCTGCCTGATGGGAATTAGGCTAGAGGATGGTAACTAGTGCTATGTCTGAGGTAACATAATAGTACCTAGGGAAGCACTTGAGAACACATGGTGATAGCTAATATTGTGCTTGAGGCTACATGGTGGTAGCTAAGGGATAGGCGAGTATTGTAACTAAGCAGCCCATAAGGCAACATTCTGCTAACTGCAAATTCTCATTTATGCAGCTAGGTATAATATACATCCTGAGTTTAATTCTATTTGATAGATTTTCAACAACAAAAAAGAATCACTGGTATATAAGAGCTAACTGGGCCTAGCTATTATAACACTCTATAAAATGTGGACTCCCTATCAGATCCTCTGTCAGGGGTGTGAAATCTCTGCTGAAAGGTATTATGTAATTTCTATGCTCATAAGGATGTCTAGGATATACCTGGCATGTTGTGAATGATTATTTCTCTGCCTGAGAGAGGCTAGGTTCAAGCTAGGTGTAAAGTTGATGCTATAATATGTGCTCATTTCTAGATATATATCGCGGTTTATTTGAAATTTGTTTTTGTCAGCTACTTTCATGTTTCCTCAGACATCTGCCTAGTTAACATCAACATAGCCCCAGATGCACCCTATTTATTACACTGTAGCTTCAGACACACTCTGTAGCTGCCATCATATGGCCTTAAGAATCATATTCTCATGTACCCTTAGCTTTTCTCTACCTACCATCATATCATGGCCTCAGATACACCCCAAGTAACCATCAATAAACACCCTTAATTAATGTCATATATTGTGAGAGACTGCCATCATGTAGCCTCCAAGAGACTCCAGTTTCCCATCATGAATATTCTCAGATATACCACACTTAACATATAACATCATCCAGCCTCAGATACCCTGCCAGCTATCATTGCTTAGCCTAAAATATCTGTCCTTGATTACAAACTAGCCTATCATCATATAGCATGATGGACAGCTCTAGATATGATCATGAACATCAATAACACCCATAGCTCTCCTGTCAACTCAGATACACCCCTAGTTACTGTGTAGTCTCATATACCCTCCTAGCAACCATCATATACCCTTCTACTTACCATCTTGTGGCATCAGATACCCTACTACCTTCCAGCATTAGCCTCAATACACTCCTAGCTACCATCTTGTTGCCAACTATTTTGTGGCCTTCGATACCCTCCTAGCTACCATCTTGTGGCCTCAGATACCCTCCTAACTACCACCTTGTCGCTGACCATTTTGTGGCCTTAGATACTGTCCTAGATACCATTTTGTGGTCTGAGATACCCTCCTAGCTACCATCTTGTTACCAGATACACTTGTAGCAACAATCTTGTGACCTGAGACCTAGGGGCTCCTGCTGCCCACACCGCAAGTGCATGCTGCCCTGACCCAAAGACATGTTCATATTCTTCTGTGTCTGACACATCATTGAAAATAGATGATTTCTCGTAAAAGGTTAAACCATGAAAATATCCCTCTTGTCTTATAGAATTTGAAGAAACGACAACCCTAATGATGATTGTCCCTATGCTTTAGAATCATCAAATGGGTATTGCATGCCACAGTGTGACACTGTGCGTAAACAATCTTCATGCCTGTCTACAGGAGATTAGAGTACATATGAGAAATGGCAGTAGTACTTACTGAGATCATTGGTAGTATGATTAATGGTAGACCTAAGTGGTGGAAACTCATCCCTAAGTCACTTCTAATGTATTTCCACAGTCTGCCATGCCAGAACTGTGGTAGTTCCTGTAATATGATAAGTTAAACAAAAATATACCGATACTTGGTGATCGCAGTCTTAGATGTGGTAAAGTCTTGCAAAAAAGGTACAAGCAACCACCAGCATTTATAGAGTTAAATTCCAAATGTGCAGCTGATAACATTATAGCAAAATGCATTGTCATTTTACTTAAATAGCATCTGTCACTGTCACTAGTCAAAAAGGCAAAATCTATACAGAAATTCATTGTGGTATCCTATTAGAAGGGAGATGAGATTATTTCAATAATGAATATAATTTTCCTACCTGGCTATGTGCATTTGTCATTGAATATTCCTTATAGCCCAAATAAGTATCAAACCAAAGATATGTACAGATAAACCAGGCATACGCCTCAGCTAACCAGTGGCTGAAACATATTTGATTATGGGTTAGCTTGTTTATGTGCAATGATGACCAAAGGAGATCACAAACAGACACAGCTTATTCTCAGGCTCAATTAAAGGAAAGTTTGGTGGAAAAAGAGGAGGGGGGAGATTTGTTGCCAGACAATTGCCCTAAGTCAACAACATTTGAATGTAATTTTATAGACTGAGACAAATGTTTGTCAGATTTACACAGGAAGGAAAAGTCGCATACTTATCGTTGATGACGTCCTGACATGATGATGTAATAATGGCTCCAGCAACACAGGCTAAGATACCTTGAACACCAGAGACAACCCTAAAATACCAAATCATACATTTTCAACTTTATTCATCATCAAAAGCGCTGTGCCAGACTGTCCTGACTCTGATAGCACAGAAGGACAGGCGGGGGTACATTGAATGATATGGAAGGTACTTTTATACATGTATTAGTGTGTACATGTGCCGGTTAAACTGTTTAATATTCCAGTATTGGTTTAAGATTATATAAATCGGCAGACAAGCCACTGTCAATCCCCTTTGATGAGAAGTAAGTTATTTGGCTTGCTTAGATTGAACAGGAGATTGAAGAACATAGAGTGAAATATGACAGCCACCTTATACTTTGTCCAGCCTTATCTGACTCCCTCTTAGTCATGCAAGGGGTCAGGCACACACTGCATCAACACCTTCTTGTCTGGCCATATTTGAAAGGGGAGTCATACACGACTCTCCTCATTAGTATTCACCCTCAGAAGGGAGTATATATACCCCAGTGAAGTCTGGCATGGCTCTGTTCCTTTTCTTTAGAAGAGAGCTCAGATAAGAGGAGAATGCAAACAGGTAATACAAAGTTAAAAAAATAAACATTTCTCACCTTGAGGCTATGCGGTGCTGAGATACTCGTGTGAGACCTAAGTCAGCAGACCATGACCATAGTATCTGCCTACTGACTGTAAACACAGTATAGCAGCAGATCAGTCCACACACGACACCTCCTGGTATGTTCCACAATGGACTACCTCCTTCCATTGTGTCGTTGGTACACACTTTGGCATCAGATTCAATAATATGTTCCATAGCACACTCAACAACGTTATTATCATAATAAGTACTGTAGTAACAGATTTTTGTGTTCTTTTATAGTACTGGCACAAACGTAGTCCTTAAAGTTCTTTCACTAAATGTGTTATGGTCATATTGATTTCTGAATCACTCTATCATTGAGGATGGAGGTTGTACAAGTATAGTTTATGAATGATAAATTACTGTCACCCTTATATCTATGTAGTGCTTATGTACACCTTACACTGCCCTTAGGCCCACAGCAGCCTGCATGTGTCACACCAATTGTTTAAATTTTACAGACTAATCATGTGGGTCAGTGAAATTAATATCCAGGTATAGCCTATCCCTAGTGAAATTATGTACACTGATTGAATCCTCTCTGTCTGTGTTTTGTATCCTCCTTTATATAGTCATTGGATAATAAAATATGGCTGCTCCTTCCTGGACATTCCCCCAATACACATACATGCAAAGTTCTGTGGTTCTATTTATGTAGAATTCCTAGAAAGCCATATTATGTCCGACATGCGGATAGCGACTGCAATATCCCTGCTAGACATCTCCCATAGATTGTCCAAATGCAGATCTATAATCAGGCACTTTGTGTCCTGTAGTCTTAATGTGGATAATATAGTCCATGCTCCTTGTATACGAGCAAAGTGCATATAGATAATGTATTGTGCTCCATACAATACGGTCTGGCTAAAGTCAAGTACATGTGTCTTATCTGAGTTAGAGCTAAGACACTGTGGAACGTCCGTGTGTGTGTGAATGGTTGGCTGAGCTCTGGATACTCTGAGAGGGAGGTGGAGGGGATGGGGAGGGGGGAAGATGTGAGGTGTGACTGTATATAGGTTACTGGGTTGATCTCAGGGAAGTGGGGAATGTAAACTATGTCAGGTGAGAACATTGTCATGCCGGGGTGCCTGCTAGCTCCTGTGCAGCGAACATTTTGAATCATATTAGTTTCAAATTACGTATTGCATGTATCTGTATTTGTGAATTCCCAGTTGTTTTCTTCTTCTTTTTTTTTTGTTTTGTTTTTCAATTTTTGATTATACGGTTTATTGCAAATTCTAATTATTTTCTAATACCAACTGAGATACGATGGGGAATAATGGGTGTGGTAGGTTAGTACTTATGACAGGTACCTGTGCACAATTCATAATAGCCACAGGCTGAATATTATATATATATATAAGGTATATTTGTGGAAATGTTTTTTATATAAATACTTGGCCTTTACAGGGATATGTGACAGAGGGTAAAGGATCAAATACGATTGAGATGCAATATGTGGGTGGGGAGAAAAAAAAGACAACCATCTCCAGGAGGTAAAAAGTAGCATAAGAAGGATACAGTGCATGGGTGTATAGTAGGATGGATCCTGGAAAGGGCGTAGAAAGATACAAGAAAGGAAGTGTTGTAGAAATAAGCTACAAGGTGTGTGGAACAATATATTCATATACAAATAAAAGGGTATATAAAATATGTCATATCAATCTACCTGTTCAGTAGGCACAGCTCTTGTCTATTGTCCCATGAGGGTGTGACACATACTATATCTAGGGCTATCCCTCGGAAACCTAAGCGTTTCCGGAAACCTACGAGAGGTGGAGTCGCGCATGCGCAGACAGTCAGGATTCCCGCGTGGTAAACAACAGTCAGGCCTGAACTTTACAGCAGCAAGATTAGGGATAGGACAGGGCTGTACATATTTCAGCACAATTATGCAAGCCACTACATTGTATATGCTTAGACTCATTGGAGCCTAAATTGAACGAAGAGCTCTTCTCCAGAATTTTATTCATGGCAGGATGTTCTTATAATATTCATGTAAGATACCATTATCTTATATAAAAAAAAAAAGTCAGTTTTTTTAAGAAAAATGTTATGATTTCTGGGTTCAAAAATCACGTAATTTAAATATGAGGATAGCGTAACTAACAAGCGTTTTTTTCACTCTCTCAACCCCAGACTCCCTGTACTCAATACATCTTTGGCAACTATTGATGCCAGTGGGGTGGAGAGGGTTATATCAATGTTTCTTGAATGTCTTCTTTCCTAACCTTTTTAAAGCTCTACCCCTTTCTAAATGTTCCAGGACGTTACAGATACTTATTTTGCCCATCGCGAAGACTCCCTCATGAAATCCGGCGTGGAAGACACAATCTAATCACTATGGATGGATATATTTATAGCATAATTGGCCGTGGAGTTTGTATGGGATTTGCAGTACGGTTTGAACTGGTCTACCTCCAGTAATACCAAGCTAGAGTATGATGATTATTGCCATATTGGTCTATCTGTGAGATTATAGTATTCCCACCATACACAAAGTATAGTGCATGTAACAAGGGACAAGTTGCCAAGAGGCAGTACCCAGCCAAGGCTTGACCCTACTACATGTACTCGTCAGTGGGCTTTCATATGCTATCTGGAACTTTTTGTTATTATCAGTATTCTTTTCTAAACCGACTGATATTCATCTATGGAAGTGTCTAAAGATGTCAAAGCATTCAGTAAAAAAAATAGATAAACACTCCAAAAGTGGCAACACAGCCCTCTTTATATGAACGGAAACGGATAAAGCAGACGGTAACTTTATCGAGATTGTGCATGCAGCAAGGCGATTCATAACAAGAAAAATGTCCACAGGTAGGAGTTGCCAGCGACACCTGCATGGTTGTGGGCAGGGATGATATCCTTCGCTCATATCACTAGCAGTCTCTGTGGGAGTGTGGGGGGGGGGGGGGCGGGAGAGCAAACCCGGGGAGCAAACTATGTGTTGGACTCGGAAATATGCCAAGTGTACACTCTTTGACTATCGCCATGGTCACAGAGTGGTCGCCTAGAGAGGCGTCATGAATTTGGTGGCTGCCCTTTCTGTGACGTCATCGTCGCTGCATGACGTCATGGGTGTCATGCGTTGCGTAATGGCGATTATGACGTCACTTATGTAATGGCGGTGTCATATCCCGAAAGTCGAGCATCCCAGAAGTTGGCCGTATTTTTCAAAATAATCCTGTATTTCCCTGAGTATAAGCCTTGGCTTGTAAACACACTAAGTGACAAATTTACCAGGCTTATAAACAGGACAGGCTTATACACAGGGCAGGCTAATATTTATCTACATGAAATAATGAGGGAGTGGCAAAAAGTTTGCTCAAGACTTATCTATGGTTTGTACACCGTTATTTAGACATTTTCTATAATTTCCATGTCAAACCTTTATCCTTTATCTTTCTTTGCAACAACTATAGGGGTAGGGGAAATTGATATAGCTGGAAAAAAATATATTTTTATAATACCATATGTTGAAGTATGGTAATGGTCCAAAATGTTTTATCATTGAGCACAGAGTCCAGCCCATACACAGGGAAATACGGTACCTGTACCCACTTAAAGTGCATCAGTAGTGGCCCATACTAGTGCCCCCTATGGAGGAGCCTTCAAAAGAATATTTTACTATTGCATAAGTAAACTAATCAGTAGCAGGGTATTCACATTTCAAATTTTCAAAAGATTGGAACCATTTTGAAGTAGGCTTTGTATTTACGCGAAATGAAAGCTGGCCAATGGCTGATAGCTTTTATGACATTCTACAACAGCCACCCCATATTTAATACATAATGGTTTAAATTCAGGTGGAATGCACTTTAGATTGTGCACATCTTGCTGCATGTTAGGGTGAGCATTAGGGTAGCTAAAGGGTTTGCTACAGCACCCACTAAATTGCATTAGTTCCTCAAATTCTCCTAATATGACAGGAATGAAGAGGCTTGATGTACATAGACTTTGTTGAACATGGTTAAATGTATAAGGTAATGTGATGGGAATCATTTTCTCTCAATCAACTCTAAAGGGGGGGGGGTCATTTTTTTCAACCCATTCCTAGGGGGTCACTTTTTTTCAACCTATTCCCAAGGGGGGGGATTTTTCTTTTTACGTATTCATTCTACCAGATTATCACCCCATCCCCCTGCCATTAATAATGAATGCTCCCTAACATCGCATCCTCTGTAATGTTATAGGGATGTTGGGAGGACTGTCTAACAAAATATGCTCTGGTAGTTTGTGATTTGGTTGTGTCTAAAATCAGTCTGCAGTGTTAGTTAGCTGTGGTATAGGAGATATGCGGATCTGCCAGCACTCACTCCCTGTCTTATAGATGTCAATAGTACGCAATGCTACCACAACCCCCTCTAACACTAAACTCTACCATACCCCTTATGCTTGTAGCTTGTACATTTACCACTACAGATACATGTATGAGTGTAGGTCTATATAGTTCTGTGACTATAGATGGTTAAAAATCAACAAGGCCCTCTGAACACAGGGGGATATGAAAATCGACACAGGCAAGATGCCACTGACACAGGTCAAGACAGCAAATTGCATTGGTATAAAAATCGACATGCAACGCTCACCAGCTTCACTTTCTAAAAATAGGCACGGGGACACAGCCTATATTCCCGGGACCCATGTAGGGACAAAGGTCTACCCTCCCCTTGCATCCATACACAGCCTCCATAATAGGTTAATGTCTAAACAATCACATGTACTGTCCAAACTATAAGGGATATAGGTAACAGAAGTAGGTTCTCTTTAGGGTGAAGACATGACTGTCTACATGTATACATTCATTCAACATGGCGGCAACAGGTTAAGACGCTAGATTTGGAGCGCTCCACAACTTTGCGAGTTTATCACCACTGTCGAACTAAGTACATTGCTTGGTGTATGTTTTCGGTCGTCTAAATATATCGACTATGTGTTCTAGCCATGGCAGCCCAGACAGACTCCAATAGAGGTAAAGGAAGGCGAAAAAAGATCCAACACCCGTACCACCAGGCCTAGAGCTAGGTGACCCGCCATTGCTGAGTCAAGAAGCCACCCTTGGGGAAATTATACACGCTGTCAATTCATTAGGAAAGCGAATGACTGCACAAGAAACCCTAGCTTCAACAACTCTACAAACCCTGATGAACATTCAGACCAGCATAAAAGAATGTACCTCTTCAAATACAAAGGTAAACGATAATTTAGAAGAAGTCAACATCAAGCTAGCAGAAAATTCAGCAGTAGTCAATGGAGTCAAAGACACACTGTCAAGTTTGACAGCAAACGCAGCGGCCTCAACTCGTATCATTCAAACACATCAGAGCAAACTGGAAAAAATGGATAAACTAGAGTCCCAGAAAGTAGTTATTATACAAGGGGTTGAAGAAATAGAAGGAGAGAATCTGTACGAGAAAATGGGTCAGTTATTCCACGATACGAAACTAGAATGGAGCCAAGAAATGATAGCCTCTGTGAGACGGGATGGTCCGAAACTACGGAGACAAAACCAACATGGCGTCGAGGAAGGTAAACATCGACCGGTTAGGCTTACATTTCTCAATTTTCAATGTAAATCTGAACTCATGAAAGGCCTCAAACACCTAAAGCATAACAGAATGTGGGACCATGTATCTGTAGGCGATGAACTAAATGAGAAGGAAACTAGAAACTTCATAGATCTACGGTCAGTGTTCTTCCTATGTCGCGCAAAAAAAATAGACGCCAAACTACGACAGCGCTCAGTGATAATTGAGGGGAAGACCTACGGCCATAAGAACCTGAACAATCTACCACACCAATTGACACTAGAAAAAGCGAATGAAGCTAGAACACCAGATGGACTTATGTATCGATCCAACCATCACAAACTGTCAAATCTCTACCCAGTAGAAATAGATGATGGAGAAAATGTGTTCTCAAGTGTCGAACAGGGATTTCAATACCACAAAGCTATCTATGTGACAGCCCAGAGAAAGCTGCTCGTATCATGGAACTATCCAGTCCATACAACATGATGTTAGAGACTAAGTCCCTAAAGCAAACCCCCCAATGGGGCAAGGAGGCAGAGAAAATCATGTATAGACTTAATACCAATAAATTCGCCACACCTGATCTCAAGGAATACCTGATCTCAACTGGTAACCTCAACCTATACGAAGGAAATTTTCATCCAGTGTATGGTACAGGATATCACCTAGGCCAAGCAAACTTATGCCGCATTGACAATCTAAGAGGTGAAAATGTACAGGGGAAGCTACTGATGCATATTAGGCACTCCTTGACAAATACTCAACCTACAACTCCCACACGAAATATAGGACAAGTCGCTGACCAGCATCCAAACATCGACCCGCCACCTGTTCAACCACAGCTATAAACTCCTCAATACATAAAGACTGATAGAAACTGCACCAAAGAGATATGTGTATCTATACTGAATATTAACCTGAAAATTTCTTTAACAAAAGAACTGGAGTGCTCCAACCTTAATCTAGTAGTTATATTCCCACCCCAGGGCGGCCACTAGAGCTGTATGCCCCGTTGGGTTTTTTTCTTTTTCTTTATTATTATTTTTATTTTCTATTTCTCATCATTTATGTCGCATTTCAACATGTATTCATGGTATCAACTGATACTGGTAAAATTTATTACAAACGTGTCGAACTACAATACCTAACATAGACCTGTATAATACTCCCAACTTTAAATCAGGTTTTTCTGTAGTTCACCTTAATGCTAGATCTATAAGAAACAAACCAGCTGGTTTAAAGGCGAGTTAGATAATAAAAACATTGATGTATTATTATTTTCAGAAACATTTCTCAATGATACTGATGAAGATGCATTATATAGACTATCCAGGTATAACATGTATAGACATGATAGAATAAGTGAATTTAGAGGAGGAGGCCTGATTGCACACATACTCGATACTGTTACATGTTCTGCCACCGCATACCAGCACCTTAACAGAGGAAACCCTAATATTGAAACTCAATGGCTTCTTATACAAAAGGGCATGGCAAAGAAAACTCTAGTTTGTAACGTATATAGACCACCCAATGGAAATCTAACTGCTTTTTGTGATACAATGCTTGCAACCTTGCTACAGATTGAAAATTTGGATGAATTCGATATTATTTGTATAGGTGATTTCAATGTCAATATACTTACAGAAGATAATGACAAAACCATGCTATATGAAATGATGGAAAATTTCAACCTTACACAACTTATAAACTGTGTTACTACTACTGCAGGCTATAATACATGTATAGATTTGATTTTCACAAACTGTAACAATGTCTTATCTTATGGTCCACTAAATATTCATTTAAGTGACCATCTTCCTATCTATATTATACGGAAAAGTGCCACAATTAAAGCTGGTCATAGATACTTTACTGGAAGGTCCTATAAAAATTATAACAGTATTGCTTTTCTTGATAAAATTAAGAATTTAGACTGGACTGACTTTGAAAATTCACAAACCTCTGAAGCCTGTTGGAATATTTTTGAAAAAAATCTATAGGATACTTTAGAAGATATGTGCCCCATCAGAGAATTTAAAATCAAAGACAAAAGCTCGCCTTGGATGACAAATTATTTATTAGAACGGATTAATGATAAAAATGAAATGCTAACAACAGCTAGAAAGTCTGGGTCTGTACTCGATTGGCACAGAGCTAGAACCATTAGAAACCAAGTTAACATGGAGAAAGAGACTGCAATGCAAAATTTCTTTAAAAAAGAATGTGATGATAATATCAAAGAAACCAAAGCATTTTGGCGAAGCATAAAAAAGGTCATTCCATCAAAGCAGTCGAACAATAGTATAATAAATTTGATAAATGAAAATAAGAACACAGTAGAGATACCTGATACTGCCTCATTTATTAATGAATTTTTTGTCAATATAGGACCGAACCTAGCTAGTAAACATACTGACCCATGGTCCTTTGATGGTACAACATGTATAACTGATATGCCTGACCTTGTAGTATCCAGAGATGAAATTATAAAGTGTTTGAAAGATATCGATACATCAAAATCTTCTTGCCTTAATTATATACCTACAAATATATTTAAAGAAGCAGCTCTGTGTATGATTGAAAAATTTGAAAAAATAATCAAGTTATGTATAGAAACTAGTAAAATTCCAAACAGTTGGAAAATTGCTGTAGTCACCCCCCTACCAAAGGGCGGAGACAATACCAATGTATCTAACTATCGTCCTATCAGTGTTCTTCCTGTACCGGGAAAAATTTTTGAAAGGTTAATACACAATGCAATCTCCCTGCATCTAACTACTAACTCAATATTAATTGAACGCCAAGGAGGATACCAGAAAGACAAATCTACTACTGACTCCATAAGTTTCTTTGTAAATGATGTATTAAGAAATAGAAATATAGGATATATTACCTTAGCTGCATTTATTGATATCAAAAAGGCTTTTGACTCGGTTAATTATTTGATATTATTAGAAAAACTAGAACGCTATGGTATAAGGAGAAAAAATTTGGAATTAATTAGAAATTATTTAACGAACAGGAAACAATGCACCATGGCAAATAATATTAAGTCAGCAGAATTACCCCTGACCTGTGGAGTACCCCAAGGATCAATTTTGGGTCCTTTATTTTTCTTACTATATATTAATGACTGCATACAACAGGATGATATACATAAAACAATGTTATATGCTGATGATAGTGTACTATATGTGTCTGGACCCAGTATTGATATATTAGAGACAACTCTACAACATGCATTAAACAAATTCATAACTTGGGCGAATAAAAACAAATTAACTATCAATGAGGGTAAAACTAAAATTATGACCTTTTCCTCAGCCCAAACTCTCAAAAATCTACGTAGACCTAACATAGAAATAAATGGAACAGCGCTACTGTGTGTCAATTCTTATAAATACTTAGGAGTACTGATAGACCAGGAAATGAATTTTAATCTACATGTAAAGACTTTAATGAAAAATGTTCGCTACAAATCATTCCTATTATATAAGATACGACATATGCTATCACATACAGTGCTCCTACGTGTATATAAAACCTATGTATTACCAATAATCGATTATGCTGATATTTTCTATGATACTGCCAATGGAACTTTACTTGATGAACTCCAACGACTGCAAAACAAATGTATTAAAACATGCCTTGGTTTGAATATCTTAACATCAACAGATAGAGTTCATCATGCAGCAAATCTCCCTAAACTTATATATAGAAGACAATACCATGGTAAGATGTTTGCACATAAAATGGTTAGACTAGATATTAATGTTGCAAACAGACAAACTCGCCTACACGATGCTCCTGTACTTTTCTATAGTAATATAAATTGTAAAGCCTATGAAAAAAGTCCAGAAGTAAAATGTGCACAATTGTGCAATACCCTACCTACAAATACTAGAAATATAAGAGAAATAGGTACTTTCAAAAACCTGATGAAATTGGATTTAATGGATTCCATCCCATGAAAAGAAATATGTAGAATTCTTATCTATATATGGTCAATTATATTGATGCAACATTATGACTGTGACTAGAAATAATAATTTCTTTTTTAAATACACTTATCTATTGTTTAAACACAATTATATACACCGCCATGTACCAAAACTCAAAGTCAAACTATTCTCAAGAATCTATATATGTTACGTTACATACCATGGGGAGAGGCATAATAATATCTTTTGATACGCCTCGACCCAGGAACATATTGGTCTTCATACACGTATATTTTGTACAATTTAATTCTGTATTATCTGCTCGTTAACTCATATGTCTATGACCAATAAAGTTCAAAGTTGTTCAAAAAAAAGGAAATACATAGTAGCACTAGCACAGATACCAAACCCGAGTCCGACACTTATATTGCAGAGCATGCAAATGTAGGCTGTTTTGAAATAGCCTCCCGGTACAGGTACGACTTCCTGTTTCTGTGCTGGCCTCCCACCTCCATACCATACTCAGCACTGACTACAGCCTACTCACAACAACACACGCTTGCAGCTGGAGGAGCGGCCACAGTCTTCAAATTAAACCACGTTGGTACCACTTCGATATGTTATTAGACATACCATGGTATGTCTATAATGCTGCAGTCAACCCATCTGTGAACTACTAGGAAGAACGTACGTTTGTACTGAAGGAGGACACAGGAGACCACACCCTCCTTAAAGGTACTGACATCTACATGTCTACATCTTGGGCTGGAACACTACATGTAGTATAGCTTGTACATCTAGACACCCATTTGATCTAGCAGGGTAGTAGAACATGTTGTATGCTTAAAGATTCAGGGAGCTTTGAAAGCTTGACCTGTCACGCATAGATCTACATTGCTGTGCTCCAGTTATCTTGGAGACTACATGTGTTAAAGCCTCTAGTATTGGGAAATAGTACGATGCTGTATGAACGGACCTGTAGCCTAGATCTAAAGTGCTGGCTCTGTGCCAATATTTTGTCCTTTGTATGCTAGTGCTCATGAAACGAGATCGAAGCTACTCAGGGATCCATGAATTATTTTGTTACATAGGCTCCAGAGAGCTTTTTACTGGAATTTACGACGATAAACTCAGTAAAATCATACATATTTTTAAAATGAAGATGTTTATTTGAAGTTGTCTCTCATAAGCTGAGCCCCTTGCAAATGACGATTGTATTACTATTGATATTACAATGATAATTCATTTGAAAAAAATGGATATCTTTATTTCTGTTCCTCTTGGTATTTCTGCCCTAGGTTAAGCCATACAATCATTTGCACAATCAAAGCACCAATCACACAATGGAAGAATCGTCCCCTTACACAAGTAGCCACCCTGCAGACAGTATGAAAGGGTTAGCGCCCACCTTGAACCCATCGTCGCAGCAACCAAAGGCGGAGACAGCCAACTGGCTAAGGATGATGCTTCGTCAGCTCATTCTTAAGTCCAGGGGATACCACAGACCTCTGAATATCCTCCTGGTTGGGCAAGCTGGAGTTGGAAAGTCCTCATTTCTGAATTCAGTCATCAGATCCATCTTAAATGAGTGGGGAAACTGGGTGATTTCTGGAAGCAGTAGTGAGGAGGGTCGTGCCAACATAACTGCTTACTTAAGGTGGATCAACATTTTTGACCCCTTGAGTGATGATCCTGATCGACTGCAGCCAGATGAAATACCTGAGGACTCAGAGTCAGAGGAGGATACGGAATCCCAATCAAGAGAGGAATCTGAGAGACAAGCCAAAAAACTGAAAAAGGAGCAAAAGATCCTTCTACAGATGGCCCCAAGGTAAATATCATATATTAGAATATGACAATGGGATTTTCATGATGGAATTTTATATACATGATGAGAGTGATTGGATAAAAGAAGCCTAGAACTTGACATAATAAAGCTGGTTGGTAAGAGTAATCAACACTATCAATCATGATTAAAAGGGTCTATGAAGACAAAACCCTTTATTTTTCCTGTAATCCCATTATCTTACTAGTCATCAAGACATGAGTAATTGATATAAATTGTATTGATAATCAACATTCATATATTGTATTTATATCTACATAAGATTGGTTGCTTTCGATTACACAACAAAAGATCTTCTCACTTGTTTGGCCTCTGCATTTACAGATTCATTGACTTATGTGGGCTCCCCGATGAGAACAACCTTGTCACACGTGAAGTGTTGCGTTTGCTGCTGTATGGACATATCCCATCCAGTGAGAATGTCCTGGCGGTTCACTCTTTGGGTCATCAAGAAGGAGCAGCAGCTCTGCGGACCAAGTTCCCCACTGGTGACCAGAGTCTGGCTGTAGACAGGTGACTACTATGACGTTTGCTATTGATCTCCTAGATGATAAGCAAATTTATTATCATATTTAGCAAATTAGATCTGTCTCATAAATTGTTTGCTTGAATAAATACCACATGATGTTTTAAGATTATGACTACGAAAAGGAATTTTAATAACATTCTATTAGCTTTGCATCATGTCTGTAGTACAGAGGATATTATTTTTCTTCAATATTTTTTAATACAATTAAGACACAAAGTTTATTTTGCATATCATAATACTTACTTAATATGCTATATTAACTTCTTGGGGGGAGAATCCTTTCAAGTGTGATTCCTATGGCCTTCTTTAACCCTTCATTTACCCTGATTTACAAAAATGGTATACCTTAATCAGGGATAGAATTGTATTAAATGTAAATCTAATTTTGATTTTAGAGTGATTGTCATCAACTCTGCTGATCTTGAAGTGCCACGACAGCTAATTCAGGCAGTGATGGATGTGGCTCAGCCTCTGAAGCTGTCATTAGATAAGGAAGTTGTTGCAAAGAAAGGTAGATGCTCTCGCTGTTCTACAATGTTACTCATGGATAATTCATTGATAAAATTATCCATATTGAATCGGCTAGTCACAACCACTTGAAACATGTGTCCTTTATGTTAATAATTGTCTTGATTAAGATAGTAGAGGAAAAGTGGGGGTTCTGGACCACCTAGGTGGGGCCTTTCCCCATAGGTTTAGTATAAGGGCCATCTTGGCCCCACCTTTTGGCTGGGTGGGGCTCTTATCAGTGACCTTTGATCCTAATTTTAATCCCCAGATAGCGTTATTAGTGAACTTTGATCCTAATTTTAAGATAGCATTATCAGTGAACTTTGATCATAATGATGACATAATCCCCCCCATCTCTTTTTAGGTGAATAGTGTTAATGGTGGTGATGAGGTTGTTGGTTTTTTAAACTCATATAGCAAGCATGGTATACGTATATGTATAGTTGACCCGGTATCGCTGTATAAGCCGTATATAGATAAGCTGGTAGTAGCCGGGCTGATAAGGTGGACAGTGATCTTTAGTCTGAGGAGATAAGGGTAGGACACGTTTGGACATGTTCTATATCGTTTTAGACATGTTGACCATGTATTTCACCATGGATTGTAAGTTTGAACATGTTAAGCTGACATCAGACTTTTGGAGTATCATTATGGGATAGATCACATTGCTATATAAAGCCAGGTTACTTGGATCTAACCCTATTTCTTGGCTTGCTGCTGAGGAGGTACCACCATCTAGTAAGTACACTGCTATTGTTAGTGTGTTTTGGGTATTGCACAATGAATCGATTCAAATGTCCAGTTTGTTCCAAAGCCTTTAAATACAAGAGAGGCTTGTTGAGACATTTAGGATCTCATGATGAGAATAGCATAGGATTTACATGTCCTACATGTAAGGCCTCTTTCAAGAGGAAAGATGTTCTTGCAAAGCATATCAAGAAACATGAGGAGGTGAAGCATGTATGTCCCACTTGTGATAAGGCCTTCGGTAAGAGAGATATTCTGATCAAGCATATGAGAGTGCATGATAGACAACAGGAACCAATGCAGGTAGCTGAGGATCCTACTTGTGAAGAGTTCTTCGAGGAGGCAGCTCTGAAGGGGACCCTCAAAAAGTTTGTGTTAAAGGCTGGTAAGGAGAAAGACCCCATGGTTCTTTTAGGAAAGCATATGGACAAAGTAAGTGATAGGCTAAAGAAGGAGTTAAGGAAATGTGGAGTCAAATGGTTTTTGTCAGTTCAGGTTTCATTCAAAAAGGAGGACAAAACCGCTGAACCTGTATTTAGGGGTCATTGCCATGTAGCCCTCCAGCCAGAAGATATTGAATCTGGCCTTCAAGCGTCTGTGCAGAAAATCTACAAGTCCTTCTCAGAATACCAGAGAGAGGGAAGCAATTGGACCCTGGACCATGTGATGAATATAACCCTTCATGTGGCCAAATATAGACCACTAGGGGGATCTACATATATTCCCCTGCCATCCAAATTGAAAAACAAAAAGGCCATTGTCAATATCAAGAACAATGACCAGAAGTGTTTTTTATGGTCTATCCTTGCCTCCCTATACCCAGCTCAGGATCATTGTGACCGGGTTTCAAATTACCAAAGATATGAAAACAGTTTGAATATGGAAGGGATTACATATCCAGTCAAAGTGAATGATATCTCAAAGTTTGAAAGGCAAAATCAAATCTCAGTGAATTTATTTGGCTATGAGGAAGAATTGTTTCCTATTTGCATTACAAAACAGAGATATGAAAGACACATCAATCTTCTTTTATACTCTAGTGATGATGTGTCCCACTATTGTTGGGTTAAAGATCTTGATCGACTGCTGTCAGACCAAAAGACACATAGAACTCGCCATTATTTCTGTGATTACTGTCTATATGGGTTCACTAAAGAATCCTTACTTGAGGACCACAGACAATATTGTAATGCATATTCCCCTCAAAAGATCAAATTACCATCAGAGAAGGATAAATGGCTTTCCTTTTCAGGGAGAGACTTAGCTAAAGAACTACGAGTCCCATACATTGTTTATGCAGACTTTGAATGTTTCGCAACAAAGATGAACTCATGCATCCCTGACCCCTCTCAGTCTTATACAGAGAAGTTGACCCATCACATCCCATCTGGATTTGCCTATAAAATAGTAGGCCTGGATGAGAAACCTGTATGCTACAGGGGTGAGAAAGTTGCAGAAACCTTTGTAGACCACATGATACAAGTGGAAGAATTTCTGAAAGACAAGCTTAGCACTGACAATGCTGCTCCATTGGATATGTCTGAGAAGGATGAAAGGTTGTTTAAGGAGGCTATTGTCTGCCATATATGCAGTGAGGACCTGCATGATGATCGTGTCAGGGACCATTGTCATATTACTGGTGAGTTTCGTGGTGCTGCTCATAAACAGTGCAACTTGAACTTAAGATTGCGAAAGCGCATTCCCGTAGTATTTCATAATCTGAGAAATTATGATGCCCACATAATTATGCAGGCCATTGGCAAGACAGAGAAAAAGCTAAAGTGCATCCCAAACAATATGGAGAAATACATATCTTTTTCCATGGGGTGCCTTGATTTTATCGACTCATTCCAATTTATGAGTTCATCTCTAGACAGTCTAGTGTCCAATCTGGCTCGTGAAGGAAGCTCTAAGTTTTGTCACCTTCAAAAGTTCTTTGGAGAAGAGAAGTTGTCCCTTCTTCTACGCAAAGGAGTGTATCCTTACGATTATGTCACTGGTCCATCAGTCTTGAAAGAAGAGTCTTTACCGAAGGCAGAGTGCTTTTTCAATAATCTGACTGGACAACCCATTCCAAAAACAGACTACAATCATGCTCAAGAGGTATGGGAGTCATTTCAGATACAGACATTGGGGGAATATCACGATTTGTATCTACTCACTGATGTATTGCTTTTGGCAGATGTGTTTGAAAACTTCAGAGCCATATGCCTTGACCATTATGGACTAGATCCAGCACACTTCTACACATCACCAGGCCTGGCATGGCAGGCCTGTCTGAAAATGACTAGCCAAAGGTTAGAACTGTTAACTGACATCGATATGCATCTGTTTATCGAGAGAGGACTTAGAGGTGGAATATCAATGATTTCTAACCGATATTCCAAGGCCAACAATCCATATCTTTCTGATTATGACCCCACCAGTCCATCCAAATATGTTATGTATCTGGATGCTAACAACCTTTATGGCTGGGCTATGTCACAGCCTTTACCAACACATGACTTTCAGTGGACTGATCCCATTGATGTTATGACAGTACCAGATGATTCAGACAAGGGGTACATCTTGGAGGTAGATTTAGCCTATCCAAGCCAAGTTCATGATTTACACAATGACTATCCTCTAGCCCCAGAGAAAAAGACCATTGGTGAAGACATGCTCTCACCTTATTGTCAAGCATTCGAAATGGGAGGGCCATCTGCTGAAAAACTGGTACCAAATCTTCTTCCCAAGACAAAGTATGTGGTCCATTACAGAAACCTTAAACAGTATTTGTCCTTAGGTATGGTGATCACCAAGGTTCACAGGGTCTTGTCCTTTCAACAAAGCTGCTGGTTAAAGCCTTACATTGACTTTAACACAGACAAGCGGAAACAAGCTAAGAATGATTTCGAAAAAAACTTTTTCAAATTAATGAATAATTCAGTGTTCGGTAAAACCATGGAAAACTTGCGAAAGCGTGTGGATGTGAAGCTTGTTAACAATGAAATGAAAGCTAAAAAGCTAGTATGCAAACCAAATTTCCATGATTTCAAAATATTCAGTGAGGACTTGACAGCAGTTCAAATGAAGAAAACCACACTGAAACTCAACAAGCCCATTTATGTGGGATTTAGTATTCTGGATTTATCTAAGACCTTAATGTACGACTTTCACTACTCATACATCAAAGCCAAGTATGGTCATCAAGCAAAGTTGTTGTTTACCGACACTGACAGTCTCTGTTATGAGATATACACAGCTGACATTTATCATGACATGGCCAAAGATGCTTACCTTTTTGACACATTAGACTACCCAGAAGGCCATGCCCTTTATAGCACAGCTAACAAAAAGGTGCTAGGTAAAATGAAGGATGAATGTGCTGGTATCCCACCCTCCGAGTTTGTTGGCCTTCGATCAAAAATGTACAGTCTTCAGTATGATGGAAAAGAAAAGAAAACAGCCAAAGGTATCAAGAAGTCAGTAGTCCAGAATGTGATTACACACAAAGATTACAAAGACACTCTGTTTGGAAAAATGGCAAAAACCCACAGCATGACTCAAATTCGAAGCTTTAACCATCAGTTGTACACGATATGCTTAAACAAAACAAGTCTGTCACCATATGATGATAAGAGATACATCCTGGCTAATGGCTGTGATACCCTAGCATATGGACACTATAAGATTGGCAAGCTTTAAGAAACTTTATCATTTACATGAGAGCTGTCGTACAGTCAACATGGAACAAAGTTACTATTGTGAGCATTGCCAAATAGGGTTTTCTAGGAAATCCTCTCTTAAGCGGCATATGCAAAAAAAGCATGGAGAAAAACATCTTCCACCACCACCACCACCACCACCACCACCACCACCACCACCGGACGTTGCACCACCACCACCACCACCACCACCACCACCACCACCACCACCACCACCACCACCACCACCACCACCACCGGGCGTTGCACCACCACCACCGAGCGTTGCACCACCACCACCACCACCACCACCACCGGGCGTTGCACCACCACCACCACCGGGTGTTGTACCACCACAACCACTGGTTCCAGAGCGCAACGATAGATGTCGTTGCGGTCTATCATAGGAGATGCGCATGCGCAGATCTGTAGATGTCAGACTGCTGTGTATTTCCATAGGAGCAGGACGTCTCGCAATTTGGCTTACAATTCGAGTGAGTTTTAGCAATTTTGCTGTACTTCCATTTTTCATATCTGATTTTATTCTACTTTTAGGGGGTTAACTCGCCTTTAAAGTCTAAATTAGGCCTCTTTAGGCTAATTTTCTCAATATTTGTAACGATCTCTGTTTTCCCGCCGTGTACGGAGAAGCAGTTTGGGTTTCTATCCCGATCGTTCTACTTTAGGCGAGTTTTTCACCCCGTATTCCTTTATTAAAGATCATTTCTTTAATATTTTGTTAATATCTACTGAAATACGATTTCGTCTACTTTTACGACATCAACAATAAGTTAGAACCGTTTGGCGGCAAAATCCTCGGCTGTTTCCGGTATTTTCCGGCCACTTCCGGTTCGGCGCCGAACTTTTCGTCTCGGCTCGCCGTTTTCCTTCATATTGTTGATTCGGTACTAAATAAGACGGATTTTCTTCCAAAAACTGTGAGATTACTCCATTTTGTATCCGTTTTTACTATATTTCATGTACCTTTTTACTTGGATTGTCTTTTATGTTATGTTATGTTTGTTTGGTTTTGGGTGATAATGGAGGTAGTTCCCATAGACCCAGGCCTGTACTGTCACTATAGTGTCAGTCTGCCTGCTGGGGTGGTGTTTGAGGTTATCTATCTCCACACTCCTGTTTAGGGTTACTTAGGAGGACTTCTGCTTCCTTTGTACCTGTGTGACTACCTTTTTTGTCCCCAAAACTAACAAAGTTGTCAATTTAGGCTTGTGTTCTTAAGCCTGATTGACACTTGATGTTTGTCAATCTACCCATAGGTTCATGATCTGGAACCTCAGTTGACATCATCAAACGAAATAATTTTAGTAGACCTTTGCACTGGTTAGATTGTCACAGATATGCCTCTTGATGGAGTTCAGTCTGTTGACCCACCTGGCTATGATCTGAGCTGGTGGACTTAACCTATGGTATATTAAAATTATTTTGTGCCTGATACACTCAAAGTCGGACCGCTGCAGGTCTCCACATTAATTTCTGATGAAATGAAGTGGCATTTAGCCATCCTGTTTCTCACAGACTGACTTGTGATTGATATGGCTGTGTATCAGGGAGGTTGCCTACACCAACTAAGACGCTTGAATCTGTGCTCGCTGTACAGATAGCCACTGTTATTGAAATTTGGGTACATTTCTTAACAGTAACTCCAGTTTGAACAGTCCCGGCCTGTGGTAGGACTTGTCGTAGGAGTTGGGTGTACTGTGACCTTGACACCGCCATATATTGTGGCCCCCCCGGCACAATTATGGTAAGTTGATAATAAATTCAACTTTTTCGATTTCGTTTGAAATTTTGACCTGCCTCCCCGGGGAGGGCAGAAGTCTTAAGAACGGTGTCAAAATAAGGCTGTATAGGTTGTGAAGCGTAAAAATGATTTTACCTATACCTTATGCCGAAAAATTTCTCAGTTAGAGAAATTATTGACTTACTTCCTCGGTGAGAGTTCAAGTCAAAACTGTGTCCAAGCCAGGTTTATAGGTGACTGTACTGTAAAATATTTTCACCTACACCTTATGCCGAAAAATTTCTTCATTGGAGAAATTGTCACAGTTGGGGTTAAAATGGTAAGGTTTGAATAGTAAATTCAAAAACACCCATACCTTATGCCCAAAAAATCCTTTGCTTGTGATGTTATTGAGTAGTTATAAATGCTTATAACTAAAACCAATAACTAATACAAAAATTCTGTTGAATTTTTGCAGATGCCTCTGATGGTGGTTAAACTTCCACAAGTCCTGAAAAAAGTTACGTCGCTTAGACAGCAGACGGCAGTAATCAACGCCATCATGAAGGCGGAAGGCAGCAAAGTTATCACTAAAGCCCAAGTCCACACTGGGGATGAGATCGAAGAATTGGACTCGTCAGTTGAGAGTCCCAAACCAAGCAAAAAGAGAGTGGCTCCCAAAAAGAAGTCCCCTCCTGCCAAAGTACCTGATAAAAAGGCGAAACATGCGCCAAAGCCTAAATCATCTGTCAAAGACCATGAACTGTCTGAAGCAGAAGAAGATGATGATGAGGAAGAGGCAGATGAGGAAGAAGAAGAGCAGCAAAGCTCAGATCATCGAGGAAACGATGACGAAGAAGATGATGAAGATGAATCATCTAGCCCCGACAGATCTCGAGAGAAGAGCAGAGGTCGTCGAAAGCACACAAGACACTCTAGATCACGCTCTCATCATCACAGATCTCGGACCAGATCCAGATCACGCTCGAGACGAGGCAGGTATAGGACAAGGTCTAGATCTCGCTCTCGCTCACACTCACGCAGACACAGATCTAGGAACCGATCCAGTTCACGTGGATGCAGGCGTAGAACCAGGTCCCGCTCAAGGTCACATGGACGTAGGTCCAGATCTCGTTCCAGGTCACATGGACGTAGGTCCAGATCTCGTTCTAGGTCACGTGGACGTAGGTCCAGATCTCGTTCCAGGTCACGTGGACGTAGGTCCAGGTCCTACTCAAGGTCAAGAGGGCAAAAATCCAAGCGCCTCCCAAAAACCAAAAAACGCCTTCGCGAGATGAGTGAAGAGGCAGAAAAGCGACCTAAAAAGAAAAAACAGTCTGTAGAGGAAGATGATCATACCCACGAGGATGATTCTGACAATGCTGAAGACCCTTTCGAAGGTCAGAGAAGTGGTGCCTTTACTGACAAAGCTAGAGAGATTCTCAGCAAAGAGCGCGGACCTAAGAAATCTTCCGCTATTCAGACTGGACTTGCTGCAACTATCCAGAGACTTTTGTTGAATGCCAACGCCAAAGAGTGTGAACCAAAGGTAACCGATGAATACCCTCCACCCAAAAATGTGGCAGCCATGGTCGTTCCGGTACTTGAAGCCTCCATAAAGAAAAGACTGGAAAAAAGAGAGATCGTCCCCGATGAGTACATGGCTAAGGCCCAGTCCGCCATTATGGCCGTGATCTGCTGTAATCCCCGTCATCTCTCTGATGGTAGATAGGGGCGATTTGGACGATCAGCTAAATGAGTGTGCAAAAGGTGCAATAGACTGTATCGAACTCATGGGATACGCAAACAATATTCTTGTACATAGGCGAAGAGAGAACTTGCGCCACAAGATCCAAGAGGACATAAAACAAGAAATTATGGATGCCCCAATGGGTGGTGCTACCCTGTTCGCCGAAGCGAAGTCCATCGTAACAGAAACGGCGGAAGAAAGAGAGTTTACGAAGAAGATTCTGAAACTCAGACAAGCCCCTAGAAGGCGAGGTTCCAAAAAAGGGTTCAGACGCACAAAGGATTTTCGCCAAGGCAACCGAAACAGGAAGGGCGGCGGGCGATCAAGTTATCGCAGCAGCTACCGCGGATACGCGAGAGGCGGCAACAGCCAATCCAGTCGCAGCAACCGGGGCGGTCGAGGAGGTCGCGGCAACTCCTCCAAAAGAGGAAAGAAGTAAAGGTGCGTGCTGTGAAGGACAACCTTTGCCTTTCCAATACACCTGAAAACTTTTTTGGTGGGCAAACTGTCCATTTCTTGGACAATTGGAAAACTGTCACAAGTGACCCCTGGGTTCTGAGCAATGTGGGTGGAATTGAAATTCAGTTTAATGTTTTTCCACACCAAAAACATGTACCTAGACCTTATGATCTGAAAGACTATGATCCGCGTAAAATAGATCTAGAAATTGACAGAATGCTTGCCCAAGGTGTTATAGAAAAGGTAAAGGATGAGGAGGGCCAATGGATTTCTTGCATTTTCCCTGTTGCGAAATCCGATGGAGATACCCGTATCATCCTGGATCTCACGGAACTGAACAACCTCGTGCCATATGAACATTTCAAGATGGATAATCTTGACACTGCTATTAACCTGATAGGTGAAGGTGTGTACATGGCATCCATTGACTTGAAAGATGCGTACTACACTTTCCCGATCAGAGAATCAGACTGGAAATATCTGAAGTTCGTATGGAACAATGAGCTTTTTCAGTACCGAGTGATCCCCAATGGCATTTCTTGTGCTCCTCGAATTTTCACCAAGTTATTATCCCCCATTTTTTGCACTCTGCGCCAACAAGGGTTTATGGCCTTCCCCTACATGGACGATACTTTCATTATAGGGGAGACATTCTCTGAATGTCAAGAAGCCACAACCAAATTGGCGCATCTGTTCGATTCTCTGGGCTTTGTAGTGCACCCAGAAAAATCAGTCATGACACCCTCTACCAGCTTGGAATTCCTAGGATTTCTGATTAATACAGAAGAGATGACAGTGTCGCTACCTGCTAAGAAATTAGATAAAGTCCAGCAAGTAGCATCAGAAATCCTACATGCCCGCAATCCAACCATTATAGAGGTGGCTGGATTGGTTGGTATGTTCAATGCTTATTCCAAGGGGGTAGAGTATGGCATGAGCCACTACAAGGCTCTAGAACGTTGTAAAAACGGAGCCTTGAAAGCAAATAAAGGGAAATATGAAGCCACCATGAAATTAGACCTAGAAGCTAAGAAAGATATCCGATGGTGGCTAAACAACTCTCAAAACCCCTGCTCAATAAGAAATTCCACTCCAGACATCACCATTGACACAGATGCCAGCATGCAAGGTTGGGGAGCCCATCTCGGTGATCATACTATAGGTGGGCGATGGTTGCCGGAGGAAAAGGACCATATTAATGTCCTTGAACTCTGTGCAATCAACCTAGCCTTGCATAGCTTAGGGCGAGTCAGGGATATCCACGTACACGTACGCACGGATAACATGACCGCCTTGCACTATGTGTCAAAGATGGGTGGAGTGAGATCTCCTGGATGTGACAAAATTGCTAGGCTCATTTGGGGTTGGGCTGAGGCAAGAAGGTCCTGGATCACGGCATCCTTTGTCCCTGGTATCTTGAATATCAAAGCGGACAGAGCATCCCGGGTCTTTAAAGACAATCTCGAGTGGAGCCTCAATGATCGCATATTCAATAGAATATGCAGGATCTGGGGCAAACCAGAGTGGGACCTTTTTGCCTCCAGGCTAAATCACAAATGTGACCTCTACTGCTCTTGGATGCCAGACCCAGGAGCATCCCATGTTGATGCATTTACCATGTCTTGGGAGGGAATTAATGCATATGCTTTCCCTCCTTTCAGTTTGGTCGCACGAGTCGTGAGGAAGGCCAGAAGCGAGAAACCTAACAAGCTGGTTTTAGTAGTGCCAGACTGGCCGGGCAGGGCCTGGTATCCTCTAATTCACAAGTTTCCCAGCATCAAAATCCACCCTCGTCCCGGAAATCTAGAATCGAAGGGAAGAGGGGGGTTCGTAAGAGGCATAGGCCTTCAGGTTTTAAGACTGTGAAACTTGACCTTATTCAGAACCAGGGGTGTGATAGGAAAACCGCTGAATTCTTGCTAGAAAGCTGGTCTGCTGGTACACGTAAAGTGTACGAGACATACATGAGTCAGTGGGCCACTTTCTGCATAATTCACCATGTCTCCTATCGCTCCCCTTCCCCTTTTGAGGTGTGCCGTTTCTTACGGCTTCTTTCGGAAAAGGGCAAGGCCTTCGGCACCATTAACGCTGCAAGATGTACGTTGTCGGTTTTAGTGCAAAACCTTGACAACGGGGCGACCACGGGTACCCATTATTGGGTACGCAGGGCCGTCCAGACCGCCTACAGAAGGAATCCTCCTTCTCCCAGATATTCCCAGTTCTGGGATGTTAGGCTGGTTTTCAGCATGTTCCGGCGTTGGGGTGCCAACGAGACCCTGTCCCTTCAGTCGTTGGGTCTCAAGTTAGTCATGTTGATTATGCTAGTCACAGGCCAACGGGGTCAAGTCATTCCAGCACTTGATCTCCGAAATATGACTTATTTGGCCTCGGGTTCTGTGCGTTTCGTTTTAAAGAATCTAATGAAAACAGCACGTACGGGGGAACCACTCAAGGAACTGGTCCTGGAACCGTTCCATGAGGAGGAGACTCTGTGCGTCGTCTGTGCTTTGAAACGATACGTTCAGATCACGAAGCCTTTCAGAAAGGACAAGAAAGGGCGAATGAAGCATTCGCTCTTCTTGTCCTACATTAGGCCACATAAGGAGATCACGCAGGACTCCTCAAAGAGGTGGATCCTCGCGGTACTTACTGCGGCTGGAATCGACACCAGGGTATACCGAGCTCACTCCACCAGGGGTGCTAGCACCTCTGCTGGAGGGAGACTCGGTGTATCCACTGCTGTCTTGCTTCGCCATGGATCTTGGAAAAATGCCAAGACCATGGCGAAGCACTACAACAAACCCATTGAGAAGCCCAACCCTCCTAAAACTCTTGCCAGACTTTTATTGGGGGACTCAATTGAGTGACTGTACAAATTGATTCATGCTCCCATAAGAGGTTACACCTCAAAAGGGGAGAATTTTCCCATAAGTATTCTTGCTAAATACTCAATGCGAGATTGTTAGCACCATATTTAGGTGCTCCACTTGATTAAATCAGTTAGTCCTTTGATTTGGTATTGTTTTTGCCTTTTGAAACCCGCAGATAAGGGTAAAAGAAAATTAGCCTTTTCTTTTGGTTGGCTGAGAACAACCACTTTTTCCTTTTCTTCGCCTGACTATTGTTAGAGTCAGGTTGAATAAATTTATTCACTTTTCCTAAACAGTCCTGTGTTACAGTCCTTTGTGGGAATCAGTAAACAGATAAGATAGGACTATGGAAATGGGCAGTGAATCAGCTGAACTTTAAAGTCTCCTATGATAGACCGCAACGACATCTATCGTTGCGCTCTGGAATATAAAATTAATCGAGTACTTACCTGTAAGTATGAAGATTAATTGTTGTTCCAGGAGCAACGATAGATCGTTGCGGGGTACATAGGCCCACCCATCCTCCCTAGGATGAATAGATTAATGACAGTCAGGCATAATCATTAATCTACAATATTCAAGCTTTTTTGAATATAATATCTATATATAGATCTTATTCGACGATATGAATTCATCTATATAACTACGACAATTGAATAGTATAGATATTGATTTCCTATGTACCAGAAATGA
This sequence comes from Acholoe squamosa, assembly GCA_949317995.1. Lineage (NCBI taxonomy): Eukaryota > Metazoa > Annelida > Polychaeta > Phyllodocida > Polynoidae > Acholoe > Acholoe squamosa. Next base: position 56,421,559 of record OX439047.1, read on the forward strand.
GATTTCTTTCAGCGATTGATTCACTGCCAGCAGACGTCTGACATCTACGGATCTGCGCATGCGCATCTCCTATGTACCCCGCAACGATCTATCGTTGCTCCTGGAACAACAATTAATCTTCATACTTACAGGTAAGTACTCGATTAATTTTATAATAAGCATGTTGAAGTTAGATTCAAACATCCATTCACTATGATAATAGCCGGACCTACACAGAGTGGAAAGACTACCTGGTTGAAAAAGATGATCATGGAGAAGCACAACTGGATTGACTCTACACCACAACGTATTGTGTGGTGTTATAGTCAGTGGCAGCCTATGTACAATGACATGCCAGGTGTTAAATTTGTTAAAGGTATCCCTGACGGATTGGAGGATGATGGGTACTTTGATCCAGATGTTAGAAACTTGATTGTGTTAGATGACTTGATGACTGAAGCTGGGAAAGACCAAAGAATCACTCACCTGTATACTAGAGGAAGCCATCATCGCAATCTGTCTGTAGTCACATTAATGCAAAATTTCTTTGGTCCTGGAACAAAAACCATAAGATGCAACTCCCACTATATGATTCTATTTGACATGCCAGCTGATAGGCAAGAGATCCATACAATAGCCCGACAAATGTTCCCTGGCAATCGAAATTGTTTGCTACAAAAATATGAGGAAGCAGTATCGAAACCTTATGGGCATCTTGTGATTATCAATAAACCAAACATGCTTCTGGCAAATCGACTTTTGGCAAGCCCACTTCCAGCTGGTGCTATAAATATCACTCAACTATCCCCACAGCCACATTTGTGTGCTAGCAGCGAAGGAGTCAACACCTCAGTTAACACAGAACCATTTGAGCTAGAAGACATAATGGAACCCAGTAACAAAACAGTGTTTCATGTATGTGATGAGTGTGGTTTAGTATATGGCAACCTATACGATCTACACAGACATATCAGAAAATGTGGCGAGGAACCTGAAGTAAAGAAACCTGAAATCGATATGGAAGATAAAGAATTGATTGATACAAAAGAGGAGAGGGATGAGGATATGGAAGCAGATATGGACTTGAATGAGGACAATTCAGAAAATGATACATTCACTGGATGTGGGAAGAAGCAAACAAAGACAGAGAAGGCTTCTTCAAAACTTACAAAAGATTCCTTCATCAGGCCATAAGCTTAGAAAATAACAAGACCACACGTGACATACGTGACAAGGCCACTGCTTACATAAATAAAGGATGGAAGGAATCTAGAGCTATTAAAATAGCACTCAGAAAACATAAAGCTGACTTTGAAGAGTTGTTTGATGAAGACTCAGATAGTGAGGAGGATAGTGAGGATGAGGAGGAGATGGAGAATGAGGATGACATATAAGCTTCACATGCTTAAATGAGTAGTCATTTGCTTTTTGAATCACAATGGATCAGTATCTAAGAGCAATTTACTATGATCCTCAACACCCAGCTAGTTTCGGCTCTCCCATTAAGCTGTACAGAGCGGCAAAGGCAGATGGTAAATATTACACCCTTCAGCAGATTAAAGAGTGGCTATCAAAAGAAGAACCCTACACACTTCACAAATCAGTAAATAGTTTACACGAAACAAAGTTGTTGTTTCAGGGATAGATGATCAACATGATGCAGATTTAATTGACTTTTCTCGTTTTTCAAAGTTTAACAATGGTATAAAGTATATCTTAATCATCATTGATATATTTTCGAGATTCCTATGGACAAGACCCTTGGCATCTAAAAAGGGTAGCGATGTGGCAGCAGCTTTTGGGGATGTTTACTCTAAAGGTAAAACCCCTCAGTACTTGCGTACAGATAAAGGTGGAGAATTTGCAGCCAAGCCTGTTCAAGAGGTGTTTAAAAAGTACAATATTCACCATTTTGTCACACAAAATGAAGTCAAGGCCTCCTATGCTGAACGCATAATCAAAAGTTTCCGAATGAAAATTTATAGATATTTTACAGCAAATCAAACATATAAGTATGTTGACATACTTCCTGAGCTCACAGCAAGTTACAATAACACTTATCACTGGAGTATTGGTATGTCCCCAACCGAAGTGAGCAAACAAAATGAAACACCTTTGTGGTGGAAGCAGTATTGGCCTTATCTCTCTCAAGAACATGTCAAAAAGTTCAAATATCAAGTTGGGGACTATGTCAGAATGACTCATACCCGAAACACTTTCACTCGAGAATATGATGAGAAGTGGACAGGTGAAATATTCAAAATACAAAAGCACTTCAAACGCAAAGGAATACCAGTCTATAAATTAATTGACCTTCTGGATGAAAATGTAACTGGAACATTCTATCAAGAGGAATTACAAAAGGTTCAGTCTAATGAGATTTGGAAAATAGATAAGGTCTTAAAAGAAAAAGGAAAGGGGAAAAACAAAATGTATTTTGTGAAATTCCTTTACTTCCCCAAGAAATTCAATAGATGGGTAAAGGCTTCAGACATGCAAGATATCTAACATGTTTATTTGCCATGCAGCTGTTATAAAAATGGAATCTCAAGTAGGTAAACACTGAGTAGCATGAAGCTGGTATCACTTCTCATGAAAAGCTGGAAAAAGAGATTATGAAACATATTATGACAGACCAGACCTCAGACCTGAGGCTAAGGTTAAACACTCCACATTACAGCTCTTGTTAAAGGGGCAAACTAGACCTCAGACCTGGGGCTAAGGTTTGACACCTAGAGCTCTAGAAAGCCAACTCTCTAAATAGGGACGAACTAGACCTCAGACCTGAGGCTAAGGTTCAAAACCCATAAAATCCCAGCATTCACTCATCATTCATCACTTTGGTCACATGCCTATAAACGGTAGTAGACCATTCATCCCAGCCACAGCAAACAGTATATCACTTGTGAATTCCATTTAGGACTACTTCAAGGTGATCATAAGCACTGGGTAACTCTCATGTCTTAGCTTTCCATTTGTGGGAAAAGTATATAATCTCACTGTAAATAGCAGGCACCACCATACCTGTAGGGAGGAAACATTAGGTGGACTAACCCCGTTTTTGTACATAGTAAATTATTACTAATCTTTGGGGAGAAAACATTAGGTGGACTCACCCAGTAATTATAGGTAGATAAAAAGATCTCAACACTTTTGGGGAGGAAACATTAGGTGAACTCACACAATAGTTATAGATAGATAGGGGGATCTCAACACTTTTGGGGAGGAAACATTAGGTGAACTCACCCAGTAGTTATAGGTAGATAGAGGGATCTCAATACTTTTGGGGAGGAAACATTAGGTGAACTCACCCAACATTAGGGATACTCTTTCTATAGGTAGGAGATGCTTGATATGAGGAGACCTTCACGTGGTAAGCATCGTCAGTAATGTGATTGACACATGAAACTAACAACCTCATCACCACCACTGTTCACCTAAAAAGAGATGGGGGGGGATTATGTCATCATTATGATCAAAGTTCACTGATAATGCTATCTTAAAATTAGGATCAAAGTTCACTGATATCACTATTGGGAAGGGGGATTATAAAGATCAAAGTTCACTGATAAGAGCCCCACCCAGCCAAAAGGTGGGGCCAAGATGGCCCCTATACTGAACCTATGGGGAAAGGCCCCACCTAGGTGGTCCAGAACCCCCACTTTTCCTCTACTTAAGATGACACATGTTTCAAGTGGTTGTCAACTGTCAAAGAAGAAAAAAAAATCTGCTGTCAATGTGATATAACTTGACAGTTGACAGGGGAGAATTCATGTTTTCTTATCAGGGGTCAACATGATCTTTTTGCTGTCAACTGTCAACTTGACAGTTGACGGCAACTTTTTTTCTAACTTGCCAGTTGACAGGGGAAAATATCATGTTGACAGCAATAATTTTTTAAAACTTCATCTTGGTGGTTGTAAGAAAATCGTGCTGATTTTGAAGTGCATGTTTTTTTTTTGGTGTAAGAAAACATGAATTTTCCACTGTCAACTGTCAAGTTAGGGAAAAATCTGCCGTCAACTGTCAACTTGACAGTTGACAGGGGAAAATATCATATTGACAGCAGATTTTTTTTTCTACTTTGACAGTTGACAGGTGAAATTTCAGGTTTGACAGTAGTTTTTTACGTTCCATTTTATGTTGTTTCCATATTGGAGATAAAAAAAAGTTCAAGTTGAATTTTTTTCAAGGTGTGGCCCTCCACGGCTTCCGTACATTAGACATATTTGAATCAAAACAAAGAAAAACCTTATAACTGTTCAAACTTACAGGAGACTATAGGCCTATAGGTTTCATCTCATAATTTCTGTCATATAATACTTTGTTTTCCAGCTGTTCCAGTATTTGGCCTTATCACTAAGTCAGATCTTATCAAGAAGATGGGTGATGGCGAATACAGCACATTTGAGGCCAGGCGAAATACCTTCCTCAACCTGCTTGCTCTCAAAGGAGATGAGATCCGTTTTGCTGAATGTCAGAATTATTTTCACAAACGTGGAGAGATCCCTGACTTGGAGCACCGCTGTAATGATCCTGACATTGACATTAAGATCCTGAGATTCATATACGAACTCTTTGGACGTGATATATACATTGCACATTCACGAGCCCAGCTAGAATTCAAACAGCCTAAAGAAGTGCTTCCACCTCCAGTGGAACCTCTCCATGATGTAGGACCACGCCCAGGAACAGTAAATGAAACTCCTAATCAGAATGCATTTGCAAAACCAGCTGGTTCAAATGCAGTGGCAATGATCATCCTGGCACTGGCTGTCTACATTGCAGTCCTCCTCCACTACAATGTGGTTTCAAACCTGATCGCCGCTCATCCAGCTGGTATTATACCAGGTGCAGCTCTGGTACTCGCCCCAATACTGTTCTTAATCTATGTCCTCTTTGTGCCCAATAACAGACTTACATAGATGAACCCATGGAATGATTACTATCATTAGGAACTGGTACCCATACATGTGAATGGTATCCAGACTTTATGGTTTCCATGTAAAGTGTAAGCCCTACAGTATGTATTTGGACAATCCTTGTTTATGCAGTCAGCATTTAAAGAAAACACGATATTAAATAGGTTTGTGGCCTCACCATTTTAGTCCTTCTAATGTAAGGTATATGCAAGAAGTAGAAACGTAATGACATAGTTAATAAAGGGTACCATGACATCATTATTCTCTATACCAACTAACACAATTTCCTTTACCCACCTATACCCTATGTGGGTATTTGACACGATTATATCATAATCATTATATCTAATTCATCATGGATATGGAATGGATGATACAGGATACGAACTGCTCATAGGATTACAGTATCATTAGTGATATCCTGCTTATAAGGGATAACCCAAGTTACAGTATAACCACCCTGTATATAAGCATAGTGTACCACTGACCCACGGTCACTTGGTGCGCCACTCTACACGAGCTACTATGAGCAGCTCAGCACAGTACATCCAATCTCCTCCATGGGGCAGCACCCTCAGTGAGTTATTTACACTGTAGTATATTCAACGGCTCTTCATTACATGAGGGAGTTCACTGTGGTTAACTGCTCACTTCACATAGCCGTGGAAATCTGTGATCATGAATATTATTATCTAGTTAGATATCAAATATATAATCTCATTAGCCTTGCAAGACACTATTATTTTCCTTATATTGAAATGCCAATTTTGTGCAATAAAACATATAAATTGCATTCTATGTGTTCACGACTTATTCTTTACTGTGTCAGCGCGACTTACATTATCAATTAGCATGTTTCGACCTGACAGATATGACAATCATACTAGGTGACGAGAGATTGAGTCTCAGGAGCGCGTTACTGGTAGGAGACAGGCCAGCTTGCACCAGGTTGTACTCGCGATGGCTCCCATAGAGCGCAGTGTTAAACATCGCAATTTGATCGTCAATTTTGAAACAGAAATACTCAGAATAAAAAAAAAAATTCTGGCATCTCTAGATAGATATTGACGTGAACTAAATCACCATCTAGGTCATTTAAAAAAGGAATTAGATGTGTAGCCATCGGCCTTCCCGAAAGGAGAGATACTTTTGACAATTTGACCCCTCTAGACTAGGCCTAGCCACACCTCCCATGATGCACAGAGTGGTCAGATTCGGTACTTCACTTTCCACTGTTGCCATGGCTAAACTGGGTCAAGAAACAAATATCTAAGTAGTTACAAGTTATATTTAGGTCTTTCTTTGTCATATACTGGAGAATGGAAGCTGTGGCAGTAGTAGAAATTACCTTTTTGACAGGCTGAACATGGGTCATTCCTGCCTCATTTGGTGGAAAAAGACCAAAAATCAGAAACTTTCGTGGTCTATAGGAGCCTCCCATGAAAACACGAAGAGCATAATCTGTATCTAATCCTAAGAATAAGCATCTACGAGTCCCATCCTTTCAATTAGTGGTGGAAGTATTTCAATATTCCAAGGATTAGTATTTTAGAATAGCCTTAGAATATGTGTTGTTTAACACTGCGCTCTATGGGAGCTCGCGCAGCTACACCCTGGCGACACACTGCGCCAAGACTCCCGTCACAACGTTAAGCCTATGGCAGTGGGGTGCTCTAGATCTGTACCCTCTCATTAACTCCTACCTCTCTGGAGATACCCAGGGAAGATATCAAAGCCACACCCTGCTTCAAGTTACTGACATCTATCTATTGGTGCAAGTCTTAAGTTTTATGTGAAGATATTATTGCAAGATGTGCATGTAGTTGGCCATTAGATCTAGCAGGGGCAAAAGCACATTTTGTATGCTGAACGATTTAGTGACTTTTAAAAGCCTTTGACCTGTCACCCTGCAGTTACTTTGCCCTAGTTAAGGAAGGTGTATACCCCCCTCCATTTTTATATTTTATGAATATTCAATTGCATATAATTTTGGTAATATGATTCAGAGACTCACATATTTTACCTCATTTTGACCACAAATTTTGGTTTTATATATATATATATATATATATATATATATATATATATATATATATATATATATATCCATATGTGTGTGTGGAATAAAGAGGAGACATTGAGTTTGGTGGGTATTGACATTGTCCTATTAATCCATATTATTGAAATCTTTATTAAAACTTGGACATATCAACATAATGTACAATAACAAAAAAATACAATAATATCAAATAACAGTAGTAAGTTTTTGGGACCACCCAGCGTGGTGTGTCCTGTACAAGTGTAGACGACCAATTAACGATTGTCTTTTACTCCAGTGGCTTATATAGTGGTAGGATGTTTACTATGACGTCACAGATATTCATGCGTGCACTGGAGGAAAATAGTCCCAATCGCTGAAGATATTAATTATATAAATATATATATATATATATATATGTATGTATATGAATACTTTGGCCGGGACATATACATTGCAAATTCCCAAGCCCAGCTGGAATTCAAACAGCTTAAGGAGGTGAATGCAGCTGCGATGATCATCCTGGCACTGGTCGTCTATATTGCAGTCCTCCTCCACTACAATGTGGTTTCAAACATGATAGCTGCTCACCCGGCTGGTATTATACCAGGTGCAGCACTGGTGCTCGCCCCAATACTGTTCTTGATTTATGTGTGCACCCATTAACAGACTTACATAGATGAAATCATGGGATGATGCCTACTTAGTATGTGATACCCAAATGAATTTGTGCTAAGATAATAATTATGGTCTCAAAAGAGTATCAGAAATTCTGATGTGTGGTTAAGTGTTGAATCTTTAGCTATGGGTAAGCAATTATTGAGCCTATACTCATTTCCAAACATTAGGCCTAGAGTATAATTAATGGACTAATGTATGGATAAGCAAGCACAAGTACTATATATTGATGACCAAGGCACAAGGTGAACCTTAATCTGCTGAATCTTACCTCACAATACTACCTGTACATGTGATATATAGCATCACCATCAAAGGCCAAATGTGAATTCATTTTTTGTTAATTCCAGATTCTTCGACGAGGGGTATACTTCTTTGGATGTTTTCTTAATGCAGAGGTGGTATTACCTTTCAAATAATACCGTGATATTGCTGTAGAGGTAAACGTTTTATTTTCTTTCCTTTTTTTTTGTTACCTAATTTTATATTTTCGGCCCACATTTCACAACAATCTATAGATATACTTGGAAATTTTATAAATCAAGGCGTATTAGATATTCTGAAAAAAATATATATTGGTTACCTCTTGGTGACATCTTTTGAAAGGTTTCCAGGATACCACCCTAATGAGAATCTTTATGCACACTTGTTACTAACAATATGTCTACCATGTTATAACCCCATCCAAATGAAAAGAAACTTAAAGTATTTAGCATTTATCTTGAGTCTACAGTAACAGATGTCACTTTGTCCCAATTTCATTGTAGTTGAAGCAGACGCATACTAAGTGCTACCTGGTGAATGCCCTGCTGTACCTAGTGGCCTTCATCATAAGTCGGTTCCTCGTCTACCTCTACATGTGGAGTAGTTATGCACACCAGGTGAGGACACCTGTCCTGTCTGTAGCTGCCCAGATCCCCATACAGTGTAACCTCGGCTGTCTCACCTACCTTGTCTTGAATGTCTACTTTCTTACCCAAATCATTAAGCAAGTCAAATTGGAGGCCAAGTATTGGATGCCTTGGGCAGTGAAAAGTAAATCTGAGTGACTGCTGGTTCTTTTTCTTGATATTTAATTTGAAAATATGTTAGCCTTTTTTCCAGTGTTAGAAAAAAAAATGCTAATTTTAAAGACAGGGCCTATACACTCCATATGATAATGCTAGTACGCATTGCCTTTGTTTTGTTGCAATCAAAATAAAGTTTTGTGATAGTTCTTCAAATGCCATTAAAATATCTCCCAGTACACAATGGTGTACCAACAGAGAGTATAGCCTATCAGAAATATTGATATTTTCATCATTTATTTTTAACTTGATATCCATTTCATGCTTTATCTCTGATAAATAATCTTGTAGTGTTCTACCCCTCGAGGCTAATTGAATCTTTCGATAGACAACAAAGAACAACTAAATCAGGTTCCAGTTAAAACTTCATTGTCAAAACGCATAGGCGCCAGCTGTTCCCGATGCCGTTTTACAAGTTGTAGTGTTTAACCACTAAATAACCTCCACACTAGTTGAATAGCACAGTCTCCTAGTGTCTATAAAAGCCAATAACATATACCTTCTATATGCAGCAGCACAGAGAAGTATCTATAAAATGGCAGCCGGGCAGTCGCTAACCATCACTCAGGATGGTCCGTCATGACTGGACTGACCCTGAGGAAGGCTGTAAACGACCTTATATAAACCAGAGTCGAGGGCCACGTGACCATGTGGTGATGTCGCACTGGACTCCAGCACCCCCAGATGTCAGGTAATACAGGTGCTCTCGATGTCACTGACGAGAAACCTCGGTAGATATGGAACGTTCCTCGATGATGACTCGCGACCACCACACTGTTATAAAAGACAAACTGCTTGAAATGATTTGTAGACACTTTATTTCCTCTTGAATGATAAATACACTAGGAGTGACTTACATTCACTAATGGCACACGTTTTATGATGTAAAATAATACACATAATACACAATAATGTCACATGCAAGACTGTCAGTAGACACTCTCGGTTTCAATGCAATCGATACCCCTTAACTCGTTCCGCTAATCTGATATAATCAAAATCATCAACAGTGCAGAACCAGATCCATAATAATCTTACCTTATAGTTACAGCCATACATCGTAAATAGGTATCATTAATATAAAAGAAGTATATCTAAGGCATACACATATGATATCATAAACAGATCTGATTAGCTAGATGACATTTTATGCTAATACCCCAACTAAGGAAAGACACGTGCATATAATTATATGTAAATCCATTATTCTGAAGGAATCTAGCGTATTCCCAAATTCCCTCTACCTGCGTAGCATAATAGTAGATCTGTCTAATCATTTCATTCTTCAGACAGTTCAAAGATGAATCTTCATTTCCCTTACACGGTGTCTATTTTTCATACTTGTGTAATAATGCAAGGATAGCCCTTTGTAAAATCAGCAGACACCTGGTGCAAATGACTACTATAATAGCCTCAAGATAATTATGCACATTCAATACAACTATGAAATCACATGTTTTCTTATAAGAGCATAAGAGATTTTTTCACATACTAGTAGGGGTGAATTATGCAATGGCAGATGGCAGTTCAAATGCCACGTATTAGATTATACTGCATGATATGAACACATTGAAACTTATTACCAGAGTATGTCTTTTATCAAGAATTCCCTCTTTTCTTATTCTTTCAATCTTAAACAACGTTTATCATGTGAACCCAACACTGAAAACATGGAAGATCCGAAACTAGTCAGCGGTGGCCACTTTAGGTCCTAAAGTTGACGATACCTAAAACTAGAACTTTAGGTAGTCAAAATGATGACTTTAGGTCATCATCCTGACGACCTATGTCATCAGTATGATGACTCTGTACTGTCAGTATTTTCATACTGACGACTTAGGTCATCAGGATGATGGCCTAAAGTCGTCATTTTGACTAACTAAAGTTGTAGTTTTAGGTATCATCAACTTGAGGACCTAAAGTGGTCACCGCTGACTAGTTTCAGATCTTCCATGTTTTCAGTGAATTACTAGTTAGTTCGACTTGTCCTGAATTGGAGCGATTTTTGATTACAGTAAAGAACACATGTATGTTTTGAACCTCCCTGCTTCAAAATGTCATTTCAGACTCTTGTACTGTTACCTCTGGGCCTCAACTCATGACCTGCACTCATCAAAAAGACCACAAACTCAAAGCTCCTTCTTTACAATGTCATTGTCCCCCGTACAGACTACCTGTATTGCCAATATTAAAGTCAATGGTAAAAGAAAACTCCAAGTACAATGAGAAGTAATAAAAGTTGAAAGTTGATGTCATTATGCACTATAGTTCTCTCACGAGTGTACTTATCTGACAGGAATGGTGTACATGTAAAGTGGTTCAGCAGATGAGCAGAGTTAGAGAGCATTAATATTTCACTTGGAGGGCATTTCCTAACAAGCTATGAGTAGACACAGCCAGTAGAACTCAGAAAACCTCTGGTCACACAGAGCAGTCGTCTCCATTGGCCACTATACCTCACAGAGGAAGGCGGAGGAAATATTGGGGAACAGGTTTCAATATCCCTGACAACAACATAGGTCTCATGATATGCTCGATATAGCCATTGTGTTGTCGTAAGGGATAATGAAACAGGCCCCATGAGTTCTGTATGACTGGGGCGTACTTTGGTTGTTCATGATGCCTCTGGATTGCTTCTGACTGTGATTCATATATTCATAGAATATTGATAAGAGGCCCACAGAGCTGTTCCTTCAATTATCACAGTCTACTTTCCTTACAACACCTGCCTATCTAGTACAAACTTTGATAGCTTATGCTTGAGTCAAATGCACTGTGGTAAGTTTAAAGTATTTTATCAAAAGTATATATACACCAAAATATGTGTTTTACAAAAGAAGTTAGAACACCGGTATTTGTTGCAAATTGTTATACTATTTGCCACTACTACTGTCTGTTTTCCTATAACAAATGTTGGTCCTTCTTCTGGAATGCTTACACCCAATTTTTATCATTCTTGACCAAACTAACCAATACAAACGACAACTTTCTATAATGTCGCTGTTGCCTCCATTTCCGATATGAATATATAAGCGTAAAGGAGCATGCAGATCTATTGAGTTTTGTGTGCAAAGGCAAGACCACAAACGTGTACCGCATTTTATCCTGGTCACCTCTATATTCAGATCTATTCTGCTTGTGAATGCTTATATATGTATCAACAACACTTATATTTTGGTTATTATGGTGTACCTAGTCAATTCTTTACACTAGCCATAACTATGTGACCCAAAACCAGATGTCATAAGAACTAGTATTTTATAAGTGTTTAGTCTCTGAGAAGGTCAGATATTTCCGGTTTAGACTACAAACTTAATTCTCACAGTCGACCAATATCTAGTTTAATCATGCTGGCATATAACAATTCTGTCTGGGAGCTCAAAGGCATTTCGCTGCTACTACAACACGTTGAAGCTTCTGTCCATGATGGTGTGGTGTCTATGCCATTCTGTTATTTGGCGCAAACAGGACATAGAACAAAAACAGTAAGGGGGCAAGTACCAGGCCAGCAGCTGGTATGGCCCCCGCAGGGTGGAAACTGATAATATTGGCGAGGACACCATAATGAAGAAGGACACCAATGTAGATAGCTAGTGCCACGATGATCAGGGCCACTGCATTAGAGCCTACCCCTCTTCCTGCACGAGCACTTTGGATAATGACATCTCCACCATGGACAGGTCCTGAACCAACTTCAGCTCCTATATCTTCTGGAGGGTTTGCTGGGGGCGGGAGCTCTTCCTTCGGCTGTTTGAATTCGAGCTGGGCTTGGGAATGTGCAATGTGAATGTCACGGCCACAAAGATCATACATGAATCTCAGGATCTTGGCATCGATCGTAGGGTCATTACAGCGGTGCTCAAGGTCAGGGATCTCTCCGTGTTTATTCACGTAGTTCTGGCACTCTGCGAAGCGAACCTCGTCTCCTTTGAGAGCAAGGAGGTTGATGAAGGTCTTGCGCCTGGTCTCAAACTTTTCATAATCATGGTCACCCATTCTGTTGATGAGATCCGACTTTGTGATTAGGCCAAACACTGGAACAGCTGAAAAAAGGAATTGGCATAAATATTATTTCAATTATTTTTTCAATTATTTAAAATCAACAATTTGAATCGTCCCTCTTTGCTGAGGAATTTACCCAGGTTAAAATAGTGAACACTTCATGTTTTGGATACAAAATATATACCAATGTCCATTATGTTCCTAAAGCAAATAAAAACTGCCTTTCAATGTTCATACATGAACCTATACCTAACTTGATACGTATTTGATATAATGTGCTTTTATTTTGATATTTTCTGAGGTTTAAAATATGAATCCTTGCATTTTATATAAAAAAAAAAAAGCTTTTCTCCTGTCAATCTGGGGAGATAATGTCCTACTTACCTTTTTTAGCTACAACACCCTTGTCTGATGACTGTGTAAGAGGCTGGGCCACCTCCATCACTGCCTGAATCAGCTCCCGTGGCACTTCAAGATCAGCCGAATGAACCACGACCACTCTATAGTATAAGATTGAGTTGTCTTAGTTGTGAGGGCAAGCTTAGATCCACTTAACTTTTAGCATTTGTTCAGTTATTGTTACTTTGCCTACAGGGCAGATAAACACACTAAATTTCATTTCTTCCAATGCTCCTCTCAGAGTATGATAGATTAGATATTATAGTTTTTTATAATGACATAATTTTTTGTAAATGACAATAATTATCTCATTGATGATGCTAATATTATATTCTTTATTGCAAAGATTCACCTTACTTTGAACTGTATAGTATACATACATTATCAAGTGATGAGAGCAAATAATGTATTTAGACTCCAACTCACCTGTCTACAGCCAGATCAGGATCCCCAATCAGGTACTTGGCACGTAGAGCTGCCGCCCCCTCTTTATCACCCAAGAGTTGAGCCTCTAGGACATTTTCACTGGGTGGGATGTGTCCATAGAGTAGCAGGCGCAGCACTTCACGGTTCACATGGTTGTTCTCATTGGGCAAGCCACACACATCAATGAATCTGTGAAGGGATAAGCAAGCCATATGAAAGTACATCTCTTTATGCAAAGACAGTTATCTTGTGGTATTATCATATATAGCCATAGCTGTGGTCAACATTGAGTGTGCTTGATTAAACTTCATAACATAGACACCAATCTATACCAGAAAACAATATCAGGGAACGGGCACCACATCAGCATTTAGTAGAAAGATGAATATTATGCTTATTGATACTGCAGGCCTACTTTCATCATTGAGGAGTATCACATTCAGGATTATATGATTAGGCAGATGTAGATTCATAAATGCTGCAATTAGATGAATATGGTAGAGTCATAACCATGCCATTAGAAAAGGGAATGAATCACACTGTACCTTGGAGCCATGCGTAGCAGAAGCTTGAGTTCTCTTTTCAGCTTTCTGGCTCGTCTCTCAGAATCCTCCCTTGATTGGTTTTCATTGTCCTCTTCTGAATCGGAGTCCTCAGGTATTTCATCTGGTCGAAGCCGATCAGGATCATCACTCAATGGGTCAAAAATGTTGATCCACCTTAGATAGGCAGTAATGTTAGCGCGGCCCTCACCACTTCCACTACCAGCCATCACCCAGTTTCCCCACTCATTTAAGATTGATCTGATGACCGAGTTCAGAAATGATGATTTTCCAACTCCAGCTTGCCCAACTAGGAGGACATTGAGAGGTTTGCGGTATGTTTTCGATTGCAGGATTCGCTGGCGCAGCATTGTCCTCAACCAGTCAGCTGTCTCTCCTTTCTCCTTCGGCTGAACTGTCCTAACCGGAAGTGTGCGCTCAGACCCAGACATACTGTCAGAGGGACTACCTGTGGTAATATGCGTGAAGTCTTCATCCATCTTGTTATCGGTACTGCTACTTGGGTGCTCCATGAATTAACCTAGAAAATAGAAATCAAGGGGAAGATCCATAGAAAAATTGTGAGGAATAAGTTCTTGAGAAGCCTTCTTATTTCAATATAATACACCTTTACCTGAACAATATACTTTATGACCACGTCGGGACGATATATTCTTTTGTATAATCTCGAAAATTTAGAAAAACATTCTCCAAAATAAAAGAGATTCCCTACCTACCTAACCTAATTTTTTTTACTCTGTTACCTGAACACAAGAATTTGTTTTAGGCCTAGGGAGGGATTCGGTGGTGTAAAACTCTGTCTTATGGAACCTTTCAAAAGTCAGTGTTTGCCTTATAGGCGGGGTATGTCTCATTTAAACATTTCCTTAAATTTAAAGTGGGCCTCGTTCTGACCGTAGCGCCACATCTGCTATAAGCAGCAGGGCCATTGGTCAGCTTTCTGTGTCCCTCAAGAATACAAGCCCTTGTGTCCTTAAGAGACACAAGGAATTGACCAATCAGAAGTCTCTGTAGCAGCAGATGGCAGCTGCTAAAACCAAGATGGCGGACCTTCTACAGGCTGCATTCAAAGCACAAACACACTGATTTCTAAATACATCTGTAGAATTTTACTCTGTTATAGAATTTGACAGAGCAAAATAGTAATAGTAAGAAATTGAAATGCTCATGTATAGTGTCTAGTGATGATCATCCTGGATTCAAAGCTTTGTTGACACAGTGTGGTGGGCTAGCCTTGTGTCCCTTAAGGACGCAACAACAATTCTTTGTTGACACATTGGGTTGGGATAGCCTATAGTGTCCCTCAAGGACACAACAGCTGGCAGGTCTAACCTTAGGGAGTGGTCATTTTTAACAACAGGGGGAGGGGTTTGGGGGGGACAAAAAAATTTCAGACCCCTCTTAAGGGGGGACAAAAAAAAACATGCCACTAAAGAATAATTTTAGGGGGGGATTTCAGACCCCTCGGAGGGGGGGAAGGAAAAACTTTCGCTGTGTACATGCGGAATTTCACCAACCCCCTGTTGTTAAAAATGACCACTCCCTTACTGCAAATTATATATAGGGAGTGGTCACTAATCATCAACAAGAGGGCTGGTGGTTTTGAGGAAGGGGGGGTGGGATTAATCATTTTTTAACAAAAGGGGTGGGGGGGGACGGTGGCCTACAAATAAATTTCAGAACCGCTCAATAGGGAGTGATCATTTGGTGATAGATTATAGGCAGGGTGGGCAATTGTTTTTTGACCCCTTGACCGGGAGTGGGCAAGTATTTCTCGACCCCTCTGAGGGGAGGGGGGGAAGGCAAAATTATTTTACCTATTTTCAGCGACAAAGCCCTCACATTACTATGGGTTAGGAGGGGGTACGAGGGTTCCTGTCGCCCCAAGATGTACTTCTTTTTCATCCCTGCACAAAGCCATATCCTAAATTGATCACTCCCTCTAACAACAGGGGAGCTGGTTGGTTGGGGGACAGCAAAAATGTCAAAGAACTCAAACCAAAAAATCCAGCGCGCTGCTTAAAGAAAAAGGGGGACAGGAATTTTCCCGCCACTCTGTCCTTGAAGGATACAAGCAGACATCTGCATCCTTGAAGGATACAAGCAGACCACTGTCTCCTCCAAGGACACAAGCAGACCCCTGCATCCTTGAAGGACATATGTAGCCCATTGTGTCCTCCAAGGACACAATCAGACCATTCCATCCTTGAAGCATACAAGTAGACCACTGTGTAAGTAAAGGACACAAGCAGACCACTGTGTCCTTGAAGGATACAAGCAGACCATTGTGTCCTTGAAGGATACAAGTAGACTGCTATGTCCTTGAAGGATACAAGCAGACCACTGTGTCCTTAAAGGACACAAGCAGACCACTGTGCCCTTGAAGGATACAGGCAGACCACTGTGTCCTTGAAGGACACAAGCACCCCACTGTGCCCTCCAAGGACACAAGCAGACCATTGTGTCCTTGAACGATACAAGCAGACCACTGTGTCCTCCACAGACACAAACAGACCATTGTGTCCTTAACAAGCAGACCAATGTGTCCTTGAAGGATACAAACAGACCAGTGTGTCCTTAAAGGACACAAGCAGACCACTGTGTAGGATACAAGCAGACCACTGTGTCCTTAAAGGATATAAGTGGACCAGCCCTTCTGTGGATATAGAAGACCAGCATGACCTTCAAGCACACTAGCAGACTACTGCATATCTAAGGGACACAAGAGACTATTGTGTCCTTGAGGGATACAAGCTGACCACTGCAGCATGTATTCTAGAATTGTATTGTATGTGCCCGTTAGCTATATCCACAGAATCTCTTGCGACATCATGTAGGTACCAGAATTCCAGACTGTCTGACATGCCAAGAACAAGTCTGGTGCAAGACCAGAGCTGGAAATTAATGATGTCAGTATGCATGTGGTTGGCTTGGGAACCAGTCCACGCCCGAATCAGTGTTATATGGTGGTCTGCTCTCCCAGGACGTAGTGTTCGATTATAAAATGTTCTAGATACAAACATTGCGATTTAGAATGTTTAAAAACATTTATAGCCTTTATCATACTATGTTTAAAAAAATCACTTTTAATACTACCTGGGGTCCAGCCAGACCCCAGACTAGAAAAGATTCCTACAAATTGATGGTACAAGATAGACACTTGATCTCTTGTAAGATCATTCATTAGGATATTAAGAATCTTTACAAGTGGTAATTATGTTATCATCACCAGTTTTCATATGTCTATTTTAACACTTAATTCCTAGGAGAAAAAAATGTAAAAAGGACACAATGTTGTCAATCAAAAAATATAGTGACTGAATGTGATTTTTCTGTTTCATATGGTAGATACCCCATATACCTATATGCCTACCAAATTTTATTGAAAAAGCCTGGGTCTTTTTTTCATAAATAAATAAAAAACGTGTCTTTTCTGTGACAGACCTTATTCCTGCAGCAGAGAACCCACTTAGATGGTTCTGATACTGTAACTAGCCCCCAGAAGTTTCAACTTGACAACTTGTACTTGAATAAAAGTCTTTCCTATGTGAGGGACACATATACTATTCAATTCTTACACATCTCCAATAGATTTCAGGCCAGTGCTAAAAGACAGACATAAAGGATCTCATCTAATCTTTTGTTCTGTATAGAATGTTCTTCAGAACCTAAACACAAGTGTCTCCCATACATATTGACACAACAGGGTCTAAATTAAAACAAAAATAGAATGGTCAGAGTCTGAAAATCTGTCTAAGGTTCTCAATGCAATCATCGAGCTGACATCTACACATATAAAAAATACCACATATTCTGACACAATTAACACTGAGAAAGTGTCTA
Source organism: Acholoe squamosa (assembly GCA_949317995.1). Lineage (NCBI taxonomy): Eukaryota > Metazoa > Annelida > Polychaeta > Phyllodocida > Polynoidae > Acholoe > Acholoe squamosa. The sequence continues at coordinate 56,439,476 of OX439047.1, forward strand.
CAATTGGCCTGACACTGTTCAGGATCATGAGAAGGTGTAATAGATGTAAAATGCAAAGCCATCAACCCCTTGTCCATGTTCTAATGGAGCCAACATATGTATGCTTTTATATTGGATTTGACTGGGGTCTGTGTGGACCCCAGAGGGATATTGTTTCTAGCAGAATCCTTGGGAACTTTATACGATATTCAGACATTTTAGATAAAACAACATTTGTGACAATTATATGAAATTTGGTGAAGTTCGGAACAGTACTTCTATATTTTTTACATGAAGAGCTTCAGTATTCAACTTGAGATGAATAGACAAAGGTGGATCAACACAGTAAAAGGTATGCCCGCACACCTCTTCGCGGGTGAACCTTTTACCGTGTTGATCCACAAAGGTTCACTGGTCTGCTTGCATCCTTCAAGGATACATTGGTCTTCTTGTGTCCTTTAAGGACACAATGGTCTGCTTGTATCCTTCAATGACACAGTGGTCTGCTTGTATCCTTCAATGACACAGTGGTCTGCTTGTATCCTTTAAGGACACAGTGGTCTTCTTGTGTCCTTTAAGGACACACTGGTCTGCTTGCATCCTTCAAGGATACATTGGTCTTCTTGTGTCCTTCAAAGACACAGTGTTCTGCTTGTATCCTTCAAGGAAACAGTGATCTCCTTGTTTCCTTCAAGGATGCAGTGGTCTCTTGTATCCTTCAAGGACACAGTGGGCTGCTTATAGCCTTCAAGGATGCAGTGGTCTATCAGTGTCCTTCAAGGACGCAATAGTCAGCTTGTATCCTTCAGGGACACAGTGGTGGGTTTTCGCCCCCCCCCCCTCAAAGATAGTCAAAAAATTTTGTGCCCCAACAAGCCGGAGCCGAGGAGAATATATTTATCCCCCCCCTCGGGAGGGGTCTTAAATTTGTATGCCCTCAAACCCACAACCCCCTGTTCATAAAGAATGACCACTCCCTAAGTGAGCAAATAATGAGCAGTGATAAATAGAAGAATATCATAGCAGTTTTTTTTTTATTTCAACTTATATGCAAAGAACAGATACTGCTTTAAGTTTTACCCTGGAAAGATCACTGCATTTATGCATTGAATGTCATATATCACATATGAGTTCAGCATCTTGGTCTTAGGCAGCTATGCAGCTGCTGCAGCAGAAGCCAGCTCCTGATTGGTCAGTTGGTTGTATCCTTCAAGGAGACTACATAATGAGCTGCTGCTGTGTCCTTCAGAGACACAGAAAGCTGGCCATCGGCCCCGCTGCTACGTGCAGTGCGTCTCTGACGCCGTGCACCCCTGGGAGTTGTAAACTGACCAATGGGGTTAAAGTGTGTCAAGCACCTGTCATGGATGCAAAGATGTAGTTCTACATATACAGTTGTAAAGTTTCAGGATAATTTCCTGACGATATATGCAGAATTATGTTTTCATGATTTACAAATGGCTAGAGAAAGTTTAGATAAAGAGCCTCGTAAGGGTGATTAGTGCCCAAATATTCTCTAAATGCCTTAAGCCAGACCAAAAGAATGCATTTCTATCGGCTAGGGGGTGGGCCTGAGCAACCACTGACAGTGTAGGAAATTATTTTAATTTGGGGCTGTGTACAAATGACGTCATGCAGGAGGGGGGGAGGGGGGGTCCCACTTGCCATGACCAAGCATGACAAGGGGGGAGGGGGGGTCATGGGCTGCATGACATCATGGCATCAAGAAATCACAATATGCTTTGGTTTTGGCAAGAACAAAAAATTTTGTAAAAGGATTTGTAAAGGTAGAGAAGTTTAATGCATTCATCTGACATAAATTCATTACCTACAGGCCCTACATGCATGCATTCCTCAGACATCTCACTCAATGAGTGTCACTGCCATCAATATCAGTGTAAAATCAAGGTGATGTCCAGGCCACTATAAGGGGGCACTACTACTCTATCCTACCTATACCAATTTAACCCTTTTTGAAAAGGGCCACTGCTGGCTGCCCTCAAGATCTAAAATGATGCATCTAAAATACCCCTGAACTGCTGTTGTTGCCTCAGGGCAGCATCCATATTAATCCACAGGCTTCTTTTTGAGAAGGTGTGATATTCCTCCCCCCCCCCTCCTTGAGGTGTCGAAATTATTTTGCTCCTCCCCCAATCCACCCCCTCCCGGAATCCCACTGTTGATAAATAATACTAAGGTGACTCGATTGCTTTGTAAGATCATAAATTAGAACTATAATTGCAATCGATGGTCTCCTGAGAATTTGTGATGCTTTCTGAGATTTTTTTTTCTATTAGGCCACTCACTAAATTCAGAGTGTTCTTACTAAAACCTATATCTAGTACACTTGTATATGGTTCAAGTTACAGATTAAATCAATACATTCAACATATCAATACATTCAAGCTCTCAAACTATATGATCCTTAATAATAGCTTTTGCTGCAAAAAAGGGAGACTATTAACTGTATTGGACTATTGATCTAGACAGTTTTTAAGCCCTTTTGTGACAGGAAATACTTGTGTATGATCACTACCACAGTACTCCGTGTATAACTATAAGGCACGGAAATGTTACATCCTGCATATAGGGACCCATACATTATATAAGCTGACAGTGTTTGGCATGTTTCTCTGTTCATTTGTTGATCAGTGCTAGTTCTTTTTTCACTTTGCATGTATCTTATCCTTTATTGCCAATTCACACCCACTATATGTCCCTTTGAACCATTTTAATTTGTTTATAGCCTATAGGCCTTCACTATTCATGCACTTTGGTGGGGGGGGGGTTCTCTCTGCATGACGTCATGCTGAGGGGGGGGGGTCAACTGTTGTATGACGAAACATGACAAGGGGGGGAGGGGGGGATCAAAAATGGTCAAAAAATGCATGACGTCATTTGTACACAGCCCCTTTCTCATCATCAACAAAACAGAAAACGCATTAAGAAAAATGCAGTTGACATAATTATTTCCGTCTAAATATGCAACACATTTGATTGGTTTTAATGAGTTTTAGGGTAAAGTGTGTAGAACTACATTTTGCAGCAGGTTACAAACCTACCAACTCAGCCGCATCACATACGTAATGATCTGCATGTATACAGATTTACGCAATGGCCGGCACTAAGACAATGATGCACTCCAGCAAAGGGTGGCGCTGTAAACATTACGAAGTGGGCCTTTAATAGCTCTCAGCTTTACATGTGAGGTTCGCCTTATAGGGGGTCTAGATGGGGGGTCCCCATGTCCCTTGTCGATTTTAAGAAAAGCCCATGTCAAATGTCACTAAATTTGTATTTTCCTCTGTCCTTGTCACTAAGCTCCATGTCACATGTCAATTTTAAGAAAAGTCCATGTCCCCTGTCACTATATTTTTGGACCCATGTCCTTGTCCCTTGAAGCTCCATATCCTTTGTCGATTTTAACCCTTTAAGGACCGCTGATGAAGGAGTCACAGTGCATCATGCCTATTGGTCATCATGATGCACCAATGAAGCACTGGTGAGACTGCTCGCCAGCACTTGATTGGTGCATCATGCAGACCCTTTGGGAGTGTATCAGCCCCATGGAGTCGGCATGATGCACAAATACAGCCCCAGCGAGTAACTCACCAGGGCTGCATTCATGCATCATGAGGACCAATGGGCCTGATGCATTAATGCATCAACGGCCCTTAAAGGGTTAAGAAAAGCCCATGTCACACTGTCGATTTTAGGGGTCTAGACCCATCATATGCAAGGTGTGCCTTACATGTGAAGTGTTATTACTATTACTGCTGATACAGTAATAGTAACAGTATGTCACACAAAATAATAAGGGTTCTATGTAGGTCCATATATATAGTAAATTGCCTGGGCCAAGGGGGAGCACTTATATGTGCAAACAACAACCCAGCTAGTCAGAGCGACCCTCTCACATGTATACATGATCACTGACTCATTAGGGATCTACCAGAAATCTACGTCACAGGTCTATTTTGGCCATTTTCAACACCCCCGTGACTCTTTTTAACACATCTACAACATTGTGTGACACACTTTGAGCAAGTTCACCCCCACCCCTAGGCGTGATGTAGTTTATCAATCATCCCGTATGGTAGTAACTCAAACTCTATTTTGTTGGACACTACAATCGCAGAAATGAGAAAATTGAGGAATCATGTACTTTTGGTGGCAGACAGAAAAAGCTGACAGATACACAGAGACAGACAGAAACAGAGAGACAGGGGACCATCAACAAATGACGTCATACAAAAATTGACCATTTTTGACCCCCCCCCCCTTGTCATGATTTTTGCCAATTTTGCTATGCTGAAGTTATACGGAAAATTAATTCCGTCATGCTGGGCCTAACCCACCCTCCCCAGATACAGGGTCCAGCCGCTATGGCAAGCGATATGTAACCTCCTCGAGATCGGAGTTTTAAACTGTGAGATCAGAGTTTAAAACTGTGAGATCAGAGTTTTAAACTGTGAGATCGAAGTTTTAAACTATGAGATCAAAGTTTTAAACTATGAGATCAAAGTTTTAAACTGTGAGATCAGAGTTTCAAACTGTGAGATTGAAGTTTTAAACTGTGAGATCGAAGTTTTAAACTGTGAGATCAAAGTTACAAAACTGCAGTATCAACTCCTGAAACTGATATTAGAGATAATAACTCCGAGCTCGGTGGTAAACATTTCGCTTGCCACAAGCCGCTTGTTGTTGTGTGTGTTGGGTGGGGGGGGGCGGATTTATCATGTCAAGCCATAACGAAGGTTGGGGAGAGGAATAAAATTGAGGAGTTATTTCAGGAGCGCCACATTAATGAATGCCACTCTCTTTCATAGAGCCCATGCCTGCAGTGTGAAACAACAGCAGCACGGGGATGATGAGGTTAATAGACCCAGACCGAGCCAAAACTGTTAGTGTAACCCTCCATTCTCCACAGTCCCAGTATTGATGTAGTCTCCAACCATATGGTTAAGAGAAACTAGCAACTTTAGACGTCTTTGGAACTTGCTCCCGAGATTTATGTATCTTGAAGGTTTTGTAATGTGCAACGTTGACTGTTATTAGGAATATAATGGATCAAATTATAGTCTTTAGAATGCAGACAGCGGAGGAAATGATCACCTATGCTATATATGAAGTAGGTTTATAGTAATTGACAGTCCCCTCGTCATCCAGTAAATTAGCCTAATTTGGATGTTTAAACATGTGTATATAAAATTAGTTATCAAAACAAGCATGTACAAACATGAACTTCTTCAAGCAGACTCTAGTTGTGCAATACAGTTTCAGGTACCTAGTCTACTAACTAGATGTATGTAAATCGACCAGGCGTATACTGAGTCGGGAGGGTGTTGCTCCTATAGTAAAAGGAAGAGCTGGCTGAAAATGCCCTCATTTCCAGTCCTTTCTTTTCATGTAGCTATAACTTGTCCCTTCTGTTGCTCAGAAGTGGTCATTCAAGTACGGTGCTAAAAAAGGGGGATTTGAGTAGGTACACAGAAAAAAATAATGTTCAAAATCTTAGTCAGATGTTAGTCAAAAAGGCTAGCTTTCTAACAATACCTAGTCAAAAGCATGTACCTAAGTGTCCAAGTTTTTCTTAGTCAAATACGACTAACCATTAGTCAAAGTGCCTAACTTGCCTTGGCTTGCCTGATTTTGACTAAGATTCCTCAGTGGTTTTGACTAAGTATGCAATCTAATAATGGTGAGTGTAAGCTCTGTATAGGATTCACATCCCACAAATAATTATCTCATCATTTAGGAAGCATACATGTGAAATGCCTCACATCATTTTCATTAGAGCCCCGGAGTCAATTACTCTGGGTTTCCCACAAAGAAGCAGATACATCTGTGGATATTTTACTTATCTAGATTCCCACAGAAAAGGTGTAATTAGCTGTCTACCTAGTTTATTTAACAAATCATTAAACTATTTGACATATTTTGCCAAGCTTGATGTTATATTGAATTCTGAAAGCCTCAAAAATTATACAGCGCCTGAAAATCACCATCATTTTGACATCCATCAAATAGTTTATGGTACACAGCCACCAGAAAAATCCTGTTTCAAACCATGCTGCCACCTGGTGTGTAAAGGCAATACTATGCCAATATAGCTTAGTCAAAGTCACTAAGAGATCTCGTGACTAAGTGACAGTGACTAGGATAAGTTAGCTTGACTGAAACTCCCAGCAGATACCTTATTCAAGATTGTGGTTGGAGAGAGAAACTAATTTGGGTAGTCAATGTGACTAAAATAAACTAGACATTGTTAGTCACACATTAGTCATATGTACTAACTAAGATTATTTGGGCGTTTTGACTAAGTTAAGTTAGACTGACTAACATGGATTTTTTTTTCTGTGTACCTAGTTGGGAGAAGTCAGTTAGTATAATATACTATAGAGTGTGTGACATGAGTAGGTAGTGCAGCTCTCTCTATTATAAACAGGGCAGGTGACTTTTCAGACTAATGTGGTGAGTGCAAGTTGAATGGTGAAACAGTGCACAACTTGTTTAGAAAAGAGGGCACATACTCACAGCTCTTTTTACAATAGGAGCAACACCCTCCAGACGTTGCTATATGGGGCATGGCGGCCCACATACACCTTAATAATGTATACTCTGCTGTATAGTATGTTGCTGCCTTACTGGGTCTAGTTTCATATTGTGAGACTACAGTTTGTTTGTGTTGGTGATATGAATATCTGCCACCCTATAAATTATATTTTCTGATCTGAGGAAAAGGATTTATATAATATTTGGACTACGCAATATTGATATACTATATCAAATAGCTATAACAAACCCAGAAACTCTAACAGTAACATTTGCCGACACTAGGCCCTATTGGGTGTAGGCGGGAGTGGAGCTGGTTCTGGCGACATGCATTGATAAGCTGATAAGATGACAACCAACATGTCCCTGGATAACATCCACTTCCAGCGACAAGGTACCCATCATGACAATGCCTTATCGGTGTGTATTGCCACCTTTGGTATAACCAGCGAAATTCAAAATGGTGGACCCACTAGGTATAGGTCTAGGCTCCTATAACACACTATACTTGTGCCTACCTCCACACTATCAAAGCAGGAATGTTGAACAGGCTGTCTTCCTCCAGTCCCAGTTCAGGTGATGGTGATCGCAGTGATAGCCTGACAGCAGCACTTGGTGCAGCCAAGTCCTCTTCTACCAGCTGACAATGCCTTATAGGATCTCTACCACCAGGCCCCGGGTAGAGCAGATTGTGTAGTGTTTGTAACACTGTACCTCTTCTTCTGCCTGTAGCTGCTGTCACACACACACACAGCCTGCTGTCAGGGCCGGGGTCTGTGCTGGAGTGACGAGGCCTTAACTAAAGCTCACTGTTTAATATAGGTCTACACACAGACTGTGTGGTTCTGGAGGGAGGACCAGGAAACGAAACCTGCAGTGTTTGTCTGTGAGCTGGTCCTCCTGCACCAATCAGAGATGGCTACGTGTGCTGCTACTAATATTGGGCGGGGGGGGGGGGGGCAATGGGAAGGGGGGGCGAGACTGTGGATGTGGGGGGGGGGCAATGGGGGAGGGGAAAATAAGGAGCAAACTTGAAATGAGTTTTACAGTATGGCAACACCCATCTTATTAATTTTTATTTCAATGGTGGCTGGAATTAATTCATTTCTTTATTCTTTTCTAATTTGCCTCTAAATCTATATTTTCACTTATAATTTCAGATGCCCTATCGTATAGCGATGATATTTGGTCTTTAATATGTGCATTACATTTAATCATAATTTCTTTCTATTCCTATTTTGGGGACAATAACGACAGAAAGGAAGGGCGCTATGTCCAAGGGCAATTAAGGCCCAGGAGTAAAGGCCCTGTCAATAGTATTGGTGATAATTTTTTAGGGCAAAATATCACGTAACGGCGCCCTCCAATGGCGATGAATATTTGACCTTTGATATGTAGTTATATGTATGCAATTTCAATCTGAATTTCTTTCTATTCTTAATTTGGGGACAATAGCAACAAGGGAAATTAAGGACCTACCCTGAAATAAGCTGGCATTAGTAGTGACACTATCCTTTTAGTATGGTAGGCCCTACTTAATGGTGGTTCTTGAATTCCTTAAACTCAAATTTTCACCTACAGTTACCCAATATAATATTTGTATCTGGATGCCCTTTTCCCCCTTATCATATTGCATCACCCTTATTCCTTTCTCTAACTGGTAATTGATTGTTAATTTTGCATAATGTATTATGTGCACTGCTGGAAGATCATATGACTTCTCCAGGAGTGTGGTTATGCAGCTGCTGAAGGTGGTTTTACCTCTGCCTGCAGAGATGACGCAGAACCAGGTATTTAAATGGCGGTCTTTGAAGGGTAAGGTGGGAGGGGGTACCTGTCTGGTATGCATGCCTTTAATATGGCAGTCACAAAACCCTCGATAAAACCTTTGCTAAAGTCCTGATTCCATCACTTAAAATGGAGGGATGGTAGAATGGTGAATGAGGGCCAAAGGGAGTGAGTGAGTGGGTGGGTTGGTGGGTTGGTGGGTGAGTGAGTGAGTGAGTCCCGGTCCCTGCACTCAGCATTAAAAGGGAACGACACCTGGGTTCTCAATTTGCGAATACACCCTCTTGTCCATTGATTTTAAGTTGGAAAAATACCTCTTATTCCAGAAAAAAAAACAGTGATTGTTTTAGAAACTTAAAAACACCCCTTATCATAAGAGTAACTGATTTTCTGGGAGCATAAAACACCCCTATTTATAGAAAACAACAAGTGTTATAGGCCTTTATCCCAGAGATAAAATTGGTGTCTTCTATAATCATCTATGAAATAAGGACAGTGGGGACCACATTTATGCAGGGTATCTTTCGCCTTCTAAAGATAAGATTATAAAAAGAAAAACACATTGCAGTTGTATTGTTTTTGATGAGGACATCAAGGAAAATGAATTTATTCTCATGGAATTTGGCCATATCTAGATGGTTACATCTCCCACATCCACCATAATTCATGTACAAGGCACCATGTGAGGCACCATGTGACTCTGAAAGCTGGGATTCCCATTACTATTTATAGAACTGAGGCCCCTGAGGGTGCTCTCTGACACTCTACTCAGTGTAAGTAACTATGCCTCGTTCAGCATATAGGTTGCAGGAATTTGCGTTTATTATAGCAATTAGGATGACAGTCAGGGGCTGATTTCTTATGACATTTATATAGAATGGCATCCTGTACTTGAAATCAATAAAGGTTGCATTCATGTTGCACCCACATGACTATGACTTGAGGATAGCTTTATGGGCGTGGATAGTGTTATTAAAAGACATTGTCATGCATTTGATCTTTAATAGCTCCGCCTTTATGGTGCTGCTGACATATGGAGGTGCACCTTATACACGATGCATTACAGTAGAAATTTCACATTGAAATATCGAGCTAATTCTCGCACAGAACGCCTGACTAATATCCAGGTGCCCTGTAGGTTTGGGAAGACACAACTGCCTGGATAAGGGATAGACCCCAAACAAGGTTGGGGCTATAGTATACTACGTCTACTACAACCTGGCGGTCCATTGGGTTCAATGCCTAAATCACCCCCCCCCCCCAGTTTTCATGAATGTCTACTTTTCTATGGGTCTCCAGTTATTAGCTTCATAAAGCATATCTTTTCATTATTTTCAAATTTCTCATATGAATCATGTACTTTTTCGTATTTTACAGAGCAATCAAAGAATCTGGCATATTTACCCATCAATATTGGTATTCTAATAACTTGGATTAAGGATCTGACAGCGAGATTTTTGGTCGACTTGATTTTTGGGAGTCTGGTCCGAAAGTTAGTTTTTTTAAGAAAATGTATATTGTCAGCAATAAACGTTCACAATTCTCAATAACTCTGTCATTCTTAGATGAAAGTTTCTCATTATTCACATATTTAATGCCCTAAAAGTGACCTTAACAAGGGTTTTGTAAAATTGAAAGGTAAATTGAAACAAAATTGAAATGAACTATTTAAGTCTTAAACAGAATGATTAAGAAGACCTCTAGTGAAGTGGCCGTATAGTGTGTACACTTAACACTAATATTGGACGTTATATCTTGCGACCCAACTCCTCCCAATGATATCTGTGCATGAAAAGCTGATGAGCTTTCTCCTGGAAATAAAGTCCAACTCACATGTTAGCGTTGTGCTGGTACTAAGCGGAGGACCACACAGTCGTGGGGGCCTTGTCAGCTTGTGGTAGATCCAGTATACCTTGGAACAGTAACAGTGGCCCAACGGGGGAGAACGCGCCTCCAGGGGAAGGGGGGTTTTTAGTACTGGTTTTGGCCACCAGGGGGCAGTATATGGGTAATACACTGACAAATATGCTAAAAAAGCTTTAGACCAATTTTTGATAAGGAAACCAGTGGTATGCTTTAAATCATTCCATCTCCACTGAAAATGTTCCATTTTCAGAATGTTGGTTCCTATTCCTATTGGGAATTTTTGCCACAAACTTTTTTTGAAATTCCTTCAGGAACCCAGAACCAAAAACAGAGCTAGAAAAATTCCCTCTAGAACCAATTTTATGACAAAAACATCACATTTCTTTGGTTATTTTTCCACAAAACTGAATTTTTTGCATTATTAGTGTTTATGATGGGATATAATGCAATTAGAGCTTATTTCCCATTTTCAGTTGTACACACCAACCTAGGTTTGATAAGCAATCACAGGAAAACTACCAGGGATATTTTAGCTCACAATATCTCATTTTAAAGCCCATGATTTAAACCTTAAAAAGCCATTTCCCCCCAGGAGGCATATTTTCCCTTACCTGGCCACATTAATGTTTTGAGCCAGCCATAGAGAACAGATTGGGTATAATTTACATCCTTTTACTGATATAACCACAGCCGTAGTCAAAACAAACAAGGCTGACACTGGAAATTGCTATCCAATTTAAAGAAAAGGGTTTATTTAGGAAAATGATATCAAAATATCCCTTTTGTGCCTCTGGGCGCACTCCAGTTCACCCTTATTTATCATAGAGTGTGCCATACTGATGCAGACTTGTGCTCAGAATAGCATAGGCCCCACCCAGCACAGGAAAGATTTTAAAAATTAAATCTTTCTCGCGCAGGTGCACCGGCACCTAGGCGGAGGTAGGCTGCCTCCCTTACTCCCGTAGAGAGGCAGAGAAAGCTCTAGTTTAAAACTGGAGGAAGGGGTGCTAACATGGGATTGTGAGCACATTTCAAACCATTAAGACTTAGAATTTTGTGATTATTCCATCTGCCTCAGATAACCCAACGTGTCTGCTTTCTAATCCACCTAAATTGGAAAGCAGATAGCTGAAATTGAATATTTTAGAGCACTTTTTCCAACCCCTTCCTGATTCTGCATGTGCTAATTCCAGACTGACTATAGTCAGCATTTGATAGGCGGACTTTTTGTCACTGGTGACCAAGGTAAGCCCTTGATAGGCCCAGTGACAAAAGTCAGCCTATCAAACACTGACCATGATATAAAAGTTTCTTTCACTTTTAAACTACAGCTTTCCTGAACTCTCACAGGGGTACCGAGAAGAGAGTTCAGTAACTGAGCTAAGGGGGAGGAGACCGCATCGTACGTTCGAGGGCCTGCCAGATTGTTAAAATTCATGCATTTTATAGACCGCTCTAAATAAGCATATGCAGGTCTCATATCAATCAACGCAGGGTCAATCACAGATGCATAGATGCAATGAGAGTCACTAGATACTCATGAACATGTCAAAAGTTTAAGGTAACTTTTGAATCTTGATAAATTGGGTTGCTGATATTCTGGAGGAATCTTTGGATTTCAAAGTTTCAGGTCTGTAGATTCAGTTAAAAGCACAACTTCTAATTCATCTTCCTTATAGCTTTGGGTTTTATAAGGTTTGGAATATGGCTTTAGAATTGAAGATAGTATTACCTTCAGACGGGTATTGCTTTTACCTGGCTCCTATAAGCATGCCAGCCCTAATAACCAACACGTAAGATTATTTCTTAAAAACAAAGAACGATATATAATTATTATTACATCCTAGTTCAAAACAAACAGAACAGGACACAGCGCCCCAATAGATTTTTCGTCCTCCAACATATCTCCTCGTTCATCCGTAATTGCCCATTGAAGCTTGCAAACTTCAATAGCCCAGGCCCTTATATGAGACTGGCAATTAGCCTCAATAAAGAACTACAACAATATAATGCTGCATGAACAAATTTATTGGTTATCATTTTTCCATCAGGCCAATATCCAAAAGAGAGTAAAATATTTGATCAAACTCTGTCATACATCCTTTTCATAAAGCGTGCCATGTCCAGCATGCTGCTGCTGACTGGAGGCTCCTGAAGCCATGTTCTGCTGGCGAGCATCTACTCGGACATCAACCTTCTACAATGGATCCCTCATCTGCCCTGTTCAAAAGTGAAAAGTAGGCTAGTTCGAAAGATTTGATGAGATGCATGACTCATAACCATAATAAAATTAAGACCAATAATCATTGATAGATCTAGGCATGCATCACACTCAGCTGATGCCTCATGTGATGAGAACCTAGGAAATAAAAGGTTCATTACTGCATATCCATGTGCTGCAGTGCTGAGTGTTAGACTATAGATTACACTAAATTAATAACCAATTATTAACCGCCTATTTAAAACCTACACTCACCATAAGAGTGTACTCTACATTATGGTATCCTAAATAATAGGATACTCTCCCCATTATGACGAGCCCTCTAGCCTGTTATCCTAAGGGATCGGATAGCGATATGAAATAGAAACCTACACTGAAAAAAGTCTTCCTGACAAAATGACATGTATATCCATGTCAACTTGATTTGACACATAGAGCACATGTCATTGGGACATGGCACATATGTCATCATGACAACTGTCTTCATTATGCATGTCAAGTGGAGTTGACAAACCAAATGTGAGAGTGTCAAACTCATTCAATATGCCTTTCACGCATGTCATGTGGGAGACAATTGTGACCTGTGCAGTATATGTCAAAGCGATCAGTCTTCTTTTCTCTGTGTAGGGAATATCCGTTCACCGGATAAGAGTAATATAAATAATGAGCACAGGGCCCCCAGGGTCAGAGGGCGCAGGGCTAGAGTAGGGGATACAGTTAAGTAGCTTGGAGCCAGTCTACACACGACCATTCCGTGTAGAACTGAGGGATCAACTCATTAGACACTCATGATGGATTCTGTATATCTTGAGAGGTAAGGCCAATATGGAACTCAGTGTATCGAGCTTGTCAATTGTCATTAACCTTTAGACCAATATGAACTATCAATATGTATTGTAAAACGATACATCTTTCTATGTCAGTGATGGAGCGTTATCATCTGCTTAACAATAAAGATATTGTAATTCTACTGGCGAGTTGCTAGTTTATTTTATTAAATTCATCACTTGACATGAGCATTACTGCATTTTATAAAATGTATATGTTTCACCGCACAACCATCTCCAAGAAGCACTACTAGTCAATAGGGGTGGCTTGGGGGGGGGGGAACCTTTTTATCCCATTAGGCGGGGACACAAAAGCATCACCCCTTTTCAGCAATAAAACATAAAGGGTAACTAAAAATGTTCACATCTCTCTGACGGTGGGGACAGAAAAACGTTTGGCATACATACACAAATATCCACCAACTCCCCTGGGGCCATCCATAAATGACGTCACACAAAATTTGACCATCTTTGCCCCCCCCTCCCCCCTCGTCACGTCTTTTGCCAAATTTGCAATGCGGAGGTATATATGGAAAATTAATTTCGCCACGCCGAGTCTGTGGATGGCCCCCCTCCCCCGTTGTTACACCAGGCTTGACTTAGATCTATTGTATGTAGACGGCCTAATTTACCCACATCCATCTTAGCGGTGTCTCATACCTCAATGCTCCTTGCACGTACACCTGCATGTGATAGAAGGAGAGGGTCAGCAGTTTGCAATGCTATAGATCCATCGGTACCTCCAGATTTAAATTGTCTAACTTACTGTGTTATCTTTGCATGCGATGTACTATTTGACATAGAATAATGCAATTGTGCTATGGGATAGAGTCATAGCAACTTTGCAGTGGATCGAAGCAGTCTTCAAATCTTCAATCAAGTAAAATCTAAAATAGGGGCATGAGCCGGATGATAAGGTAAACAAGGAATGCCCTTTGCGAGCATCTGCCCTCACTTTTCATCAAGCTTGTAATCCACTGTCTTATGCTTTCCTGCACTGAAGCTGGTTATAACAGTTGTAATGATTAATGACAAAATGATCTTGGCAGCGTTGAGTTAGCAGCGGTGTGCGACAGGGGACGGTATTTTCCCAAAATTATCGGTGTTCAAAGGCAGTAGAACATACGAAATTTAGTAAATAACTAGTTAAAGTAACACACCATAGAAACCATGGCAAACCAAGGACCCAGATCCCGTACCAAAAAGAAGACAATGGATTTAATTCCTCAAGAAGCTTCTATTAAGGATGTCATTGCAGCTGTCAACTCCATGGAAAAAAGGTTGCTGTCAGTGGAGGATACCCAAACCTATATGCAATCTAATATAGAAGAAATCAGAGAATCCATTGACGGATTAAACCAGACGACAACTAATATCAACGAGACCCTTGACAGCATAAAAGGAAGACTTACTTCTTCGGAAGGAACCATGGTAGCCATGTCAAAAACAATCTCAGAGACTGGTGACGCCATAAAAATCCAAAATGACAGTGTCAAAACTCAAACGGCCCTATTACTTCAACATACGAAGAAATTTGAAAAGATGGACCAAGACGTCAAGAAAAAAATCCTAATAATCAAAGGACTTGAAGAAAGCAAGGAAGAGGATATTTCTGCCAAGATTGCCCAGTTTCTTAGAGATATTAAATTTAATCAAGGATTGGAATGCGTAGAAACTTGCAGTCGCGAGGGGCCGGAAACACTGATCCAAGATGGCGACCACCAAGGAGTAAACAAACCGAGACATAGACAGGTACGAGTTATTCTCCGAAATATCTACACCAAACCCAAGATTATGAAGAATTTGAAGCACCTGAAAGGTAAAACACTATATAAGTTCGTATCTGTGGGAGATGAATTGACCGAAAATGAACAGAAAGACTTCAACGATCTCCGTGCCATGTACTACTTGGTGAAGAAGCAAAATTACAACATACAACTCAGGCAGAGATTCCTTATCCTGGAAAAGAAGACTATATATCCATCACAGCTGAAACAAATGCCCTATCAGGATCTCACCATGCAGAAAGCTATGGAAGCCACCACCCCGGACGGATTAATGTTCAAATCCAAACATCATATGCTCTCCAACTTGTATGATTGTAACCTGAAATATCGGGGAGTGGAATATAATAGTGCTGAACAGGCCTACCAAGCCACCAAGGCTCGTACGTGCAAACAACCTGACATAGCTGACAAGATTCTCCAAATGGACAATACCGTTGACATCATGTATGAGGGGAAGAAGGTCAAGCCTACACCAGAGTGGAATAAGGAAGCTGAAGCCATTATGGAGGAAATAATCAAGGCAAAATTCTCTAACGTACACCTGAGGGATTACTTAGTATCTACCAAAGGTATGACACTATATGAAGCCAGCTATCACCCAACCTGGGGCGTCAAGTACCATTTTGGTCAAGCTAACTTGTGTAAAAGAGACAGTATCAAAGGTGAAAATCTACTTGGGTTCATCCTCACCAGAGTACGTGACACGATCATTAACGAGACTGCAAACAAGGATACAGAGCTACCGGTTTGAACAAACCTGCAGACCAAGTAAAAGAAAATGAACTGATTTTTCAAATGTTCTATATGATTCATATATCTTATATGTGAGCCAGCAAGCAGAAATGGGGGTTCCTGCGGGATTTAGTACCTGATTTAGCCACCAGGGGGCACCACTATGGCCTAGAATAAGAAAAATATGCCTAAATTTTCTATAAGGTACTTTTTTATGGAGAATTCAATGATTATTGATAAAACGTTCTATTTTGGGCCTAAAGGTTCCAAATCAGACATGTAAAAAGAATGTTTTTTGGGCCTAAATAGGCATTTTTGTTGATTTCTGTTGCCATGGAAACATGATTTCATTCTAAATATAAAAATCGATTATCCTATTTGAAGAACATTCCGACAAGGTTCACTAGGGTGAAAACGGAATAAAAATATCATTGCTAGATCAAAAGTTTTGGGCAAAATAATGAAAGATTATGCTAATTTAGCTAATTACCATAAATTATGCTAATTATCGATGTATCTCATGAGCATTTAGATATAGAGCTTATTGGCATTCAGGAAATGCTCATACCTACACATATTTAGCAAGCGATTCCTCCAAAACTAACAGGAGTATCTTCTCATGCAATATATCACTGAAAAGCTAGTGATCTTAATTTTAAAGTTGACTTTTAGCACAGAGCACCCTTTCTCCTTGCCTCTACACATATATGTTCAATTATTACTTTAATACTGGGAAAATACCAAACTCTAGTCCGATAACTGCTATAACTGTACTATTTTATATCGTAGGTAGCCAAAAGTGCTGTAAACCTATGGAGGGAGGGGGGCTAGTTTATTTTTGGTATAACAAAAAATGGGAAGGTAAAATTATGATAACGGAGGTGTATGTACTTATAAGGAAAAATTGTACCGGTATATTTGTCTCTTTACTATCCAGGTTTAGAATAAGTAAATCTGTACTAGCATACAGGTAAATAAAAAACTAAAAGCCAAGTTTGAGAAAGGTTTCTCTATTGTACATCTTAATACTCGCAGCATAAGAAATAAATTTACAGGTTTAAAGGAAGAATTATCTGATTGTAACATTGACATCGTACTTTTCTCTGAAACCTGGTTAAACTCATCTGATTGCTCTGACATGTATATGTTTCCTAGATATAACTTATTTAGACTTGATAGAATTAGTATTTTCAGGGGTGGAGGACTCTGTGCGCACGTAGATGAAACCATATCATGTACAAATGAAAAATTTGGTTATCTAAATAGGACTAATAATGACATTGAAATACAATGGTTATTTTCTATAAAAGGTTCAAGTAAGAAAGCAATAATTTGTAATATATATAGACCACCCTCTGGTAACCTGACCAATTTTTGTAACATAATTCAAGCATTATTCATACAGATTGAAAATCTAGACTCCTATGAAATTTATGTACTGGGTGACTTTAATGTAAACGTAATAGGCAATACACGAGAAAAAATACAACTGTATGAAACCTTTGATAATTTTCATCTTAGCCAAATAGTAAACCCGGTAACAATGTCCTCAGGATCGAACTCATGTATCGACTTGATTTTCACAAACTGCTCAGGTATAATTTCGTCGGGCCCTCTCAATATACACCTTTCTGATCATCTCCCTGTGCATATACTAAAAGGAAACCAATATGTCAAGCAAGGCTATAGGAGCTTTTTGGGTAGATCGTATAGAAATTTTAATAAGGAAAAATATATACAAGACCTGACAAATTGTAATTGGACATATTTTGATAATAGTAATGATCCCTCAGAATGCTGGAATATCCTGGTAAATCATATGAAATATATGTTGGATATCCAATGCCCTGTAAAGAAATTTAAAATAAAAAACAAATCAAGCCCTTGGATGACAAATGAATTATTGGAACGTATAAATGACAAAAATGTATTATTGAAAGAGGCTAGACGAAACTTAGACATAATATCATGGCACCATGCCAGAATATCCAGAAATATTGTAAATCGAGAAGTCCAACAAGCAAAAGAAGAATATTATAATAACCTGTCTGAAGTCTATAAGAAAGATTCTAAGAAATTTTGGACTATGAAAGAAGTGCTGCCTAATAACAAAGGAAAATCAAGAACAATTAATTTAGTAGATGAAAATGGACAAACCATTACTCTAGAGGACACGTCGACTTATATTGATAACTTTTTTGCAGAAATAGGTCCGAGGCTTGCCAGACTTCACGATACAGAATTTTTATTTAAGGGTCAAAGATGTATAGTGGATATGCCTGATATGTCATTTACTGATGAAGAAATTATTAAATGTCTAGAAGATATTGATGTATCTAAATCTTCGTCCATTGAATACTTACCCACTAATATTTTCAAAATGGCAGTTATTAAATTTTCTGATAAATTTATCAAAATTATAAATTTGATCATAGAAACAGGTATTATACCAGATAGCTGGAAAATTGCCACAGTCACTCCTCTACCAAAAGGTGGTGATCCATCCAATGTTTCAAATCTAAGACCTATCAGCGTACTGCCAATACCAGGCAAAATACTGGAACGCTTGATACATACTAAGATTAGCTCTCACCTAACTTTTCATAATATATTGTCAAAATTCCAAGGAGGATATAAAAAAAACAAATCAACCTTAGATACAATTACTATTTTAGTTGATGATATATTGAAAAATCGAAATCAAAATAATATTACTTTAGCAGCATTTATAGATATAAAAAAAGCTTTCGATTCTGTAAATCATAATATCCTCTTGACTAAACTAGAACAATATGGTATACGAAATAGAAACCTTACACTAATAGAAAACTACCTGTCCAGGAGACAGCAGTGTTCTGTGGCAAATCATGTAAGATCTGGGTATAAGAAATTATCATGTGGAGTACCACAAGGGTCAATTTTGGGTCCGTTATTTTTTCTATTATATATAAATGACTGTATCTCAGATAATGATACCCACAAAACTTTGTTATATGCAGACGACTCAGTTCTATATGTATCTGGCAAGGACATTGATAATTTACAAACCGAACTAGAAAATGCTTTAAAAAAGTTTTATTCTTGGACGACAAGTAATAAATTAACTATGAATGAAAATAAAACTAAAATTATGACCTTTGCCTCATCAACAAAACTGAAAAATCTGAGGAAACCAAATATTATCATTAACAATAAAGTACTTATGAATGTATCTTCCTATAAATATCTAGGTGTTACCCTAGACCCCGAATTGAAATTTAATATGTACTTACGCACGGTAATTAACAATGTAAGATACAAGTCTTTAATATTGTATAAAACTCGTAAATACATGTCATATGAAGCAAGATTAAGAATGTATAAAATGCATATACTACCTTTAATAGATTATTGTGATATATTGTACAATGAGGCTAAGTCAGACTACTTGTTGGAACTACAGCGTATACAAAGTAAATGCCTGAAAACTTGCTTTGATTATCACATATTAACACCAACTCATACTGTACACACTAAGGCTAATCTACCTATGTTAACATCTAGGAGAGTTTATCATATTAAAATTGTAGCCCATAAGAGATCATGTAATGACGATTTTATAGAGCCTAAGGTAAGAGAGACTCGGTTAGCTGCTGCACCAGTACTAAAATATCAAAAAATTAACTGTAAAGCGTATGAAACATCACCAGAAGTCAAATGCGCTCAAACTTGGAACAAATTACCTACAGAAATAAGAAATATCAAAGACAGGGACAAATTTAAACTGGAGTGTAAAAAAGAATTATTATAAAATAATAATCTCCATAAAATTCAATTAATTTTGAAATGTATTGTGCCATGTGTGTTAGTATACCCTCTGTAAATATTTAGCTGTTATAATTGATCGATATTGGGTAAGGGAATTTGTTATTATATAATGTTTAAAGTAGAGAATAATGCTGCTGTTCTCAAATATATTTGTTATTATGCCTATTGTAAATCTTATGAATGGTATATATAAACTTTTTGTATGGCTTGGCCGAGACAACATCCTTAGGTTAACTTGATAGCCTCGTTTAAAACTAGATTCCTGGTGTTATAGATTATTAAATATGTGTACTTGGTTATATAGTATCTCGAGATGCTTCTTACGCAATCCAGGAAAATGACCATATTATTGATATATCGGATGAAATGTAATACATCTTAGGCTAAATAAAGTTTAAATGTTTTCAAAAAAAAAATCTTACCATTGTCTAGAAGTGCACCTACAGCATAAGTACGACAAGGTCTCCAGCTACTTTTAGTAAGTGGCACCTCTTGTCCAACAGTTAATGGACCTGGCCCTCCCCAGTAAATGGCAACATCTGATAGACTACATGTCGTGTACCTGAAACCACATATTAGATTATCAAAATGCATTTAGGTGGTCCACATGCTTCTGTGGTTATGGAAGGATGGATTGCTGTATTCAGAGTAAGGCATCATTCCACCAGCATAACAATTTGGAGTACAGGTATTTTTCATACAGGTCAGATATCCTCCTACCATGAGAAAATAGACAAAATCCTCTCATTTAACACTCATTCATAGTGATAGCCTTCTGGGTGGTAACAAATTTGCTTCATCATCAAAACTATCATCATTTGGTTCAGCATACATTGGTTAATGATAAAAAGCAGTGTTGACATATCGTAAAGAGATTGTAAATGTGATGATTTATTTTGAAGAGGGTTTAAACCTCTCTGAGCATTGAGAATACTCACGTTATTGTAGGGTCATGACCAGGCATATAGTACCAACTTATTATATCTCCAGGTTTTACACTGATTCTATCTGAAATGTCTACTTCGACCTCATTCCTTCCTTTTGTAGCCTTGATAGCATTCATTCCCACAACAGTGACTTTATCATCAGAGCTGGCTGTCACTGGTCTGACCACCATTATAGTGATATCAGCTGAAGCATTGGAGTACACCTTCCAAGACTTGACAATTCCTGGTCTTGTGAATGTCATGGGTGCAGACCATTCCACATACATGTATTTGATGTCACTAGAGCCATCTACATTGCTTTCGGGCAAGGGTGCATGTCCAACATAGCTAGATGTTTGCTGATTGTCTGAAAGACAGAAGTTGGGTGACAATAAATCAAGATGTGAAGCCAGAGATAAAGCTTTATCATGTAATTTTCCCTGTTCTTTACCAGAGAACTAATCCCCTCTCAACTCAAATCACATGCCTCTAGCTATAGACCGCAGCACTGATCACATTGGGACCTTAACGCTATATGGGACTTTTGATGACTGTGCAGGCTAGAAGCAGGTGATCACATCTTTGTATACACAACAAAACTTCAGATTTACGGCCATCAGGCACTGACGGATGGCATAGAGACAGCATCTTTAGCCCTTTAATTGTTTCTAGTTCTATTAGTGCATGGTGTGAGCTAGAGGCATGTTATTTTGAGTTCAAAAGGCTGAGAAGTAGGACATAAATCTTCCATTGGGGAGCAGAGCCATAGTCCATCAGTGGCCAGGGTGGCACAGTAGCCAGAGGTCCCTACTTCAGCCGGCTTGTCCTGTGCCCAGTTTGTGTATGTGTAGGGCAGGGGGGGGGGGGGTGACCAGTGCTTCAGCGCCATCCTGTGGCAACTGTAACATTCATGTTTGTGTGTATAGCTCAGTATGCCTGAGGAAATACTTCGATTCTGCTATATTCACACATGTGTCAAATATCCTATGATACATTTACATCACATATACGTCACTCTATGTAATGGGTCCAGGTTAGCTGCATTTCAATGTATCAGTATGGAAAAATCCATCCTGTTTCAGTTGATAATGGGCTGTTCTAAAGGTCAACTTTGAGCATTTCATAAAAATAATTGAGTTGAGATCCATTAAATCTACTTTTTGTGAAAATTATTTCAATGTCTAATGTATGAGGGGGTGCAGTAGAGAACATTGGAGCACCATTCCTAGAGAGTGAGAAAGATATTTCAATTACCACTAATATGAGCTCAGTGAAGTCATTTCTGGTACATTTCATGTTTGCTTAGTTCTCATGCCACTCACATGATGTCTCCACTGTGTCATACTTTGACCAGTTCCTTGCCTTCTAGCTCTGTCAGACATGGTCATACTCTAGTCTGCTACAAGGTGGCGCCTAAGCACTGGGCTCTCCTCCTGTGTGTAGGGTTTAGCATCTTCCCAGCTCCAGACTGCATCAGGCTTAGCCACAAAATTATCCCGGAGGCCAATCAATACCTTTGTATCACTGCAGTTAACAGTCAAAAAAAGTATGATATTTGCTGATGCTAGAAAGAGGGTCTGTTTGGTAATCCCATAGCATATACATGTAGTACATAAGGTGCATGCATAGAGAGTTATTATATCAATATCAATGCAATACCATAGAATGCCATGTTACCTATAATTTCAATACCTCTCATACATGGTTTATCAGCCACTCTGGTTTGTTTTTCACAACACTCAACGCGGGGGACTTTATCATATAAAAGATCATCAGGGGCCCTATTCTTAACATTTTCCCTGGTATTATTACACTTTCTCTGTGAACAAATTATCAGAATATCTTCTGATCAGTATAATTGGAATAAACAAGTTACCCAGCCAAAGACCTCAGGAACTTGTTCTCATCAGCATCGTCTACCCTGACGAGCATGGCACCTTCAGCGCTGCATTTGTCTCTGGCAGGGAAATACCTGAGTTCCTCCTTCACCAACTTATAGCAGCTGTTCTTGTATCGAACATACCCGACTGAGCAACCTAAAGAAAGATTAGGGGATTTGCTCATATTCCACTAGATGCCACTTCTAGGAGGGATGCTCAGAATTCTTTACAACTTTCTCTGGATCTTTTGGACGCATTTTGAATGTATCTAACTCACGATTCTTAGGTGTATTTCACATGGAGATTCGGCTTAATACAGGAGGATTGTAAATAAAACTGTGTTCATCATATGAGAAACTGCATAAAGAAAATTGTACCCTTAATTTGATATTTGTGCTACCATATGATATATAAAGTTAAACTTGTTTAAAATGAGCATGATTTTAATAT
The DNA here is from genome assembly GCA_949317995.1 of Acholoe squamosa. Classification (NCBI taxonomy): domain Eukaryota; kingdom Metazoa; phylum Annelida; class Polychaeta; order Phyllodocida; family Polynoidae; genus Acholoe; species Acholoe squamosa. The sequence goes on from OX439047.1 coordinate 56,462,294, forward strand.
ACAAAACATATTTGGGCAGTTATAACTCTATCATTCTTATACAAATCTAGCTTTTGTTGCAATGAATTACGTAAGTATTGAACATTTTAGGCATATGACTTGCTTCAACCTGATCTTATTCTTGTATGTTATGACATTTGCCTAATGAAGAATCTTACCAGCAAACACCTTTAGTTCCACAAATCCTTTCTTTGACTCTGAGTAGACACCACCAACTGTGAACTTTATGAAAGTTGTGTCAACCTTTTTTATCTCAAAGTTATCCCAAAATCCATTCCATGTGTTTGTGTTAAGACCCAGAAAGACGTTGCTTCAAGGTAACCTGGGATACAAATTAATGTCCATTCTGATGTAACAGAGTCAATCACTATTAGCCAGCACTAATACATATACCGTAGTGGCCTGTTTAAGTGCCCCAATGCTAATACATTTTAGTACCCCTTTATCCTTGCCGCTCATACAAGACCGGCGCATACAAATATAGCCAAAGTGTGGTAACGTACATCAGCTGGGTGGTCAGTATGTCAGAGGAGGATCCTCCATGTGGAAAAGGGGCTTTCAGCCCTAAAATCAGAAACAAAAGGGCTCCTGGTCCTTTTCCTTTGAAAGCAAGCCTCCCTCTCCCAGCACACAGGTTGAAGAGCAGCTCTCCAAGGGCCATGTATGCCTGGAGAGTGAGTAAATGACACATGCTCCTCCAAGTGGGTAAACTCTGTACTAGAGTAGATGGACTCTGACAGATCACATCCGCCCCAACTTTTTGCACCCTTGCAAGCTACTTCAGTCATAAGTCACTTCCTCGCCATTAATTGCAGCATCAACAGATGTGCCTCAGCCATCTGTCCCAACATCGCTGTTGTATGATCATCAGTAGTGCCTTGCTGTTTATTGGCGACTACTGATCTAGGCAGGTTGTACGGGTTAGGATGGTGTCCCGCACCCTTCCTGCTTGTTCTCCTTGGGGCTGGTTCTTGCACCTGGCCACCCTCAGGTTCACTGTCACTTTCTTCCTGATCTGGTACCAATTGTTCTTCGACATTAACTGGTGGAATAGCCACAGGAACAACAAGAAGATCATCTTCACTGTCAGATGTATTGTCTTCCTCATAATTGGCCGGCTTGTGGATAGCCGGGTTACCTTGTACAACTATGTGACCATCGCTGTCCGCACCCATTGGTTCATGCAGACTCAGACAGTGAAGCAGGTCCCTCCGATTCAGGGTCCTGACATCCTCTATTCAGTGCGCCTTTAAATTCTTTAGTAATAGATTTTCATGTACCGGTAACTCACTCTTATTTCATGTTGGCAGTGGAATACAGACGCCCCATAGGATTAACACAGGAGCTTTGTATCTCACATCCCCATTAGATAACCCTAGTCCGTATCTCACGGCCAGTAAAAGCACCTAAAATGATCATAAAACAGAAAAATAATCATCTTTTATGTCATTTTAAATGGTTTTTTAAAATTTCTGACTAAGATAACATGAAATAAATACAAAGGTTCACTCGCTTTGCCTCATGAGATATGTGGAGCTGCATTTGGCCTCAACAACGCACTGGTCCTTCATCGAAATATTCACAATGCAGACAGAACCCACATTTGTCAATTCTGCAACAAAGGTTTTATTCGGGATGTTGATCTCAAACTACATGAGAATACACACACCAAAGAGAGAGAGTACACATGCAAAGTTTGTGGAAAAGTATATTATCAGAGAGGCTGCCTGTTTGCCCACATGAAATGAACCATGTGGGAAGAAACAGAGATTAAGGGAACATAATTATAACACACCATGGGGTAGAATAGTCAGCAGTGAAAGAATGAGTGGAATTGTGTTACTTAGACCAGTAATAGTGTGTATAAGGGGCAAGTTATGAGTGAAATCAAAATTCAAGAGTTCTTAAAATTTATATTTTATGTAGGGACGATGGTTGGGAACCATCCACACCAGACACTACCTTGGACTCAAATGGCTTGGTTGCCATGCCCACCCACCGGTGACGTCAGTGGTCTCCTCTCCTCTGATTGGTCCAAGTGGATCATCAATGGAGTGTCACCAAGGGGACAGGGTCATACCCTGACCTCTACTTAGGTTAGTAATAGACTCCAAACAGTTATTTAGAGCGACTATAGAAATTTTCCAATGTAGGTGACTGAATCAAGGTTTCGATCCATATAGATCTCATCAGTTGTCAATTTAAGGGAGTGTTCATTTTTTAACAACAGGGGGGTTGGTGAGTTTTCATTTTGAGTTGTGTTGCACCACATTGTACAGCATCATTTCACACTCAATTGTATTGTTTTACTGAAGTATAAGGCAAAAGGATCTCTTCCCAGAGTTATCATCAATTTATTATTTTTCTATTGGAATGCAAGAAATTGAAAAGGGGGTTCCACTTCTCAAGACGAATTTCATCAGTAGCTGCAGTGTGAGACACACTACTTAGCCTTATGTCTTTTGTTTGAAAAGGAGCCAGGACAAGCTAAGTATAGGGTGGTCTGGGGGCATCACCTGCCCCAGCCAAACAGTTTTATAAATCTATAGCCTAAATTTATGCATTCTGGTGGTTTTTGAGGTTTCCCTATACCATCTGTTCAAAATTCTACTATAGGGCACCTTGATACAAAATATTGGAATGGGATCTCATTGCATGGATCTGGATGAATCACAAGATTGATCTCTGTGGTCTTAGGTTAAAGCAAGCAAGCAAACTGTATTTGAAGTATCTTTTAAGTCTGAACCAACTTGCTGCAGACACACATGGGCCTTTATGACTCTTAACTATAGGGAATGGGAGATTTAGTACATCCCTTGGAAATTTTGTTTGGGGAGGGGGATAACCAAAGCAATCCAAACCTGCAAATCAAAAACTTTACCATTTACATGGGTTGGGGGTTTGGGTTTCTGAAAACATCTGACCCCTTCATGTATGATGGATATCTTGCTATCCTAATGGAAATTTGAACCCTGGATACCACAAGATTGCAGAGACATGAATTGATGTGCCCCTAGCCTTTCAGTTACAGTTAATATCATGTATTGTCAGGTCAATTTGTGAGCAAATGGCCAGGCCAACTCTAAGTATGTGCATACTACTTTCCAAGAAAAATGTTTAAAACTCTTGGTGATGTTTTTCTATTGTTAGTGTGCTAGAGAGTAAGAATCAGAGGGGGGTCTGGGGTATGTCCCCCAGGAAAATTTTGAATATTGAGAAGTCAAATGGTGCATTTTGGTGACATATGACTGGATGGTGCAGGGAGGCACACATCCCACCTGACCCCAAGGTTTTACTACCCCTGCATCACCAATACACTGTTTTTGGCTCAGGGAGCCTAAGGGTATATGGGCCAGGTTTCCTGGGGACGTACAAATCTGCCTGAGAAGGCCCCAAATATGAAAGTCAGAAAAGGAATTAATCACTTTATTACATTGAAAGAACAATGTCTTGGCTCCTTGGAACCACCTATTATACATAGTTATCCCTACCGGTTCCATTTTTATAGCTGTGTGATAACAATTTGTCACTTTTTGTGTCCATCCGACAGATTTAATCAGTGATATGAGTTTGTTACCAATATATACACCACAGAAACTTTAAATTTTGTTTACCAGCTCTTATAGTATACAAGTTTAGTAAGCTCATGAAAAATTGAAAGACATGCATTGGCACGCAGGGCTCAGGGCAACTTTTCCCGCGTTTTTTGAAAGGCTTCCAAAGCGTCTCACTTTTAGACGCTGTTTTTGAATCAAATAGAAATAAAGAGAGAAAAGTCCAGCCCGGAGGTAAACCTATGGAGGACTGGATTGGTGAAAAAGAAAAGGTCAGCATTCTTTTTATTTATAAAAAATCACTATAAATAAAAAACTTCATTTTTAGATGTGCTATTTGCATACATAGGTAGACAAAGATGTAAACTATCAAGTACAGGAGTTTCATTCTTTTGTAACTATTATTTCTTACAGAAAATTTAAAATGCAAAATGTAACATTAAAGACTTTTATCATACACCACCTACCCGGTGGTATAGACTCAGGGTGGTCCCTGAGCCAATAAACATCACTGTTTCCCTCTAGTTCACTAGAAAATGCTTAAATACTCATTAAAATCAAGCTAAATTAAGTTCAGCATGCCTACTCTATGAAATAATGATCATCATAACCTAATGGACAACCAACTCGGCACAGCATTAGCTTAAAATTCAGACTTTATCTGTCGGATGGGCACTTTTTTTCATATTACAGTGTATAAAACACACTTATGGGGAGACTTATGGGACAAATGTTATTTAATAGTGTTCAAGGGATGACTGTGCTTGATTTAAAACATAAACATAACTTTTGCTGTCAGAAGGACAAATTTCTTAATCTCAAGTATTCTAAAATTATCAGTATAAACCTTCTCCTTCTGCAAGTAATATATTGAGAAATTGTCCCCACTACTTATCAAATTGGGTATTCACAGCAAGTCGCATCAATTTGTGCCTCATCAAGAAGGGTCTAAAAATTTTACGCCCCCCCTCAAGAGCAGTCAAAATATTTTTTGCCCCACCCTCAGGAGGGGTCAAAATATTTTACGCCCCCCCCCTCAAACTCACCAACCCCCCCTGTTGTTAAAAAAATGAACACTTCCTAAGGTGTTCAACAAGGCATGTGGCTTTGCAACTTTTTTTTCTATAGTTACAATTTGCAAATATAGGCAATATTCCACTACCGTAATCTCCCGCTTAGAAGGCACACCCCCAACTCAGAGAAGCCTGGTTCACATAGAAGGCACACCCATAAAGGCTGAATTTTGTAAGATTAGTTCGTTTCTATAATTAAAAAAAAAAGGTGTATAAGGCGCAACCCAAACTCAAGGCAATCTCCCTCCCATGTATAAGACCCATCCATGATCTGATTCGCGTATAAGACGCGCCTTCTATGTGGGAGATTACGCTAAGTGGCTGTTGGATTTGGAGACATTTGCATTTTAGAAAAAAATAACCAAATGATTAGGTTATCTAAAATGACTGCTCACCCAGAGGAAAATCTAAATGAGTCCAATGATCATTTGTCAATGGTTCCCAATGGAAGGATTTGCTAGGGTGCAAGCATTTACAATGGGTAGGAGGGACATAATCAATAACAACAAAAAACGTTGTTTTTTTCTTTTTTGAAAGTTTTAAGTTTACAGCTGCTGACATTTTTACTTGACACAGGAACATGAGGAAATATATACAAAAGCATATCCGTTGTCCCATGGTTGTATAATTGATAAAGGGCCTTATATAAACATGATGTATTTTCTTTTTTAACATGGCGCTAATACTTAGATATACCTTAAGCAAGTCATAACATAAAATTATTGAACTATTCCAATCGTTCTTTTACCGTAAAACTTCTAATAACCATACCTAAATACGAAAGTAACTAACTCTGTATAAATTTCAAAATGGCGGCATTGAATATGCGAGGATCGTATTCCATCCCCTCCATTGAATATGGTGGCGTAAGTTATACAAATCTATAGTGTCGTCGGTATTAGCCATGGCATAAAGACATATATCTGATACAAATAAACCTAACTGGTACCGTTAAGTGCACTTTTTTTTTCATGTGATGGCAGATGATATACATTTGACAAATACCAGGCAGTGTACAGCAGTACAAGCAGCTTATGTATAAAATGAAAAACATTTCTTTAATCTCAACACTTTTCTTTTGGTCATAAGGTCATCCATGAATAGAATAATCTATAAAGCCAAATTATGTAATTTTTTTTTGCAATATTGGTGCAATTTCTTGAATTATGCTAAAGGTCCACAAAGCCAAGTTACACAATATTTGTAAAGTTCGTTGAATCATGCAAAGCTATAACATAACGATATATTATTAGATAACTACAGCATACACATAGTCTCCTTTACCATGAGTATAAATAGTATGCATACAGATAACAAGTTCCTAATTACTGTGTACACGCACTACAGAAACAGGTCTTAAATTGCCATGATCTATTTTTACATTGTTATTTGCTTGATTCCTCTCATATCTAATGATTTATCACAAATACCATAATCTCCCACGTATAAGACGCGTCTTATACGATGGGTTTTAGTTCTCCTTGAATCCACAAGGGGGACACCAAGACCTTTCTTTTGATATCAGGACAGGAGGAGAGCCCAGTGCTTAGGCGCCACCTTGTAGCAGACTAGAGTATGACCATGTCTGACAGAGCTAGAAGGCAAGGAAATGGTCAAAGTATGACACAGTGGAGACATCATGTGAGTGGCATAGGAACTAAGCAAACATGAAATGTACCAGAAATGACTTCACTGAGCTCATATTAGTGGTAATCGAAATATCTTTCTCACTCTCTAGGAATGGTGCTCCAATGTTCTCTACTGCACCCCCTCATACAATAGACATTGAAATAATTTTCACAAAATGTAGATTTAATGGATCTTAACTCAATTATTTTCATGAAATGCTCAAAGTTGACCTTTAGAACAGCCCATTATCAACTGAAACAGGATGGATTTCTCCATACTGATACATTGAAATGCAGCTAACCTGGACCCATTACATAGAGTGACATATATGTGATGTAAATGTATCATAGGATATTTGACACATGTGTTAATATAGCAGAATTGAAGTATTTCCTCAGACATACTGAGCTATACACACAAACATGAATGTTACAGTTGCCACAAGATGGCGCTGAAGCACTGGTCACCCCCCTGTTTTGATATGTTACATGCCATAATGGTCATAATAAGGCATAAGGGGGTCCAGGGGGCCCAAGCTACACACAGATTTTTAAATTTTGAAAATTCACTCAGTAGAACCAAAGTTATGAATTTTTCATTTTTTTGAGTATTTTCCAAAACTCTAGGTGCGTCTTATACGCGCACTGCGTCTTATACGCGGGAGATTACAGTAGTACATGATTTACAACAAGTAGGGATTACGCGACACAGAGAAGGCAAATGGTAAGTGGTGGTAGTGTACAATTATATTCTATTCTAATATATTTAACACACATTTAACAGGTAGATGTCTTTCGATCATACCAATTTAAGCACACAACATGGCCACAGCATAGCCATACATTCAATAAAAGCAAAGACACTGTAATGGCCAAACAAACATACACTCAAAAAAGCAATTTATAAATACAATACATTGAATAACATTGTCTATGTAAAGCTCTAGACTGTAAAACTTGCGTATAAGCTGTGCCTTATATTAGAGGATAAGTCTTAGCTGCGTCTTTAATATATGTTAGGTTTCACCTTATAGATCTGGGTGCAACTTAAACATGAGGTGCGCCTTATAGGCAAGATTCTACGGTAGATCTACCGTAATCTCCCGCGTATAAGGCGCGTCTTATATGGGGGTTTTTAGTTCTCATTGGATCCACAAGGGGGACACCAAGACTTTCTTTTGATATCTTACATGTCCCCTTGGTCATAATAGGACATATGGGGGCACAGGAGGGTCTGGGGTCCTTCTGGCGCCTTATACGCGGGAGATTATGGTACTTGTATTTACGCTTACAATAAAAGAGCAAGGGATGGTTGCACACCCGGGTTGCACACATAAAACTCTTATCCAGCATTACAGACATAACTTTGTCATCTTTATATATGCTCATGTAAAAGTGTCATCACAAGTAGTACCGTTTTTTAATCATTGGCACTGTATTCCGAGGTGGTGGCATGTTCAGTGGACGCAACCATTACTGGAGCTGGTTACCAGCAATTTGGTTGAGGTTATTTCATCGGCTGGTAACTAACCCCTTTAAGTTCCTATGATTTTATAAGCACACTGTAAAATCAATTTGCTGGAATATTTCCCAGTTATGGTGCTTTTCTTCTTGTTCAATCCTGCAAGCTAGACTAGATACAGCAGTCAAGATCCAGTGTTAGAAGTTGATATAATCTCGATGCTGCCTTATGCATTAAGTGTATGCTGGTTTGCTCCCTTGTACCTTCAATCCTGCAATATCATCCACCCATTACTCCTTCCCTCACTCAGTCATTGACTCATTCACACATTGCGCCATGTCCTGGCTACTTTCCTTGCAAAGCACTTTTTTATTTTTCGATTCATCCGATAGCTCGATCTCCTTCGATCCTTCTGACATCTCCTTCGATCCTTCCGACACAAATGATGGAGTTGGTGGTTCTAAGATCACCGTGCGTGGTTCTAACATCATATCAGTTTCATCAACACCATCCTCTTTCAGTTTTCCATCGATATCTTGTAAGATCTCAATATTCTGTTCTGCGCCTACATTCATGTCTTTCACACGTGTGTCGTTTTCTTCCCATTCCTTGCTAGTACTGGTGTTGCTATATCTATTCCTACAATACTTTATGATGAAACAGATTCCTACCAACAAGAGGGGTGTTGCAACTCCAGCTACAAAGGCTGTTATGACGTGAGGCCTGGCTGAAGTTTTCTCATGCAGATATTTGCATGTAATGTTTGTTGCAGCCGTCCATAGACCGTTCGACTCGCACATCAGATCGAACATCCCGCTACATTCATATCCACGATTCTGCTTCAACTGAACCACATCGCCATACTTGTTTCCTCTAGCGTGTGACACTGATGTTCCCTCGGGGCATATGGAATATGGCAGTGGGCAGGTGATACGCTCACAAGTGCCATTTTCAGTGGTATGTAGACCATTTTCTGATGGTTTGTATTCATACCCATCTTGACATATCAGCTTGTGTTTATTGCTGGTTTTTGACTTCTTGGACTGACGAAGTTCACATTCTTCAAGTAGATATTGACAGAAGACCGTTCCAGTGTCAGTCCACTGTCCATTCGCCTCACATGTCAAGTTCATCAGACCACTGCAATCATAGCCGCGATTCGGCTTCAAGTGCGCCACATCTTCGAACTTGTGCCCGGTTACATTAATGATCGACATTCCCTCAGGTACAAGGGAGTATGGTGCCGGGCAGGTTACCCGCTCACATATCCCAAGATCTCCAGAGAATTTCCCATTCGCTTCACACATCAAATGAAATCCGATGTATTTGTACCCTGTTTTGCAACTTGGTTTGTATTTATCCCCATACCTATAGATAGCATTATTTGTATGGTCTGTGTTCTCAATGGTGATTATTTTGTCATCCGCATCTCGTGGTAGCTCACAGGTAACAGGCTGACACTGGATCTCAGACCACACCGGCATCGTTTCACCCCATTTACACCATAGGTGGAACTCCATTCTTGGCGTATAGCCATGTTTGCAGCGTACATGTATATATTGTCCAGCACTTACTAGATCAGGAAGTAAGCCGGATCCAACGCCCTCAACAAGGTGAACTACATCTCTCGTGTTACAGACTTGGAACGGTGGTGCATCGACCCCAATCCACACATACGACAGCAGCAGCAGCAGCAGGTCACAGCACTGGTACATTTTCCACATATTTTTTTCTGAAAGGGCAAAAGAAAATCAGTTTTAGATAACTAATTTAGGAGTAAATATGTAATACAGGAAACCACACAAAACAGCCAGTGTGATGCTCTGGCTGTGATCATTCCGCTGAATTATTCTTTCCTTCTTTATGTCCTAGATGCCATAGATTAGCTGACCAGCATACCTGACCTCTATAGTCAGAAGCTCAGGCATACTAAACTCATATATCAGGCATATTATTACATCTCAGGCATACTACCCAGGATACCTAAAAGCAAGACATGAAGACTCAATCAAGCTGTAAGCTTTTCAAAGCGTCACTTTATTTGTATTATGGTAACATAAATTCATTTTTTGAAAGTTTCAAGACTATTTAGGAGTGTCATCGATACCTACCAAATCGATACATTGTCATTTACAAGGTTGTGATTATGGCATCGATAAAACCATTATATCGATACAATATTTTGTCCCTTGATTACCAAGGCTTTGGGCTTTCCAAATTAGAACAGAAGTTATGATGAAAAGTTTATTGTAATATAAAAAATATATACATTTGTATGTGTTTCACACTATTTGAATCCGCTCACAGAATTCATTAACTTTTCAAAATAGTAGATTTTAGAGAAAGGGCTCAATTATGAAGAGTATATATACAAATTGCTCTAATTTGGCTTCTATTTGGAGTATCTCAATAATTCGGCGCCAATAATTCTTTCACTGTAAGAAAGCTCCAATCATGGTAATTATGGTCTATATAGCAATAATCAATATAATCAAAATATCGAGACCAAAATGATGATAATCGACATCAATATAAATTTGATGTCAATGACACTCCTATTTCAAGTCCACAGCTGCTTACATTCTGACTGGGTACAGAACCATCTTATCATACAGACACCCATAAGGAAGCTACATGTTCACTACAAAACAACCTTAACCAAATAACCAGTTGCTAGGCAAAAAGACAACCTACCGTAGATTGCTACAACAGTTTTCTATGACTCGTTGTGAGGTCATTACAAAGTGTGCAAGAACATGTACACAGCAGGTTACTTTTAGGGGTATGAGTCTCCAAACAAAATTTACATAGGAAACAGCAATATAGTTAGTGAAATTTGGAATAAAAGTTGACATTCATGGTTTTATTCTATCATCTTATCAAGCTTCTTGTTAGATTATCGAGGCTTGGTACATTGTTCCAATTTTCTAAGAGTGAATAATATTTTAAAGAATTACACAATGTACATCACACAAAAGGATATCATAATCCTTATATCATGCCAATCTAAAATGTCAAGATTGTCATTTGATACCATCTGTTTAGTGGTTGTACATTTGTAAATAACCTCTATGTGTATGCAATAGACGCATAAATGAGTCAAGATAGCTACCGGTAGCAATGGTTTTTTTTTGTTCTTTTGATATTCACCAGATGGCAGTGTAGTGATGCATTGTCAAGCATGTATAATATGCAGAAGTACAGTCACTTGAGCATAGTAATATATATGGATAGAATACTTTCAATAAAAACCTTTTATGCAAGAGATCGTCCACCATAATCTAAAAACTCAAAGTAGCCAAGTACAAAGGAAGACTGTTGTGATCATATACATTCATAACCATGGGTTAAATCAATTAAACCACACTTCTGTAGGGCTACTTAGTACAACCAGTGCCTCACATGACCAATCATGTGAGGCACTGGCTGATTGTTTCGTCCAAGATGTTTCACACCACCGAATGGCCACCTGAGGGAATGGTTATAGATGTACCAAGTAACTCTACAAAGTGTGATCTATCTACTCTTCATTTTTTTTTGTAATACTAAATGTGCGCAAACCCAAGTGCAATTTATTGAATTATGCTAAATGTTCATAGAACCTATCAAATGTTACACAATACTGGTATAATCCATCGAATTATGAAATGCTACAACATGACAGTATACTATCTATAACCAGAGCATACGAAGATAATTGTGGTGTTAGCAGCGCGGGAAACGCCTACGCGTACGCCGCCCTGGTGTGTAATCATATAACTAAGATATGTAAAAGTTGTATCAGCTGCTACGGAAGTTAACGGGTAGCCCGCAGCACGTGAGGTCGGTGCTAAGAGAATATAAGGCTTAAAATGAGTTGAATCTACTTGTCTCTATTAATATAAAAGCCCCAGAAGCTTTACAAGATGGTGTCAGAACTGAAGATGTCTTCATCCATGCCCAGGAAGTGAAGATTTGAAGACTGCAATGAAAACTGCCAGGTTTGAAGTGTGACACTAAAAATGAAACTAGTCTGGAAACTTCTGAAACTGAAAGTAGGTCTTTGAATTCTATTGTTTGAATCAATCTAGGCCCATCAACTAGCCTAGCCAAGCCTACAAGTGACAATACTGTGAACATTGATAGCAAAACTGTGTCCTGAAGTATCATAAACATTGACTTTGTATGAATGCTGTAGATCTAGTGACTAGGCCTATCAGTACATATCAAAATGGCAACTGCTTCAGTAAAACCTCCAGACACCCTAACTGTGGAAAGGGGTAATCCATCTCATTCTTGGACCCTTTGGAAAAGGAAATTTGAAATCTATCTTAGGGCCATAGGTGCCAATACAGAGCAAGGTGGCAAGAAGATTGGGTTGTTACTTCACCACATAGGAGATGAGGGGTTAGACATATTTGACAGTTTTGTATTCAAGCCCCAAACTGATAACCCCATAGATGGACAACCACCTATCCCAGCAGAGGATCCTAATAATTATGACACAGTCATCGAAAAGTACACTGAGTATTTTGGTAAAAGGGATCCACAACTGCTACTCAGGGAACAATTCTGGTTTCATCTCAAGAGGGGGGCCTCCCAAACATTGGAGTCATGGGTGCTTGCAGTGAAAAAGTTTGCGGCAGAATGTAAGTTTCCGAAAGACTATATAGAACAAGCAGTCCGAGACAAGTTGACATTTTCATGTACCGATGAGTCGTCAAAATCGAAACTTTATGATGTTGGCGCAGGGTTGACGTTGGACAGAACTGTCGAGATCCTGTATCAGAAGGAGACTACACGATACGAACTTCAAGAGTCGAAGAGTGCGAACATCGATGTAGTACACAGCAGATCCAAGAAGAAAAACAGCCCGAGCAAGCCAGCGGATAAGAAGACGAAAACCGGCGACAAAATCAAATGTGGTTATTGTGGAAGTGAGCACGTAAAAGGCAAAAAGAACTGTCCCGCAGCAGGTCATACTTGTGAAAAGTGCAACCTAAAAGGACATTACTCTAAGGTTTGCCGCACATCTAGATCTCGTATTTCTCAAATTGTCGAGGGGGAGAAGGATGACAATTCCGATGACAACGAATCGCACATATTCATTGGCAGCGTGACGACTAGTCAAGTAAGTGCGACGTCATCGAAACCCGCTCAAAATGACAAGTCGACAGATTCGAGTAAAGGCTGGTACATAAAGCTCAAGACAGGTCCAGATATCCTATCATGGTACATAGACTCAGGGGCAGAAATATCGGTGATGCCCGACACGCTCTACAAGAAGTCATACGGTGATATTCAGCCAACCAGACGCACACTGTTTGCTACAGGTGAGCATCAACTACAGACGCTAGGATGTGCTCGTATGGAGTTGAAACGTGGAGAAACTACCATCCTCGAAGATGTATATGTAGTAAAAGGCGTTAAGTCGCTACTCCTCGGACAACCCGCGATCGAGAAATTAGGCCTAATACCTAATATACCTGGTGCACATAGGATCAGAGCCGTGAACAGTGATAGTCCTAAATTGGACACAAAGGATAATGTCATCAAGGCCTACCCAAAGCTCTTCAAAGGACTCGGTAAGCTTAAAGGCGAATACACTATTCGACTCAAGGATGATGCAAAACCTTTCTGCCTCTATACCCCGCGCAGGGTACCATTACCTCTAATGAAGAAAGTAGAGGAAGAAGTTGATGCACTCGTAAAGTCAGAAGTGATCGTGCCCGTAGATGAACCAACGGACTGGTGCGCACCTATGGTTGTTGTACCTAAGCCTAACGGGAAAGTACGATTATGTGTGGACTTGACTAAGCTCAATGAAGGGGTCCGACGTGAACTCTATGTGATGAAAAAGGTAGAGGAGACTCTCGGGAGTATATCAAGTGGAAGTGTGTTCTCCAAGCTAGATGCTAATTCTGGCTTCCACCAAGTCTTACTGACTGAAGAAAGTGCTAAACTCACTACATTCATAACACCTTTTGGTCGATATATGTTCAGGCGTCTACCATACGGAATCTCATCCGCACCTGAGCACTTCCAAAAGCGAATGGACAAAGAACTGACAGGTCTACAAGGAGTGTTATGTCATATGGATGATATCCTCGTGATCGGCAAAGATAAACAAGAGCACGATGAACGCCTTACAAAAGTGCTGAACCGACTGCAAGACAGCGGGATCACTTTGAACAAGGACAAGTGTGTCTTCGCCTCAACTAAACTACACTACCTTGGCCAAGTGATAGATGCAGACGGCATCAAGAAAGATCCGGAGAAGGTCAAAGCGATCATCGACATGCCCGAGCCCAAAGACGTCCCAGATGTCCGACGCTTTCTGGGCATGGTAAATCAACAGATGAAATTCCTCGCAAACCTTGCAGAGGTGACCAAACCGATCAGGGATCTTCTTAAGAAAGAAGCAGAATGGATATGGGATCTCCCACAAAAACAAGCGTTCAAGAAACTGAAAGAAATGCTAGCTTCCGACGAAGCCCTTGCTTTGTACGACCCAGAGAAAGAGACAATCATTTCTGCAGATGCAAGTAGTTATGGTGTAGGGGCCGTAATCAGACAGCGCCAGAAGGATGGAAATCTTAAAGCAGTCGCTTACGCCAGTAGGTCGATGACAAAGACCGAAACCCGATATGCTCAAATTGAAAAAGAAGCATTGGCAACAACATGGGCACTTGAACACTGGAGCGATCTCCTAATCGGCATGAAGTTTCATGTGGAAACCGACCACAAACCATTAGTCCCATTATTCTCAACCAAATTGATCGATGAACTGCCAATCAGGATCCAAAGATTCAGACTCAGACTCATGAGATTCGACTTCACAATCAGCCATGTGCCTGGTAAACTTCTAACCACGGCAGATGCTCTCTCACGAGCACCACATGAAGAGTCAAGTGAGGATCAACAAGCAGTGGATCTTCAATATGAGGTTGAGGCTTATGTAAACGCTATTATGGTGTGCCTTCCAGCATCCGATAAACGTCTAGACGAAATACGCCAAGCACTTAAACAAGATGAGACTTTGAGCATTGTCATGCACTATGTAGAACATGGATGGCCAGAAACTAGACGCGAAATATCTGGTCCACTAGTTAAATACTGGACAGAAAGAGGGAACCTATCCCTACATGAAGGATTGATACTACGTGGTAATCAAATCATCGTACCATCTAGTCTCAGAGTTGACGTCTTAAGAAAACTACATGATGGACACCAAGGACTGACTAAAACTAGAGCCAATGCAAGCTCCTCAGTATGGTGGCCCGGTATAACTAAAGACATTGAGAAGACGGTGAAAAATTGTGTCATTTGTGAAAAACACCGGAGAGAAAGGGTCGAACCTATGAAAGGAACCGAATTCCCTGAACGTCCCTGGTCAAGAGTGGCAGCCGATTTCTTTTATCACAAAGGACTGACATATCTACTCCTAGTTGACTATTACTCCAGAGACATTGAGATATGTCAAGTAACCAAAAATGTTGATACGTCTGAGACAATCGCCAAAATGAAAAGAATGTTTTTCCATCAAGGCATTCCTGATGTTCTATTCAGTGACAACGGACCACAGTTCGCATCAGCGGAGTTTAAACGCTTCGCAGATAAATACCACTTTGAACATCTTACATCATCTCCAAGATACCCCCAGTCAAACGGTGAGGTAGAGAGGACCGTTCAGACAATGAAGTCAATCTTGAACAAGGCAGACGACGAATACCTTGCACTCCTCTCATACAGAAATACTCCATTACAGAATGGATTCTCACCAGCTCAGCTCAACATGGGGCGTAAGCTGAAAACCAGAGTTCCGGTTCACCCAGATGAACTGAGACCCCATACTCCCGACGCCGATCTTGTCAGGAGGAGAGAGAGAGACTATAGGAAACAAATGCGTACTAACTACGATCGTCGCCACAGAGCTACTGAAGCCAACGAACTATCGCCTGGAGACAGAGCATGGCTTCCAGACCTAAAGGTCGAAGGAAGAGTAGTAGGAAAAGCACCGAGCCCGAGGTCATATATCATATCAACACCAAATGGACTAGTGAGACGAAATCGACGTATGACCAGAAACCTAGGCCCTAGTCCTAATATACCAACAGAGCAGCAGAGTAATCTGGCCACACCTTCAAAAGTGGTCACACCTACCATTACTCATCCGCAACCTGTGGAGATCACTGATGCCCATCCAGTGATCCCTCCACCAACTCCTGATCGAGATGCCACCCCTAATGTGCCTGATCCGGAACCGAGAAGATCAAAGCGAAACAGAATCGCTCCTAAAAGACTGATTGAAGAATACTAATGACTCTTCTCTTTCAGATTATCTATCATATAACTTTATAAGTTAGAAAGCATTTAAAGTTACCAAAGAACATTTGAACATGCTATTTCATTCTCAGAGACAATGAACAGTTCATTTACTTTTACAGACTTTCATATGCATATTCACATATAAGAGACTTATAGAGTTACTCTAGAGTTATTGGTATATCATAACAGTTATCTCATTCATGGACAAGTTATCTCACATATGAACACTTTGAGACAAAGTATTATCTAAAAGATAACTCTCTTAAAAAGGGAGATGTGGTGTTAGCAGCGCGGGAAACGCCTACGCGTACGCCGCCCTGGTGTGTAATCATATAACTAAGATATGTAAAAGTTGTATCAGCTGCTACGGAAGTTAACGGGTAGCCCGCAGCACGTGAGGTCGGTGCTAAGAGAATATAAGGCTTGAAATGAGTTGAATCTACTTGTCTCTATTAATATAAAAGCCCCAGAAGCTTTACAAGAATAATCTAATTTTCACCATGGATAGTTACCAGAGATTGATTGATTGATTGATTTGTTTATCGTGAGGGGGAAAACCGCTACCGAGGCTTCATTCCCCTACTCCTTTCGAAAGATAGCAAGTGTTCTTTTATTTCTCTGGCCCCATAGGCAGGGCCAGACAAACCACTGCCTTTTATCACTCAGACATGGTTCACTAAGGGAGTATTCCATAAAAAAGAGACTGACAGTACACACGTAGATAACAGGTTAATACATAGATACTATGTAAATCAGCAACATGGGTACACTACAACAATTACAGGCCGTGGTTTAATAACATCGGTATTTGTTTGATTCCTCTAAAATCCAATTATTTACTAGAGTCTACTATAGAGATTCTGCTACGCGATAGAATATTTAGACATGTATTTTAATTCATTGGCTACACAATGAAAGGAAAAGGGTAATTGGTAGTGTACAATCACGAGATTCAACTCTGATATATTTAACACACACACGGTTTTCAAATATACCAATTTAGGCACACATGACCACCTGGCTATTATAATCATATCCAGTAAAAGGAAAGGTACCTATACAAATATATACGAGAGTACCGTGAACAAGTATACATACAATTCAATATGCCGCTCAAGACGGCAATACATTGAATAACGGCAAGAGCTTTACATCGTAAACAGTGGGTATAAGGTGAGTATTATACCAGAGCATACGCTTCAGTTGTGCCTTATAGGACTTTGCTAAAGCCAAGGTGCGCCTTACAGGCTCGGTGGGATTATAATACATTAGTATGGAGCTGCTCAGAATCGAATACCAGGTACGCCTAACAAATAGGTCTGGCATAACCTCATACACAAGGGACCTTGTCAATTCAAAGCACTGATTAAACACTCTACTACGGTAGTCATACGACTACACGTGTCATCATTTATGGTACAAAGGAAGTGTCATACACTATGGAACACATGTAGGATAATTGGATGATTATAAAAGCATCGGATAGTCGTATAACATAAAAGCATAAATTCAATACAAAAAGAAAATCATGAATATCTGAAAATGTTAGAGTTTGAAAATAAATGTCACACAACTAGACCAAGGACATTTAGTTACCCACTTTGTTGGGGTATTAACAATTTCAGTGAGGTCTCTTTTTGTCAAGGAACACAGTAGAGGGACAGTAGCGTGTCATCATCACCATATTGAGGGTTGATACCTCACATTAACACACAGATATCACACTGATACCAAGTCAAGTCATCATGTCGGATATAGTGGTACAAATCCATAGGACAGGAAACCCTATTAACTACCGCTAGTTGTATTAGCTTGAGATTTCCTTGAAAGAAGAGTGATCTCAAGGTTGTCCTAGTCTGTTCTTCTAAACTCAAGTAACTTCATCTTTTAATGTCCTGTAAATCTACCTCATTGAATATTACTCCTCTATCTCTCTCTGCTTCCCTCTTTCTCTCTTAGTTATCCGTTTGGTTCTTTCTGTCTTCATTGACCTTTCTACACATGACTCTTGTTTGCTTGTTCAGCACCGTCACACTTAACAAGCATCCCACTGTGTTTCATGTCATTAGAGTCCATCTGCTTAGATTCTTCTGAGATGATGAAGGGAGATGGTACTGCGGATATGCCTACAGTTTCATTGACTCCATCCTTAGTCAGTTCCTCTTTCTTATTTGCATCGAACAGTTGGTGCTCCTGTTCTTCGCCTACGACCAATAAATCCACTGTGCTTGGTGCCATGGGCTCCATCGGCAGATAGGTACCACCATTGCTATTCCAGCAACATCCTCTCAAGTAACAAATGAGAGCCAAGATTCCTGCCACAACCAATGCACAGGCCCCGACACCAGTCCAAAACCCAGAAACAAAGGCTACCATCCATATGTCACTATGTGTCTCTGAAGTTGGCGGTGATGTACTCGGTTCATGCAGATACTTGCATGTGATGTTTCCAGTGTCGGTCCACTGACTGTTTGCCTCGCACATCAAATTGAACAACCTGCTACATTCATAGCCACGGTTCTGCTTCAAGTGAACCATGTTGCCAAACTTGTCTCCAGTAGCATTCAATATGGATGTTCCTTCAGGGATTATTGAGTATGGCGGTGGACAGGTCACTCGCTCGCAAACACCAATGTCTCCATCAAATTGACCATTTGCCTTGCATGTTAACACTTGTCCTTGATATGTGTACCCCTCTCTACATGATGGCGTAAATGTATCACCATAGTTATAGGTTATGCTCTTTGAGGCTTCCAATCCATTCTCAATAGTGAGTGGTTTGCCATTTTCATCTATGGGTAGTTCACATGTAACTGGCTGACATGGAATAGATGACAGAACTGGGCTACCATGAACTGTTGTACATCTAATAAGAAATGTCTCTTCTGGGATATAGCCAAATTTGCATTTCCCTTTGACTTGCATTCCAGGATTTATCAAACCTGGCATTCGAAGAAATCCAATGATATCGACATATTTCAACACACTTTGCAGGCTACACGGGTTCGCAGGAGCGTCGACACACGAAAGCAACAGGAGCAGAAACCAGGCAACAAAAGGCATTTTCCTATGTACTTCTGAAATGAAGAATGAATAAATATGTTACTTGTAGTTGTATTTCATGCCTAAGCCTTAACAGGGCGACATATACCCGTATCTATACCATTTTCACATTCTTCAAGATAGTGTTGCTGAAAACTTTTTCTCAATGTAGGCTAACATTGTCTGTGTCCTTGCATCTTAGGCAGGCCATCATGCAGGCCAAATGACTATTGACACTTTAAGGTACTGGTATAAAATCTGTTATAATTATTGCTACTTTTAAATGACCGATTTGAAAAATTCTTTCGCCATTAGAAAGCTGAGATCATAAACACACCAAACACAGCAGGCCATTCAGGTCTGCATCTTAAGGCCTTACACCGCCCCTTTAGATTCTATGGCGGCAGAAGTCGGCGTGCCGTCAGCATAGTTTCGACACCACTGAAGTATAGGGCATTAGCACATTAGGCTATGGAGGCCGCCATTAGACCCCGACTGCACTATGACTAACACCTTCAGCCCCCGTCTCCGCAGTAAATGCCAGGGATGCTTCCCATTGGTCAATAATACAATAGCCATGTGCCGTATACCAAAAGTACTACTTTCTTTGTGGGTATAAATGCCCGGCATTTGAGACTCCATAAATACAAGTGACTGCATAGTCCCCCTGGATTACTGGGTGGTACTACTGACTTGCTAATTGGACTGGCGCAGTGGCGCCCCCTGTCTATTCAACTCATAACCTCTAATCCCTGGTAGATTCAAACCTACACTGGAAACCTGCCCATACTCCGCCTGCTTCACTCCTGCTATATATGGGACAGGTGGAAGCCTTGCCCAACTCGTTGGATCCCGTTGGTTCTGCATGGGTGCACACACTCTCCCAGCAGAGTTTATCACTGGTGGGATATCTGAACATGTGGTGGAGAGTGTGAACTTACACTGACCAGCTGTGGGTGTTCCGTCCTTCCACTATACCCACTGGTAACATACTCTGTATGTGGGTCAGTCTACCGACGGAACGACAGGAGACTAGGGTCACACTGGTTGTGTATTCCAACTAATAATTTAATTACTTTAATGGCCCCCTTTGATCTAGATAAGAATCTGATTGATATGATTGTGTATTACAGCCGCGCAGCACATTCCCTACCTTACCCTACCCCTACAGATAAGGATCTGATTGAAGATTAATGTGTATTGGGATCTCCCTGACCCCAGTCTCCCGTCATTCCGTCGGTAGACTGACCCACATACAGAGTATGTTACCAGTGGGTATAGTGGAGGGACGGAACACCCACAGCTGGCCAGTGTAGTGTGAACTAAGCCTGAGACAGACAGTGCAGAATAAACATTCAATAATTACCCCCAATTAAGGGATTAAGATAAGGATTTGTTTGATATACCAACATTTTCTCTTAACCTCTTTTCCCATGTCCAAGACTTGACCTTGACACAACAGTTATACGGACGCAGAAATCCAGCGTAATTCAAACCAGTACAGAGCAGCCAGCCGTGGAATTTAATTTTTTTTTCCTTGCCAGTATTGTTTAATTGTTGTCACAATTAAAGTACACGACAAACCTTCATCCTGTGTTCTTATGCGTCATAGCGTAGAACTTATTGCAATCTTTTAGTTGTTCTGGTGTATTAAGCTAGAGTAGGCCTCTGACGCTGCAAGGACACTCTTAGGGGGCAGATTCATAGGGTGCAAATGGGGACACATAGGGTGCAGAGCCATGATCGAGGTACATACCATATGGGATACTTAGGGAATAATCATAAACTAGCCCAGTACGTCACCTTTTACGTTGTTGACCCAGATGCAGTTATAACCTTATTGCACCTCCCCACCAGCATGTTCCATTGAGCATAGAAAACAGTGCTGCCAGAGTAAGGCCTTATAATAGGCACTTGCATAACTGTAGAGCTCCACTGTCTCACATAGGCCCCATTTTTGTTAGGTTTCAGGCATACCATGTGACTGCACATTCCTCGCACTGCCAGAGTTAACTTGTTATCGTGGCAACCCATTTTTGTTGTGCACTTTCTAAGAGACTCCAGGGATAGTATCTCACTCTGAGGTCCCTCCTGCCTTTAATGTATTCTGAGGGGTGGTTTGAGTCAAGTTATCACCAAAATAAAATGGTGGCCAATCTGCATATTGAATATAACAAGAACAATGCAATCTACCTAGCTGATAACTCCAAACTCACGACTTTTGTAAAAGTAGTGACGAATAGCCATGATGAGTGAACACTCACAGGGGCTAGAGAAAGGTCATGCAGGTTTAACTCCTGATGTCTCTAAGATGAGTAATGAAGTGTGATGATGAGTGAATACTGACGGAGGATGGCAAAGGGTCACACACTGATTTATAAGTCAAAAAGGGATTCACCACACATCATCAACTATGACCAGGGATGACGACAATTTGCTAGGCTCAACACCTTCATGTGATGTCCCAGAACATACAATGATTATGAAGTAATGTGAATTGGAGAAAGTTCGATATTTCTGGGTACTGGATGTTATTTCATGTGAATAACAACTCGAGATCTCCATAGACATAACACTGAGGGGCCGATCATCTCTCGATCGCCACTACTCGTCACGGGACTCATTTTGATGCTAAATTCAATTTAAGCACTTTAAATAGAGAACTTAACTCCCAGATTACATTGTGGTTGATCCACCCCTTGGGGGGCTGTCTCCCGAGACAGCCCCCCCCCCCCCCCGAGGGGTGGATTGGCCATGGTCGTTTAGTTCTCACTATCTATGGCTATGCTGTTAAATAATCCTACAAAGGGCTAAACTGTACGTCTTGGAGTATTATTGCTGAGAGAGACCTGTAATAACAGAACTCATGTGCATGTATTCTGCAGCTAAATGCACATGAGTAAGCTTCTGTTATGGTAAACAATGACACCTATGGCACATAGGAATCCCTGGTGGAGCGGGCAGGGCACTGGTAAGGGACACAAAAATGTCAGACCCCTCATTGGAAAGCAACAAATCCCCAGATTCAGACACTTAATATGTTATATATCCCCCAAATTTTAGACATCTGAAACATGAGAATAACTAGTAATGTGTCTAGCCCACGATGATGGCCCCTTTTTTTGTAATTTTCCTGCCCATGACAACTGTGCACCATTTGCCGATTGCACTTGTTAATGCCTGATTGCACTGCCTGACTGTGCAGTATGCTGCGATACCAATTCGGTAGTTACAGGAGGTACCTCAATACTAAGGGAGTGATCATTTTTTAACAACAGTGGGGGGGGGGGGCGGCTGGTGGGTTTGAGGGGGGGGGGTCAGAATTTTTTCAACCCCTTTACCGGGGCGGGGGGTCAGAATTTCTGATGGGGGAGGTCAAAATAATTTCATGTGTTTTCAGTGGAAAACCCTGCGCATTACTATAGGCTAAAAGGGGACATTCGCATGCGATTTTTGTCCCTTATGGGGGGGGGGGGGGTCGAAATTTTTTTCCTGCATCCACGCACAAACCCACCAGCCCCCCCCCCCCCCCGTTGTTAAAAAATTATCACTCCCTAACTGACTATTCAAATTTGATGTACAAATGTCATTCCTGATAAATACATTTGCAATACTCACCAGGCACTGAATTAGTAGTACGGTAGACTAGTATGTACTAAATTCAGTCAGTCTGTACCGGTGAGAACAGTAACTTTTTTTAACGAAATCCTAAGCCTAAGGCTAAGTAACTTAGTAAGGCGAAGGGTAGGCACTTTGATAAAGCCACCGTGGAGGGTGAGAAAAGCTGGCACACTGGGTTGACACCTTCTGCCAGGTGGGAGTGCGGCTGATAATTGTGACCTTGCCGATATCGCCAATTTAGGGTTCTATTAGGGTATTTTACTTGTATTTTAATAGCTATCCTTAAAGTTTAGATATCAAAGTACCCACCAGCAAAATCTGGGAGAAAAAATTCCAATTATTAAGCGTTTTACAATGACTTTAATATGAAGGTAATATTGAAGCTTTAAAAAACATATTAACCACTGGAGACACCAAAAAACTAATATCAGACACAGTTAAAGTGCATAATAAACTAGCAGCATGTATAACTTCATCCCTTTATGACTTTGCCCAATGATACTTTTGAGAGGACCAAAATATGAAATAGAAAAGAAATGGCTGTTTGTAGAGCCGCCATGTTATGAATTTTTTATTAGCATTTTACTACTACTTAGAATCAATTTGGAACTGAATTAAAGATATCAACTGAAAGCTAATATTCTAAATATCATAGAAAACTAAATATTATTTAGATCTGATCACTAGAACATTACTTTCCAGGCCCTTAGATATCAAGAGAAAACACAGAAAATTGCCACCAGTACATGCTGCCACATACTGGGCCCACTGTGCAGCTGAACTCACATCACAGATATTATAACACCTTTTCTACCATTACTATAATGGTACTTGCCTCAATACTTTTGGTACTATTTGCCCGGTATTTCTGTTTCTATACAAGATATAAACAAAATTCCAAAAGATTTAAAAATATCTCAATGGCCTCAATCAAATTCGGTCACAGGGATATTTCTGTATTCAGTTTAATTTTTTTGTTGAAGTGCCTACAAAGGGATAAGCGTGCCCGGTTTCGAAAGTCTGTTAAAATTCCTTGGGCTTGAGCCCCAGGCCGAGGTCAAGCCTGAGTTTAGGCCTGGTCTTCAGCAGAGAGTATAGAAATATATTCTATGTCCTCGGCTACTCAATCTTGTCCGTTCACCAAACTCAAAACGACAAAGGACTAGACTAGGTACTCTAGCCGTCTAGGAAGTTTGTCATGACTCATGGTTTTACATTTAAAACCACACCGGATAACCCCATTCTTTGGTGGCGTGATGGAGAGGACGCACAGTATATTCCAAATAGAAAGAAAAGATACCTACATGATTGCAAATCTCGGGTCTTTACCTTACACGAATAAAAAGCAAATAGCAAAGACAACGAAAGCGGCGCTGGCCGGTGACACTGACATTCTTGTCACTGACAGCGGTGTCAGACGGCGGGCGATAATATAGAATTTTATGTGACCCTCAAAAGTGATTGAAATATAACACTGCACATAGATAATGACAACTAACTATTTTAAGACCACATCATCGCACATTTATATGTGAATATACGCATCTAACCATACACGCATTTAAACTGACCTTTGCGGTGGTTCAGATCAAAATTTCCCCTGCTTCAAAGGACCTCGTTCGGACAGCCTCCCCCCAAAAGTGTCCAAATAACAGTCCATGTTTAACCACCAGAGAGCTATTTCAGAAGTTGGTAAATGAGTGCGCGTGGCTTGGTGCAAACAGTTTGTACTAAATGCTAAAGTTCACCGGAAAAGCGCAGGAATATTTTTGTTTACATTTATATTTAACCAAAGACTCAGTTTTTTTTCACCATTTCATAGATTATTATGACTTCATCTTGCTTTGAAATGAACTAATAAGGGTTAAACTGTGAGTCCCATAGTGAATATCATGAAATACTATTTCGCAATAAAATGTAGTTCTTCTGGCGGAGGTAGAACAGATGTATTGAGTTGTGGGGCAGAGACGTCGCGAAGGCTCATCGACCAAAGAGATTTGTTCCACCGCAGGAACTCTCGAAATTGCAGGAAAAGAACACCTAAGAAGAGCTTTAGGAGCCCAATATATCGCAAAGTATGTTCTTAGATAATCGTTGTTTGTGTTTTAGTCAAAATATTTTCGCAAATCGGGCCCAGTAGGTTATTTATGGCGTAATTGCTGATAGTGATGGCGTCTTTGTCTCTTCGTTTTGTTTCCGTGGCAAGCACGAATATTTTGCCAGATTTTACATTCTCAGAATAGTTCTAATACAATTCTAACTAACCCTACCAAATAGTTAACTTATAAGTGATAAGTTACGCTTGGAAATTTATCCGGATGGGTTATATTTGAGCTTCTGAACCAGTCTAGAAAATGGCTTCCAAAGCTCCGTTCCTTCTCGGGACAGACGAAATATATCCGATATCGCAAAGGAGAACAGCAGCAGTGCCAGTGAAGGTAGTGCCGAATAAAATAGAACAGGATGTGAAGGTCCAGATCTGGATTGGCTTATATTATGGGGATATCCTTTTGTGAACCGATATTTAGATTTATTTTTTAGTTGAATCGAGTCATATTTCCTCTCAATGGTTGTGTTCATGCGTGTTATGAAAATGTAACTCAAGTCGCAACGTGCTGAAGTGTGGGCTGGGTCAGCTGGCAAGTTGGGGGGGGGGGGGGTTGGGGTAGCTGACCTCAGACTCAGTGCCTTGACTTAGGGAGTGGTCATTATTTATCAACAGGGGGGGGTGGTGGGTTTTCGCGTGGATGTGCGGAAATTTTTTATGCCCCCCCCTCGATGGCAGTAAAAAAAATTTGCGCCCCCCCCCCCGCGCCAGAGGCGCGGAGAGTTTTCGCGCCCCCTCTTTGATCTAAAGTAGCGCGCAGGCTTTTTTGCTAAAAAGAGGGTAAATTTTTTTAGCCCCCCCTCAAGAGGGGTCAAAATTTTTTTAGCCCCCCCCTCGAGAGGGGTCAGAATTTTTTACACCCCCCCCCCCCCCCCGTTGATAATAAATGACCACTCCCTTAGATCAACACTTTCAATACAAGATACTTGTGACTTGTCGCTCCAGACCCAAAACACTGAGACCATCTTTTAAAAGAAACATATAACATAATAACAAGAAATGCGGTTGTGACTGCGTAAAAAAACGCCTCCTGCCATTAATGTCGGTATACCAGTGTTTGATGACATGTCTCATAAAAGCAGACATAAAGAGGATTTCACAATTATCAATTTCTCTATTCAGTAATTTTGTATTGTGAGACCTCATCACATGGGGCAAATGCAATCATCATAGCGCACTCCCGTACCGCTTCGCGGTACCGCCGCTACGCGGCGTGGGAGGCGTTAAAAAATACAAGAAAATCCCAGATATTTGCAAAATTGGTCAACAATATTCATCTGTACTGTAGGGCTGGGCATATCTGAAAATCCTAGAGCCAATGCTAGCGAAGTCAGCCTAAAATTTTGACTTGAAAACAGAAAAATGCAAGTCGTATACCAGATGAAAGGGCTTGAAAATTGGAACTAATTGCTTTTTGAATCAAGTTGATACACCTATTAGAAGTGTTTTTATAGCAATTTATAATTTGGAGATATGAAAAGATTTCTGCCATTTCTCAACCCCATATTCTTGCCCAAATACACAGATAAGCACACCCATTAAACATGCACTGCACATGGAGTATTTGGACATCACTGTACACATTTACTCATAGATTCTGATTGAGGAGGCCAATCTACTAACCGAAGACACCACATTAAAGCTGAGAAATAGGAGGTTAACATATGTAAGTGGCATTTCATTACTAGGGGTAAATAGTTGCAAATATCAAGCTGAAATATAAAAAATGAAAAAAAAAATTCTGAATATTTTGGTATTATGCTTTCAGCAGATTAAAAATCGCAGAAAATCGCAGCACAATAGCTGTAAAAACTGAACTTATTCTGAGTAAATAGGTACTGTAGAATAACCCTGTTGGTTCAGTTAGCTTCCTTAACAAATAGTTTTTAAGGAAAATCAATCCAAAGTTGAACAAGTTTGTGACACCGCCCTGGGCCTAATATTCAATGAAAAATTATCAAAATCCCATCGAAATGCAGGTCAATATGTTGCTTACAAGCATATAGTATTATATTTCATGTAACTTTTACTATAAAGGGCAAACTCCATCATTTCATGTATTTCTGCAATAAGAGCATTGCTACTCATGTGAGTTAAACAGGGACATCTGACAGAATCACTAAATTCAGTCAAGTGTTCACTATCTGAAGCAATAGAAAAAAAATAGAAAGAAACAAACTATTGTACCAGTGAGATAGAACTATATTTCTCCTTTAATTTGATACTATATAGAAGTAAATCTGCCCAGTAGAACCTCCAGAATCAATATTTTTCCATCACATGTTTACCACTGTAACAGATATGGGGAGCGGGTGGCCAAGTTCGGCTGACTTCGCTACCAATGCTAGATAGGCTGTAGCCGATGACTGAGAGAATCCAAAATTCTCAGGAAAAACAGACATGCCCCCTCCCCCCAATTTTTTCGATTTCGGTTACCTTAAACCAGTTATTACAAATTTCTAAGGGACAGGAATTGCAGGATACACATTTTGGCCGTGGGATCTAGGCCTATCTCAATGTAGGCACTTACCTACTTTACAAAACTTTATTCTTTGGATTTTATCTATTGAGCAATGGAAAGAGCTAATAAAAAGAAGTGGATTTGCCTTTTAAATGAAGTCTTTGTCAATTTAAAGGGGAATTATGACTGGTTAAAGATGCCAAATTGAACCCATAATTCTGCCATAGTCAAGAGTTTAAATAGGGTCCAAATTTTTGATCAAGCAAGTTGAATGCAGGAAAATGTAGTTCACTTATATCACTATGATTTTCTGTTTTTAGAGGATAGATTATTCCTAATATTATGGCTATTGATGGATATTATCCCTGTATAAATTATTATACTATAATAATTCAAAATGGTTTATTTAGACTCAAGCGGTCAACGGGAATCGCGACAGAATTGTGGGGTCCTTTCCGTGAGTTTGAATAGTCATAATTTCCCTTTAAATTGACATAAAGACTTCATTAAAAAAGCAAATCCCCTTCTTTTTATCATACCTACCCATTGTTAAACAACCATATATAAAATACCTCGGCTCTCGACTGCGGGCCACCGGAACTGTCAAAACGGAAGTAGTAGAGTTGCGTGATTGCCATTAGCTTGAAGATACTTGCAGCATAATCCCAATTCTCTCATTAGTTCTCTGTGCTCTTACATCTGCAAGTGTTATTCTTAAATCCCACTTCTACATGTGTGGTAACTTAGATATTGCATTTTGAAATTGAATTTTAATATGAAAAAAAAAAAAACACTCAAAAGAAAGAAATCTCATAGCCCTACCATCCTAGCATATGGGTTCTATTCATAGTTTCGTATGCCCTGTCATGCACAATTACTGTGAATATAGCGCAACTGAGGGTTCAGCCAAAAGCGAACTTTGCCCATTATAATCACAGTGCCGTAGGTGCTGCTAAACCCACTGAAAAGGGTCTATATCTCATCTTTCCTATCCCCTTAGATGTGTGTGGTGCACATATGCGTGGGCACCGACACATTCCTCTGTGAAATTGTGTAATGTCGTTCTTGCCATGAATATGACCTTAGCTGTCGAAATGGCATTAAACACCTATTACTCACTCACTCAGGTGCTGCTAAAAGAGATATAATACATAGGATATAGTATTGGAAAACAGGGAACTCCCTAACATTGGGAAGCTGGATTGAATCTCTGAGTGAACCACACATCACAATTTTGGGGCTGTCTGTCAAACATCAGGGGGCCCTGTAGAGAAAATAAATCTAAACATTTTCTAGACCATTTTTAATCAGAGAATGCGTGCAAACCATTCTTTTTTATGTGCTATGTCATCTTCATATCATGAAATGGTTTTAAAAATTGGTTCAACTTAAGTGTGGAGAATGATTTTCTTCTCTGTACCTGATTTTAAATTAAAATTATACATCCAATGGATCTCTTTAAGCCCTTTAAAATGGTACCTTGGTTGTACTGATACTCCTATGAATAGCTTCAAAATCAATTTGGAAAGACAAGTGAGGTTACAGCTGTGGCTGATCACAACTTTCACACCTGCACTAACAGACCCCCCACAGCAGATAGGTCAGTGCCTACCCAATGTGTTGATGGAATTGTCAAGCAATGCAAAGTGAATTTGCAAATGGAACAAATGGACTTTAGTAATGAGGGTATAGAGGCATAACCACCAGGAAATCTTTGGATTTTGCTGGGCATTTGGTGCATTCTGGAGCATCTTAAGAGTTTAACTGAATCATAATTTTGCAGTCAGCCCTCAGGGGTTGCCAATTGGTTTTATTTATTTGAGAAGGACAGAACATTTTTTTCCTGGCACGCCTCTCTCTTCTTAAGTCAGCAGTAGAATTTTGAAATCTTGTTTTCATGGTTTAAATTCGCCATTTGGATAGTGAACTATCCACTTGCAAAGTACATTGTTACTTGGCTGAGAACCTCCTTCCATCAGAAGGTCCAAAAGGAAATCCACTGAAAAGTCAGAGTGTCAGACATCATAAATGTTATGTCAGAGCCATTAATTAATCAATAATATTTCTCAGTGGATTTGCATAGACCTCAGGAACTGTCTTTATGAAGTCAATTATCTCAGATTTTTGGCTACATGGCGACAGCTGCCCAGCCCTGATGGGTAAGGAGGGGGGGAGATTTTGTGCAGACGCAATCAAATTTCTAGGTGCCCCTTGCGAAGGGGCAAAGTTCTTTGCTTCCCCGCTATTGAATATGGTGACGCACAGGCATTTTTTTTTGCTGAGAAATGACACTTTTTTCACCCCCACTGCCGTTCAAAAGTCTTGAAGCGGGGTCAGAAATGTATACGCCCCCTTTCCGGAGGGGTCAACAGTTATGCTGTATGCCGAAGTGTGTTCCGTACCTCCATACACGCAGGGATAGTCAACCGTGTCCTACAAGCAGGTCAAGATTGGATTGGAGCTCTCCTGTATTTTGCCGCATTGGGAGGTGAAAAAGCACTATGGGTGCTGCGTCCGCGCTCATTAGCATAGTTACATAACCAACATATGTGTATAGGGTAGCCTATAACCGTAGTGTATTCTTGGGAGTAGCAGTGACATCATAGCAACCAGCGTGGCCCTTATCAGCCTTATCTCCACACTGATAACCATCTCCCTACTGTCGGTAGTGTATTCCCCACCCTCACCCCCTGCATCAACCAATCAGCGATCGGGGGGGGGGGCAAAGGGGTCGTCAGTGGCTGCCCCTCCCATACACATACTCGGTCGGAGTATGCACTGCGCCGAGGGTCGACGTTCAGCCTAGTCAACAGTTTACTTTCTGCAGCCCCCACCCCCTTTGATATATAACTGAACAAAAGGCTTGATTTGCAAAAGTCAAAGACTAGGGCAAATGTATCGCGATCTTAGCCTCCAGCAATTTTGTTCTGGAAAAACGATTGCAAGATGATGTGAAGACTGGCAACATGGCAAAATAGGTAAAGCCTGCCATGATCTCAGCTTTATAATGGTGAACAAATTTTTCAAATCGGGCAATAGAAAGTTTCCAGCAAATGTGAATTCATAGCATTGGCGGCCATGGTGGAGATCCCATTCACTGCACTCTAGGTTAAATTAGCCATGCTTACCACCTCCTCAGAAGTTTTGACATTTACATGAACCTGACATTCATAATTTTTAGTTTCAAATGTTGCCCGTTATCTCTACTATGAGTGGTAAAAAAGATTTTTTGATTGAGCCCCACAATCGGGAGAATATCAGTCTGATCTTATACAGGGCAAACAAATTTAGTAGATCGCCACTTTACACTTCACAGCTAACCACTCACTGTCACATCTCGCACAGGCCATCCTTCCACTTCCGCCTAAGATTTTCAACATCTATATAGATGAGACATTCATAATATTTAGTTTTGCATTTTGCCCTATATCTCCTCAATAAGTCGTGAAAAGGAATTTTCGATCAAGCCACAGGTTTGGGAGTAACTCAGTATCTTATACAGGGCCAATCTGGCCCCAGCTCAACCACTGGCGTGAGTCGTCTCTGGCGACCAGCGTTTCTGGGTAAAAGTAGTTCTGGGCACTGGTTGCTGTAGTGGTTAAATGTAGGCAGGTACAGTGCATAGTAATATTCCCCAGAATTTGGGGACCCACAATCCCCAAACACGAGAGAGGGAGTTCCCTGAATCCCGACCGGACAAGACTGATACAGGGTAGTAGATCGAAATAGTATCTGAAGCCACACACCAGTGATGGCGAAATGACGCCGGCAAAAGCCGGCGTAAAATCTGAACAGCCGGCGTTAGGCCAGAATGGCCTGCCATGATCTGAGCTTCCTAATGGTGAACGAGTTTTTCAAATCGGCCTATTAGAACTGAAGATAAGGTGATTTTTGTGAACTTGTTTCATATTCTAAGATTTTCCTATTTCTTTTTAGCTATAATGAAGTTGATAAAGGTAGATTAAGATATCACTGTTCACGTGGCCTACGTGAGAGTAAAATGGCTTGTGTAAGATGCTAAGACGCAGGCCACTTTGGCCAGCGTCAATAAAAAGGCTTCCCTAGCCAACTTAAAAGGGTCTATTTCTCCTCTTTCCTATCCCTTCAGATGTGTGTGGTGCACATATGTGCGAGCACTGACACATTCCCCTGTGAAATTGTTTAATATAGTTCTCGCAATGAATATGATAGAGATGTTAGAGCTTCAGAGGTTCGTCTATTTTCAGAGGATTAAACTTCACTAAAAATTAGACATTTCAGAGGATTATTCCATCTTGTGATCATACTTTGGATAGAAAGAATTAAATTATACCTAGATACCCTTATTATGAGGTTGAGCCTAGTTTAGACCTCAGTAGGTGGAATTAAGCATACCTCGTGCTGCCCTTTAGTCTTTTCTAGACAAACTACCTTTCAGAGGTTAGAGAATCTCATTTCAGAGGACATGGATCTAAGCTAGCTACTGATTGGCTGAAATTCTGATGAATCTTTTTTTAAAACTTTCTATCTAAACACGGTCTTGATAGTTTTGAGTGAGGGGAACAGGTTGAAATGAAGACGAGATGGGTACTTTTAGCATAGTACATTGGGAATGGTTGGTTTGCTAACACCCAAATATTTTCAGAGGTTAAGCCTATACCCAACTGACATCTCTGATATGACCTTAGATGTCGAAATGGCGTTAATTAAACATCACTCACTCACTCTGTTTTTGGTTGAGAGGCTCAGTCAGTTTGAGTCAGAGGTGCTGATAAAAAAAAATGCAACATTTGAACCACGAATGCTTCTTGCCCAAGCTAACACTTTGGTAACCGTTAAGCACAGGCATGGTTCCCACACGTCATGGAATGACATGGAATTAAAAGTTGTCAGGGAAAGTCATGGAATGTCATGGATTTTCTTAAATTTTCTTCTTGAGTCATGGAAAATGGGAAAACTTGATATTTATCACAAAATTCCATTGGAGTGGACTCCACCTCGATTGCGAGAATTTTGCTGGGAGGTTAACCTCAATAATGTCCAAATATAGTTAAAAACTCATGAAAAATTTAGATTTTTGTCATGGAAATGTCATAAAATTTGAGACTGGGGATTTTGCGGGAACCCTGACAGGAAAAAAAAATATTAGAGGGGGGAAAACCTACCGTACCTGCTTAGGCCATCCTTAAAAATATGTCTGTTTCGGTCAAGAGGATGGGATTTTTCAGAACCATGAGGGGAACAAATATATCTTTAAGGATGGTCTGACTTAAAATTTTTGATTATCAGGATTGTAAACTCCTGTGTAAAAGCCAACTTATACCCCAACCAGAGAGTCTATTATCGTCCATATTATGGCCCGGGCTGTAAGAGGGTGTGTTTGGCAGAGCTTAGTGGTGCTCTTCACATCTCACGCTAACCATTTTATGCTTGCATGTCAAATGTTATCAGAAATTGACATTGCTTCCTTCTGTTTTCAGGGTGTTACTCTGCTGACTTGTGGCATGTGCCAGTTGGCGTGTACGTCCCTATGGCTGACCAACCTGTGCATCTTCCCGGGGGGTCACTGAAGCGATCACACCGATACAGCACTGGGACAAGCTCAGAGAGCCTCGCTGCCACCTCAACCTCCTCCTTGACAAGGTAAGCGTTACTTACTGTGTCATTAGTTTTTCCCACATATCCCCAACTTTAACCTATGATGATCCATTGAGCATATGATCAACTGTTTTATCAACCAAGAAATTTATCAATTTAATAAAGAGAAGCAGATAAAACATTCATATAAGTATGTAACCAACTTTCTGCAAATGTGTGTACCAAATGTAAGTATGCCTTTGCTTTTATGCTGTCTCTACAGGCAAGTCTGGCAACCAGGCAAATCACAAGGTAGTGTCGAGGTGTGGACAGTTGACAATTTTGTTCTCTATGATTCTGTGCTGTTTCTAATCCTTCCGTTTGACATTGTTCATTTGAATGAGTATTGAAAATGTTGATTGATGGCATGTCTTGTGTTAATCAGCTCCCGAGGGCCAAACCCCTCAACCTCAGGAGACTTAGCTGTCGAGGCCCCACCTGCTGAGGGATTGTCGCTTGTGCTGCACAACAAGCCCTGCCCTAAACGGCGGCGGGGCAACCACCAGCCCACCCAGCCCCCGGCCCAGGTACCACAGCAAGAGAAAAAGAGGTAAATTCAAGGCCTAAAATAGAGATTGAAATTGAGGTGCATTTCATTATTCGTGCATATGTAGACCTTGTATATCAAGGTCTAGGAAAAAGGGAAGAGTTGTATTGAAGAAAAAGAAAATTAAAAGGGAAAGAGAAAAGGCTAACCTGTCGGGACCATAATAAGGTAAAATGAAAACACAAACGATAGGATTAGGGTTGAATTTAAAATTTTTTAAATTCTTATAGACCCTCTTGTAACAGTGTGGTAATATTCTTAATAATTCATGTTTTTCAGACGCACCAACAAGAAGAAAAAGAAGAACGCTGTTGGGGTACCACCGGCCTCTGCAGCCTCCGCCAACGCCTCGTCAGTATTTAACCTGAGTGCAGCCACAGCCCTTATCCTCCCTGACCCTACATTCTGGTCAAGGCCACTAGAGGGTGCAGAAGTACCTGTGACTGCCAAACCTGTAAGACCTTCTCGGCGATCAAGTTCTCTCTCTAACCCTGACAAGGACCCTAAAAAAGACACCGGCAGTTCAGAGCTGCCGCAAATTATCCAAGCCACCCAGGCAGAGGACTCCAAGTCTAAGTGTGCTGCTGCCTCAGTTGCAGCAGCAGCTGTGTACAGTAACAGCGGCGCTGTTCATAATCCTCGTAAGCGGAAAGCATCGTCAACGTCCACTGCCTCTGTGGAGAGCCAGGCAGAAAGGACGGGTAGTGCCAGTTCTTCGGGTAGGGGACGCAGCCGCAGCCGTGGGCGGGGTAAGCGGACCTCTACTTCTAAAGACTCACAGACCCGCAGTGGGGTCGCGGCATCCCTTCGCTCTAACTCTCAGGCGTCAGTTGTTGAAGGCCTTCCCTACTACCCTACCACTCCCGACTCGCGGAGCCGGGGCTCGCGCTCACGGTCACGCTCTAGTAGCAAGTCCACAGACAAGCCGACCAAGGAACCAGCAACGCTGGCGG
This sequence comes from Acholoe squamosa, assembly GCA_949317995.1. Lineage (NCBI taxonomy): Eukaryota > Metazoa > Annelida > Polychaeta > Phyllodocida > Polynoidae > Acholoe > Acholoe squamosa. The sequence goes on from OX439047.1 coordinate 56,496,665, forward strand.
AGTCACAGCGCGCCAGTGGCAGCGGAGGTAGTGAAAGGCACGGAGATACTCCTACTTCAACAGGGGCCAGCCACAAGAAATCACACCGCACTCGGCACCAGGTCCAGGAGACCGCTGCGGAGGCTGCCAGCACCTCCAGCACAGCCAACCCTAGTCCTAGCACTGGCCCTGCGGGTAAAGTCACCCCCAAGTCCAGTCGCACCTCAGCAGAGTCCTCATCAAAGAGAAAGAAATCACGTGGCCGTCCAGACGAACCGCCACTCCCAGACTCCAGTACCTCTGATCCATCAGTATCGAGGGGCCTTCTGGGACAACTTGTGAAACCAAAAGGTGGTAGTGCTGCATCTAGTGGTGGACATAAAAGTAAGAAGGGCCAGCAAGCCTCTAGTGCTACGGACCCTGATAGTCTTCGTCGTAGTAAACGCAACAAAACCACGGGGTCCTGTGCTAGCACAAGGTAAGCTTGAAATCATAGATTTCCTTTCCGTAAATTTAACCAAAGTTTCTTACTCTGAGGATAACGGCACTGTTTTATACTGGTACTATTGAATTGGAACTTGATCTTCCACAGGTCTGTTGATACAAAATGGTACAATTAATAAGGCCGTCATGAATTAAGCTTAGCCATCAGTTTATACATTTCTTGATACTCAACCATTGAAAACAAAGATCACCCCTAACTTCCATGAGCAAGTCCATGGATCTACCCCTGACAAATGGCTTTTCATGTTTTTTGATCAGTTACACGTTTAGATATTGAAATTTTCCCCTGCCAATATTAGTCAACATTTCCGCCAATTTTTAACCCTAACCAGGGCACTTCCCATTAATTTAATTAGCGCCATTTTTTTTGTAAATTTGTCAGGGAAGTTTTAGGTCTATTTGAAAGCAAGAATGCATTGGTTAAAGATGCCATCTCATCCTATTACAACTAACCATGACTTTGCTTTTCAGTGGTCGCCGTTCGTCGGTGGTGACAGTGAAACGCAACGCTCCATTGCCGCAGCCCGGAGCGAGCACGAGTGGGGTCGGAGGAGGAGCTGCCAAGGCTGCCGCCGCCATGTCTTCTCAGGAGGCGGAAGGCGGGTCGGCAGCTACCAGCCGCCCTGGTTCTGCTGAGCAGGAGAATAACTCCCCCGGTGCCTCGGCATCAGGTTAGTACACATCTTAAACGCTATTATAGCATGACTGTGGTATTACAGAGCCAAAGTAATAGGAATAATTTTATAAAAGAGTTTACAGTCAGGTGTTAAAACAATGAACTATGTATGCATACGGATAATGCCTACTAAGAATAATCGGACTGGTAAGCTGGCCACCCAACCTATATAACAGTTCTATTTGTATATAGCTTGCTCTGTATGTGAAACAGAGATGCCACCTTTACTAAATTTTCATGATTTCCGAATTTTCGGTTTTCATTGCTACCGTAATCTCCCGTCTTACATGGGGGGGGGGGGTAATTCTCATTGGATCCACAAGGGGGACAACAAGACCTTTCTTTTGATATCTTACATGCCCCCTTGGTCATAATAGGACAAAATGGGGCCCAAGGTGGCCCAAGCTACCCATAGGTTTTTGAATTTTGAAAATTCATTCAGTAGAACCAAAGTTGTGAATTTTTCATTATTTTTTTTTAATTTTCCAAAACTCTAGGTGCGCCTTATACGCGGGCTGCGCCTTATACACGGGAGATTATGGCCTATGTATTACCGGTTAATGCTCAGTGTGTGGCATCCTTTGTGAAATAATAATTTGCCTCTTTTCATCCACACAGCCTCCAGCTCTACTGGTACGTCAGCCATGGGTACCTCAGAGAGTGAATCTGACGATGCCGATATGGGCAGACTTCAAGGTATGTCTTCTGGGACAATATCAATTAAAGTAGTTAACTTTCAGGACCATAACAGGTAGAAATTAAGAATGTGTACATAGGAAATAGAGGCAAGGGGCTAATTTAGATTACATTTAAGCCGAAGAAAAAAAAATCGCATTGAACTATCTATCCTATGTGTCGCAGAAAAAAACTGCCTCTCATTAAAAAAACATTATTATTATTATTATTTATTTTTTTTACCAAGTACATTGTAGTTGTATTCAAATGGTGAGATATAGAAGTGACTAAAAACGCACAGATTTGCATTACTTAAATTGTTTGCTTTCTTCCATTAACAGCCCTTCTGGAGGCACGTGGACTGCCCTCCCATCTGTTTGGGGCACTGGGACCCAGAATGCACCAGTTACTCCACAGGACCATGGGAACTGGAACCAGTAAGTAGAGACTTTCAGTAGTCCATATTACATGTGTTTTACTCTTGCCATTTTTAGGAGGAAATTAATCAATTGAAAAGAAAAATATCAGTGTAGTTATGTGAAATTTCCACCCACCCCTCGCCTTAGGGGTCGATACAGTGTCAAAGTTATATGTGTGTATGTATGAATTTTTAAATGGGTTTCACAAAATGTAATTTTGAGATATACCAAGTAAAATTTGGTATGGAAAGACCATGGAAAACGGACTTAGACCTACTGGACTTGTTAAACTGACTTTGCTACTGGTCTATTAACTGTCCACATATAGTAACTTTTGAGGGTCTCAGTTTAAGGGGGGGGGGAGACAAATTGTTTGAATACCTGACCACCAACCTCAGACCTACCATGGAGAAGTGGCACTCTTCATGTTTATTTTAGCACATACCAGTAAATCTCTGAAATGGTTGGTTTAATAAGGAGTTAAAACCCTACTAGAAAGGTCAAAGGAAATAGTTTTAGAAGTGAATCATGCCGATACATGTAATTTTAATCTTCTATTATAACTGAAGTGCGTGTTTTGGTAGGTCGCAAACATAGCAATTGTAGCCAGACGGACAGCTGATTACCCAAACTGACCTACATACAAAGTTCACAGTCTAGCCACTCTAGGCTGCACGACCTAGATAAGTGTAACAAGCTAGATCGGGTGGATAGACTGGTTCTAATGTTAAATTAGCTATGGCGGTGGTGGTTGGGAGGAAGAGTGGGTTACCTAAATGATGATAGGCCATCTAGATACTCGGAAAATTGAATTTGATGAAATTGTTGGGCAAAATATTCATTAAATTCAAAAAGGGCAGGTATTAGCATTACTGACCTGACATGGTATGTGCTCTTTGTATAGTTGTACATGTAGTAGAAATCTCTCTGATCTCCTAAAGACTCCAAAGCCCAACCACCCCACGTTTTTATACACCTTTAATGCGATAATAGAGTATTATAGTATTAACCCACATCCAAATGTCACCCCATCACCCCCCCCCCCCCATCCTAATCACCATGAGAAAGGTGGCCTCAGATACAGGTCATGCAGCTGATAAGTAGGTCAAGGCCGGGTCAGGTTGAAAGTAGTTCCGGCAGGTGCCAGCTGCTGTTACCACAGGAAGTGATGTAACTAGGTCACATTTATTTATAGGCCTCTTGTCACCTTATCTCCGCCTTACCCTGACCCCATTGTCTATAGGGGAGATAGGGGAGGATGGGGGGATAACTGTCTGGTAGGGTACAAGTATCAACATAGCTCCCCATTGTTATATTCTGCATCCCCTCTGTCCATAATGTGTATGGGTATTGTTTATGTGTGAGTGTGGGGTGAGTGGTTCCTGATTCCTCCGCTGGTGGTGCCACTGTGTGTTTGTTGTGGTGCTGCTGCTGCAGATCACGCACACACACTGACACACACCCACACACACTCTCACTCACCCTTTAATAGTGCTGTTTGGTGCAGTGTGGAGCTACACCCAACACCGCCCACCCACCCACCACCTTCCCAGGTCCCACCCAGACCACCACCTCTGCCGCCGCCACCTCCACCACCACCACGACCAATGCAGTAGTAGTATTCCCTAAGCCATGCTCCACACCAGTGCCAAAGCTAAACGCTGCCAGTGCTGGCACTGACAACGTCTAGGGCTAGTGCTAATACTAGGTCCCCCTCCCCTGAATTCCCTCACCTCCCTCCCTTCCCACCCCCTTCCACCACCACCACCACTGAGGGGCCTTAGGATACCTGTAGGCCAGCATCATAACACAGCTGACTGGGGGAGTGAGCAGGAGAGAGGATCCCCAGCAGTGGCGGGATTGCAGTCCATCCGACGTAGTAGTACCCCGCAACGACACAAATTGGAGAATTACCACTATAATCATAACCATCAGTATTGCTGTAGTCGCTGCTGCCCGAGGTTTAGCTTTAGGGATTGGCTCGTTTCCTTGATGGTGGAGTGTAAGGGCGGCTGTGATGCCGATTATGCTGCCTTGATGGTGTCTGTGTGTGAATGTGTGAGTTATACTGGCCGCCGTCTGCTTGCAGTGAACAAGGCCCAGCAGCTACTGCAGGGGCTGCAGGCGGCCGGCGACGAAGGACAGCAGCTCACAGCCGTCATCGAGATGTGCCAGGTGAGTCGAAAACCCAGCTTTTTTATTGCCAAAAATTATAAACTCAATTAACCAGTCATTTGAAGTTTCAGCAAATGGACCTGCCATCCAGGCTGGCATTGCCTTTCGATTTCATTTGATGCAAACCAGTGATCTATGAATAAGACTCTTTGATAGAAATATCATTTGAAAATTAAAGAAGGGAATTGTGTTCAGTGTCTACCTCTGTACTGGTTTTCAGACGGTTGGTTGACATTTTCCTGTCATTGTTCTCTAATGCCCGCTCAACAGTTGGCACTGGGTGCCAGTGCACAGGGCTGTATACAGAATAGGCAGATGTGCAGGCATGGAAGCCATAATTTTCCCTGATTTCAGGAATTTTCAAATTCCCAGGACCTCAACGTTCCTATATAAAACCTCTAGATGAGAGCATTTCAGGGATTTCCCCCTTAGCTCCTTTCATCCCTCCATGTATATCCAACTGCCTCTGTAGGAGGGGGGGGGGGCTCTTTATGTGGATCTCAATGGATCAGAATCAATACTGTTGTTCAGGGTTTCCAGTGGAAAACATGAAATTTACAGAGGGAGTGTTTTCACTATGAGACAAAAATGATGTGATGCACCGGAAAGCCATCCCTGTGCCTACAGATGCGATTCAAAGAGAATAAATATCAATAGCACAAAAGTAAGGAAGGAAAAGGATTGGATATGAGAATCATTGTCAAATAGATCGGATGACCTAGGTCCCTATGTCTTGGTGCTATTGACTTTTTAACAATGTGTGGTTAGCACTATGTGCTGTTAATGTCATACATCCATGAACAAACACCCCTTCAATATGGAATATTCAATATACAAATGGCTAGGCACCTAGGGTTGGGAACAGTGGCAGATTTTACAAGCCAATTCACACTGAAAAAAGTGAGATTATATTAAAAAAAAAATCTGTCCGTGGAAATAGGGCATCCTTTGTGTAGTGGCTTCATGCTCAAAAGAAAAGAAGAAAAGGAAATGTGATAAATGAATTCACCTTTTAGAAATGTCATTCTTTTTATACAACTGATTTCTGAGTGAACTCTTTGTCCTCAGTCAGATCCCACATCTCCTGTCACAGTTACAGTAATCCATTATAAACGTCTCTTTGTTAAGTTTAGCGTTGTCTACAAAGCATATCATTGATTGACTCACTTCGTATTTACCCTTTAGGGCTTTATGATGCTTCGATGTTCATGGTCCTTGGTCGTCATGATGCACCAGTGCAGCGCTGGCGAGTCTACTCGCCAGCACTGCATTGATGCATCATGCTGACCCTTCGGGAGTGTATCGGCCCCATTAGGTCGACATGATAAAACACTATAAAACCCGAGCCTTAAAGGATTATTAGTGTCCATATGGCACAGTATAACAGTCCCCAGTAGATCTATACAGATTAGATAACAGAGTATGTCTGATCAGACCATGTGGACACTTGAGAGTCATTAGATTTTTTTTTAAGGATGATGGATCCAGTTTCCTAGAAGATATCTTTCCACCAGAGAATCATAATGTCCTTTGTCTCATAAACCTTAGGGGTTTTATCACGGGGTTTTATGATAGCTTTGGTCGGGTCTTTTTCCCTATGTACATGTTAGTATGGGTGGATAACGGGACAAAGAAAACGGTACCATAATGTATCCAAGACTACGACTGGATATACATTCATGTGTGGGAGTTAACTGCCCTTGTCCTCTTTGTCTACCCGCTGTCTAAAGCCCCCCCCCCCCTCCACCACCAGGATCCCTGGGCCGTAACCACATGTGCCCTGTAGTCATCATTATGGTGGACAAAGAAGCTCGTGGCTATATTTCCTGCTGTTGAAATCCTGAATAGTAATACTTCCGATGATTACAGTGGCGATATACAAGTATTGTATGGATTTGTTTAATCTCTTGAAAAGAGACTCATGGGTTTATAGGTATTCGAGTACGGAATTACAAATGTGGACTTGTGCCTGGACAAGTCAGAATTAGCAACATATATGGACTTGTCTAGACACAAGTTTGAATTAGACATATGTACTTGTTTCTGGAAAATCTGAATTGGAAGTATGGACTTATCCCTGGGCAAGTCGGAATTACAAGTAATGACTTGTTTCTGGACAAGAAAGAATAACAAATATGGACGATTTGTAGACGATGTGGCCAAAAGACGATGTGGACAAGACGACGTGGACAAAGTTGTGGATGATGTGGCCAAACAGGGTAGATGATGTGGCCAATATTTTGTAAGGCTATCTACCATAAGAATATTGGTTCCCCAAGGGTTCTATAACGAACCCATTTACCTACCCTGACATTTTTTTTAACTCTGGCCCATATGTATGCATTTTTTACCCATATTCTACCAAAATCTAATCTAAATTGGTGGACCAATGTCTGTGGACAATGTGGCCAAAAGACTTATGTGGACAATGGAAAATGTGGCCAACGTTTTAAAAGATGTGGGTTGGTGTAAATCTGCCTCTAAAATGGCCACATCATCCACTTTTGGCCACATGGTCCAGAAAATTGGCCACATTGTCCTTGGTTTAGTCCCATGGTCCAGTGTCGACATCGTCCATTGGCCAAATCGTCCATACACCATATGGACTTGCATCTGGGCAACTCAAAAAATACAGATATGGACCCCCCCCCCCCTTATATAACTACCAACATAATTATGATGGCTTGATGTGTATATTATGGATCCATGGTTGTGGGTGTAGACAGTGTTTGTGTACAATAGGACTGTGTGGTAAGTAGGAGGTAAGGTGTGGTGTCTATACACTGTACACTGTATGTGTAAGGGGGGGGGTGTCTCACCTGTTGATCCTAACAACACCACAAACCAGGTGTACACCATCAGTAGGAGTACCATGGTACTCAGCACACCTTGATATTACAGACCTGATGTTAAAATCTGTAAGGGCCGCATGGTACCTACAGAGTCATATTCCTTGGTCTTCATGATGCACCATTGCAGTGCTGGTGAGTCTCCTCGCCATGGCCCGGTGCATCATCATGGTGACCCAGCGAGAGAGTATGTCAGTGCTGTATGGTTGTCATGATGTATGAATGTAGGCCTTGTGAGTAACTCACCAGAGCTACAGTCATACATTATAGTGAGTAACTCACCAGAGCTACAGTCATACATTATAGTGAGTAACTCACCAGAGCTACAGTCATACATTATAGTGAGTAACTCAGAGATGCCACTTTTCCTAACTTTTTAGGAATTCCGAATTTTCGATTTTCATTCCTATGGGTGTTTCCTATTGTAAATTGAGAAGATTAGGAAGATTTCCGAATTTTTGGGGATCAGTGAGTGGCATCCCTGGTAACTCACCAGAGCTACAGTCATACATTATTGGAGACTAGGTAATCGGCATGATGTAATGATGCGCCATGTGGTCCATAAATGGTTAACTCACATAACACACATACACACATGTGTTTATACTGTACACAATGTATACAAGCCTACATTTACATACACACCTATAATGATGTGTAATATGTCAGTAGTATCAAAAATTGATATTCCTCCCCATCGACACAATGAGCTCCTGTTTCATATCACCGTATATTAAGACCGAGATCTCCATAACAAATGCCTGAAGTTCTGAATGTAAATGCCATGGGTGATTACCCGCACTGAAGACACAGGCAGGTAGTCTCTCCATTCATTTCTATGAGATGTGGGAACGTTAGAAATGATGGGAAATAATCAACAGTGACTAGTAAAACGGCACCGTGTGGCATACCTGTCATCGGCCACCAAATATGCTTACCTTGCTGATATGTATCTAAAGTAGATATGAATGATTCAGCCTGAAATAAAGAAGAAAATCCTAGTGACATACAGTACACCCATGTCCTGTAGGTCCTGTCCCCTCAGTCAGTCTACCACTCCCACACACACAGATCAGCTGTCCCTTCCACACCCTCTGTTCTATTATGTACCTGAACAGCTGTGTTGTAGACAGTATAGGGGTCAACTACAGGGTGGATCCTGGCACACCTACCCCCCCCCCCCACACACACACACACACACACACAGCCACCAGACCTAGCCTCCTACCCACCATGATAATAGTACCGTCGTCATGGACGTGTTCAACTTTAATTTCATCATATTTGATGGAAAAAAATGATTAAAAGTAATCGAGAGTGTTCTCTATAGTTGAATATGAAAGCTAAAATTAACCCAAAATATTACGCCCTTGTATTTGAGAAGTAAGGACGAGGCAAATGAACTTCATTCCGAGATGAGATGACATTTAATACCAAGTTTGACATGTCTTAACTCTGTAGTATAACACAAGACATGGACGTTACGCACATGTACTATGTAGGTTACATTTAGAATTTGATATATCAAAAACCAACTTGTCCATCGGGAAGAAACTAGCTATGTATTCACTCAGCCAGGACGAAGAAAGAACCAAAAGTGGTACCAAAACACAATGTGAAAGCGTGACTTATATTTACGTGTGTCCTCTATCATTGATAAAGGAGGGGGGGGGGGTGTTGAAAGTGCCGTAATGTGACATTCATCAGTAAAAAAGTGTCCTGGACACGAGGATGATCTTCGTTTGAATCCTGTCCCACACAAACAAGGTGGGGTGCTGTATGAAGTATGCTTTGTCCTGATTGTACATGATTACCTTGTCACTTCAGAACAAAGACATTAATGTGGGCCTTAGTTTGGGATCTACCATAGAACAATATGGCATACTTGTAGTTAAGTTGTTACAATGATACAAGGCCGACACGGTAATCTTCTGTAGTTAGAGACACTACCATAAGTACTCTCGTATAGACCGCGGCTAGTACCAGAACCCAAATCAAAGTGATGCTAATAGGTTGCCAAAGGCAGTGTGCGGCTTATGTGAGGGGTTTTTGCACCATAGAACAATACTAAACTGCCAATATTCGAGCCCCAGATGCAGCCTATAGCATCCTCTCAACCTCAGTGTGTGGTGTATACAAGGGAATTTACGGTAAGCGCTATGGCAATACTGTACATGATTTCCCCCTGTGGAGTGGGGACCTTCATGTGAGGGCATGAAGGAGCAGAATAACTTCATTGGGAGTCCACAAGGAGAAATCTCCTTCCATACTAACAGTGGGCATACCAGATTCGTAAAAGGCGACAAACTTGGGGTTTCTTGTGTCTTGGGGTGAGCATGTGGGCAGCTGGTGTCCATATGCGCGGGCCTGGGCTTACATGCTTGTCTTTTGCCATGGGATTCCCCCTCAGTGAACCACGTCTGAGTGATCAAAGGCCGTGGTTTGTCTGGCCCTGCCTATGGGACCAGGCAAATAAAAGAACACTTGCTATCATTCGAAAAGAGTAGGGGAATGAAGCCCCGGTAGCGGTTTTCCCCCTCGACCCTCCTTATAGATTCGGTCATTCATCTCATAGATTCGGTCATTCATAGATTCGGTCACTGCTGTGTCGGGCAAGCAGCATATGAATACCTGTCCAAAAAGAAAAGAAAGGACTTAATGTCCGAGAAACCTTGAATGTCTGAGTTCCTTGATGGCCCCCGGACGTAAAACTAAACAAACAAACAAACAAAAAGATAAGCCCCAGTACTGTTTATGCCTGAAAAGGTTGCCATTCCTTACTACAGTCCATGTGTGTAAAGTAAAACCGCACATATAAGCTGCATCCAGAGTTGATGAAGACCCTATAAGCAGTACCGTAAACTCCCGCGTAGAAGACGCAGTGCGCGTAGAGGACGCCCCCTAACTTGTCAATGGTTATTTCGCGTATAAGACGCACCTCTTAGGTACCAATTTTGTAAATTCAGTACATTTCTATAGTAAAATTACCCCTCGTATAAGACGCACCCCCAATTTCAGTACATCCTATAAGACCCCCCAGCATTTTGTTTGGCGTAGAGGACGCGTCTTATATGCGGGAGATTATGGTAGTAACCCTCTGAACTGGTCCATAAGCCGCACTTTGTATGCAGGGTTTTATGGTATAAGATTTTTCTTTTAGAGCATCATGTAAAATCTTTTGTGGCTTGTGGCATCATGCTTTAATACATGTCATGTCAGCTCTTTGTTCAGTCGGGGCTCGTTAGCGTCTTTGATCAGATAGTTGTGGATTCGCACCTGTCTATGTTAATTTGATAACAGCAAGTGGCGATATAATAATTACTTAATTATCAGGGTGTCAGGAATCAGGGCCAGGTGGTTAGGGATGTGCTCAAGTCATTACATAATTATCATAGTTGTAGCCCATCATCCGTATAACATCATATTTAATTTCGTTACACAACTACCAGTGTCTGTCATCCATGTTGGTCTCTTTGTCTTTGTATATATGAAGCCATTTTTCAAGTCACAAACCAATTTCAGACCCTGTCACATATCGTCCTATTCCTCTAATGTGGGAGTGAGACAAAGCTCTGTTTTAGTGGAGAAATGGGGATGAGCGTCATGATAACTTCCATGTCCATCCAGACATCACTGATACCCATCTCAGTTGTTAGATAGATTATTGATTTAGCAGTCTGTGCTCAAACGACCCCAATGTCGATTGTATGTTGTCCACTTGCGCTGCTAACGTAATCAAAACCAGCAGGAACCATTTACCCATGTTATATACCACAAAGGCCAATGTAGACCTATATTTATGTCTCAATATGTGCTCCCACCTGGCCTGGCTCTGTGTGCAGGGGGGGGGGGGGGTTGACGTCACACACCTGACCATCCTCCATCTGTCCTCTTCACACCTGGTCGTAATGGAAACAAAGGACGCCATAATCGGATCCACCCACCCCATCCCTCCCCTACCAGGCTGCCTCGTGCTGGCTTTGTGTGATCACTATCAGAGGGTTAGTGGGATACATGCATGGGCCATTGGCCTCACAAATCAATGTGGATATGTACCTACCGTAATCTCCTGCGTATAAGGCGCGTCTTCTATGCCAAACAAAATGCTGCTGGGTCTTATACGTGGCAGGAGCATTGCCTTGAGTTTGGGGTGCGCCTTATGGGGGGGGGGTATTTTTACTATAGAACAGTACTAAACTGCAAAAATCTGCCCTCGGGGGGGGGGGCGCCTTCTACCTGAACCCTCCACCGTGAGTTGGGGGGGGGGGGGGCCTTCTACGCGAGCTGCGCCTTCTACACAGGAGATTACGGTAAAGGTTCAAGACAGGGTTTATATGCTCCCTGGGATGACTGATCCTTTAGTACCAAGGCCTAATGAAATGAGAGAAAGACATGTGTCATTGACCCCAGATATTAGCCGTGGATAAGTTTGTATCATAAATTCTTGAGTGTAGGATGCATCAGCGTATACGCTGCACCCCCGCTGCAGGATTAATGTTGTGCCGCAATACATTGCCTTTTAGAACCTATTAAACTGAATGAGATCCTTGATGTCCCCCGGATGTAAAGCTAAACAAACAAACAAAAAAATCCTACTAAAACGAGGGTGATTCACAGGGCTCGACAAATCCCTGTGCCCAGTGCCCGGGACACAAAATTATTTCTCTGGACACAACTTATTTTCTTAGCTGTGTCCAGTGGACACATCTGCACTTCTATACGTCAATATTGAACATAATATTTCGTGTGCCTAGCATATATTATATGCTAGGCACACGAAATAAACTGCTGAACACAATGTAGGTTTGCATCTGTGTCCAGAGGACACACTAATCCCTCCCCTCGCGGGTGTACCTTTTACCGTGTTGATCCACATATATGCTAGGCACAAAAAATAAAATAAACTGCTGAACACAATGTAGGTTTGCATCTGTGTCCAGAGGACACACTAATCCCTCCCCTCGCGGGTGTACCTTTTACCATGTTGATCCACATATATGCTAGGCACATGAAAAAAACTGCTGGACACAATGTAGGTTTGCATATGTGTCCAGAGGACACACTAATCCCAAGGTGATTTGGCGAGGCCTGGTGACACACTGTATAAGTGGGGAAAGAGGAATTATGACTAAACTGGTTAAAAAATCGAGCACTATCTGCGTCTGTAACTCTTAAAAATTTCTACCAAAGGCAAGGTGTGCTTTACACATGGTAGTGAGGAAACTTAAATCAAAAACTCATTTCCAGTCTCCTAAGGCGAAAAGCATCCAGGGCTTGATCGTTTGAACGGTTAGTATTGGCATCAAAGAGATGAACTGCGACATTATATGTACCCCCCCCCCGTATCCCCTGTGGCATTAGTACAGTTCTTATATATAGGGTGGAGCCTGGAGGGGGTGAGTCAAGGTCTGGTAGTGGTGGGGTGGTGCAGACAAGGGCTGTACTCAGTAGTCTGTGCTGAACTCGGTGACCTGTTTCCACCTCACAGCCCTATACATGTACCTACACATCACTCTTGCCGCTTGTTACTGGGTGGGGTGGGGGGTGTACACATGACAGTGGGACAGATAGGGTTAGATGCACATTTAGTCTTATACGCTTATCAGGTCAACAAAAGGAAATCTATCAATACCCCATCACATAATTGATGGCCCCACTCCCTCCCAGAGCTTAATACACAAAAAATCCCATTTGAGCATATATCCACCATGGGCGTGGAAAGCAGGGGGGGGACAGGGGGGACATGTCACCCCCCCCCCCACTTTTGGCCAACTCCTCAAAAGGTCAAAACTAAAAGGTCAAGCAAAGGGAGGTCAAAAATTGCAGAAAACCCCCCTGGTCCCACCCACTCTGAAACTGCTTTTGTATGACCCTTGATAAAATAATGTAGGGACACCAACTGTATTCTGAATATCATGCCTAAGAAAAAAAGGTGATGAGGAAGGGTTGATCTCTAACATAGGGTTCATTTCAATGTCCTGTGGTGCTTATATTTGCCTCTGTGAATGACCAGAATTGCCCTAAGCAGATAACGCCAAAATAACTCAAATACCACTGAATGAGTGGCCATTGTGATTTATGGGGTCCGTTGTTTCAGTTTTGTTTTTGTTGTGCGCTCATTGTTCGGCTAATTAGGCATTTTGTGTGACGGCCGGGCCATGACAATACGGTCATGAATAGTTAACCCACATCGTACGTCGCTTGGTGAAGCACCTAGCATGACATGGCGATATCTCCGGGCCCCTGGGCCGCCCAACACAATACTTATGTATCAAAGGACAATAACTAGGACCACCGACTAAAAAAGAGTTGACAGTCCTGTTTTTAACAGAAATTAGGATCATATGAACAGTATGAAAGAATATGGACGATTTTAGATATTGTATTGTAACTCGATAACAAGAAAACACTTTCATTAACAAGATGAATATAGTCTAAGTGTTGCATCTATTGATTCAACACCACACCACCATATAATCAATTAATCAATGCAATTTAACAGAAGTATATTCATGATATGTGACTGACATGTATCAGTATCGGCATCTTTAGTATCTACATCTTCTCAATTTAGAATAGATTAAAGACGTTATCAATGACCAGTCTCTGAGAGGTGATAATTATCCCCAAACACTGTGCCATATGTACCATTAAATCCTGCATAGAGGCCGCATCAGTGTTCATGTCACACCCTGAATTTGTGAATAAGCTATAAGTTGTACCTGGGGCCTGAAAAGGTTGCCATTCCTTTACTAAAATATGTAGAACCCCTCCTACATGCCATACCCTGAATTCAGGGTGATGCCATGCCAGTGGTCTGAATTGGTCTAGATATAGCATGTCTTATACGCTGGGTTTTACGGTAATATATTATAATATTGTGTACGTAGCAGCTACCATGCCCTGTAGCTGATGGCTGTCGGGTGCTTCCGGTAGGTAAGGGGGGGGGGAATTCCCGGCAGAGTTCTTTGTTTATGAGGTAGTCATGGGGACTACCTCCGGTGTGTAGCGACAGGTGAGATGAATAGTAATGGTCACCGGGGCCTTAATATCGATGTACACCCCGCTAGTAATAATGGCGAGAGCAGGATAGCTATAAATGGTACTCTCATCGACCAAAGATCAACAAAACTATTTATCAGCTTGATATTGTGCCCGATAATTGTTTGCTGGTTCCTAAGTAGAATTTGGTTATGCAGGTACCAGATAAGTGTAACAGGTTGCACCAAGATATGGGGGGGGGGTTAAATAATTAAAGATGGATTTCTGTCTTTAAGCTAGATCAGATAGATTTACCCAAAGGGGTGCAGGCTTGATAGTTTCAGAAAAGAAAAAAATGATAAGAAGAAATAGATTTTAAAAAAAAAATGATAGCATGCAATGCTTCCCAATGGCCAGCGTAGATACATTTTAGATTTGATAGGTATTCATTTTTATATCTTCATCTATCAGGTGCGTAATCGTAGATTTAGTTATCGTGATAGAGTTTCCATATTGAGGTCTGACAGTACAAAATAGTCATAAGTCACATAAAAACCCTCTACCCCACCTAGCCCATCCCTGCCATAGCTGTGCTGAAATCCCCTGATCCCACCTAGTTCAATACCTGACTGGCACGAGCTTTATTTGTCTATGAGTGATGAGCCAAAATGCCCAGCGAGACTAGACACAAAAAGTGGGGCAGAGCGTTTTTTGTCATTCCATTTATTGATGTATCGGCACTTACTTAGTTGACCACTATTAACCATAAAGGCAGGCGTTGGGTCGGACATAGGTACTGGGGAGATATTATTAATTCAAAAGCGAAAGCAATGTGATGCGGACTATGAGGGACTAGCAATACTGCTGCCATTTTGTTAAATATCCACAATGGATGCCACACCCACCATTTATCTTCAATGCCAAAGACTTTGTCGTACTTCATGTGTAACAAATGCTACTTGAAGACGTAAAAGTATGGACTTCAGCTTATACAAAAGTTATATCATAGGTTTAACTTCAACAAAGGATTCTGTTAATACTGTGGTGCGCCCCATAGTTATACCAACTTAGCGGGATTAATTATCGACCAATAAAATCCTATCTATTCAGTGCAGGTGCTTGGGGGGGGGGGCACGTGGTACCCATCTGATATCTGATGCATAGATTGTGGCACCATGAGGAGCCCTACCTCGTGTAGGATTTATCCTGTACTTGGTGGGTGAGTCAGTGGTCGGTAGAGGGCAGACACAGCTGTGTGTACATGGAGGGTGGCGACATGGTTGATGTACATGTAAGGCTGCAGAACACTAATTATTTTTCCATTGTTGGCCTATATAGCTTTTTGGGCGAAAATAAAATACTTGTGCAAGTATCTGGGCTTAGCAACTATTATTTTCTTGTAGATATACATTTTTTCCAATAATTTAGGGCCATGGCATATGGTACAATGTGATTAACTTTTGTGCTATAGGCCTTAGAGTGCGGACATACCCAGATTTGTGGGTTTTGCAGTGAAAGATAATTCAATAAATTCTGTAAATAAATAGAGCCACCTCCCGTCAATTGGTGTCCTGCAACCTGTAAGAGACATGAGTAGGTACAAACCCTGGGGGGGGGGCACTTAGGTAAGGTTTGGCTCTTGGATGCCGTGGGACCCTAGGAGCAGTGGGGCAGCAGCAAGGCTGAATAGGTGGAGCGGTCAGCTCCCTGTGCCCCTTAAAACAAAGGGATTAAGGACTTCCTGTTGCACTAAGGTGTGAAATGCTATCGATTTCACAGGACGGTCCCACAGTTTTTATAATCTTTGATACAATTAGTGGTGAAATAACAAGGCAGTGGGGTGGGGCAGGTTACTGTATGACCATTTTATCAAATACATAGGGCGGTCAAACATTCCCAGTGGCAGGGAAGAGGGGCTGTCCCGCGGCAGTTGCTGTACACCATCATATAGGCAGTGCCCCCCCCCCAGGGTACAAACACCTACCTCATCCCCCTACACCTACCTACCCCTGGTAGTGCTAATCTGTGTAATACCTCGTATGTAACTAACACAGCACCAGATTATAGACTACCTGCACATCAATATGTACTCACCAAGTACCGCAGTGAACGTCTAGGGCTATTTATCATGATAGGGGTTATAGGACTTGGAGATTCAACTCAACTTCAAGCTAGGATCTATGAAATGACCATGTATGATCTTGAAAATCACCTGTTTGTAACTTAATGTGCATAGCAATTTGAAAAATGCCCACCTGATGGTTTAACGATCAGGTGAGTCACAAATTTAGGGTAATTTGCCCAGGTGGTAGCCAGAACAAATAAAATAATTAGATTTAAAAAAGGCACGGGTTGAGGGTACGCTACTTGCAGTGCGTACTGTTCATAGGCGATGGTAGTGCCTCATATCGAGGCTTATCGCACCTTATAAGTCTGCCTGCAACTTAGAGTAGGTCATGCACCTTATACATGAGGTAGTACTATGGTATCTAGAGTTGAGAGAAAGGGCTGTAGAGTTGAGCCCTGACCCGGTCATGATTAAATCTACATGGAGCGGGAGTGGTCGAGTTCCGTGACTTTTGAAGGATGGGAAGACAAACAGACATGTTGGTAATTAATTATTGACGACACACTGAGACGCGAGTGTGTGATCAGTGGTATCTTCGCCATGTCCGATAAAAACATGCACTCAAAACCAGCATTCACATCAACAGGCACGCTCACTCTTGTTTGTCAAGATTAAATCAGCCATTAACAACTTCAGACAGTTATGTATGTACATGCAACTTAAGTAAGATATATGCAAATTTCCTTTGTAGAGGTGGTTAACATTTTGGTTATTTCAGTACTTTCCTTTGAATAAAGTGAGGTGAAAATGAAGTGCCGGGTGTTGCGCTTATCAGAAAAAGTACTCATATAAAGCCTTGGTACGCTGATCAAGTGTGAAACTGGACTTCCAGTACAAATGCATGGTGGCAGCTCTAACTGTTTTGCAGTCGGTTGCATGCGGTCTGACCTGCTAAAATGGACCGTGGATCGGGCAAATTTTATGTAACATGCAAAAAGGCATTACCGCATGGTGCCACGGGTTGAACAAACATTGGAATACCTGAATACAAACAAATGAAACTCCTTTGGCATGGCATGAGATGTGCGGTTTTGAATTATTGTTGCTACAAACCGCACATTAAAGCCACTCCCTAACATATAAGCTGCACCTAGACGTTGAGAGAAAGCTATAAGCCGCATCTGACGCTTGAAGAAATTTAATCGTAGTTCTAGTCTATTCTATAGTGTCAAAACCCTGGTAATACACAGAGATGCCACATTTCCTGTTTTACCAGAAATTCCTGGTTTTGTTTTCTCAAGAGTTCTATTCTGAATTATGTTAATTTCCTGGGAAAATGTGTCAGAAATCCTGTTTTCCTGGTTTTTGCCGGAAAGCGAGTGGCATCTCTGAATACACCGTACCCTGAATTTAGGACGGCTATAGGAAGCAGTAGGACTCGTACCATAAAACTATGCATGAGACTTTAGGAAGATTCTTTCAGAAGCACTAGGCCTCTGAAATAGTCTATATATGCAGCAGCAGCTTTTATGGTGGTCGCTCTATGATAAGGGCCGCTCATATGGCGAGTTTTACAGTATGTTGCCTTCATAATGTGACAGGTAGAACAGTGCTACAATGTCCTACACAAATACACTCACACAGGAACCATGTATCTATGTAGTATGTAAAGGTGAGGACAGAGCGCGTATTGTCTCAGCCTGTAACGCAACAATGTCTCATCAATAGACACCGCTACCAGCCACGTAACCTGAGTGGACAGCGCCATGGCCTTTAATGGAAGATTGAGATTCATCATTGGGGCTCTTCTTGGTTGCATAATGTAACTTATGTGAACACCCCACACCTTAGATTGAGCCCCACGGTGACTGCAATATGTACTTTTACATATATCTAATAGTGATGGGTGTAAAGAACAATTGAACCAAGAAATGGCTAGATCTCATAGATTTGAGGCGGTTAGGCCAAAAAAAAAGTTGGTCTACGGATCGCCCTCTCCATATTTTCTTTGAAAAAAATCTTGTCTATGGATTTCGCTCTCTTTACTTTCTACATGTTTTCTGTTTGTGATGTTTAGCAAAAAAAATTAAAATAAACTTCTTGTTTATGTGTGGCCTTACGTACATACTTCCATAGCTGTTAAAAAAATGTTAGTAAGGCCCATCTGATGTATGACGCTGAATGAGAAGAGATGTTTTGAGAAAACTTTGAGCTGGCCTGTCTGCCCTATTTAGAATAGAACTCTGCAATGTCCACCTACCACCATGCCAAAATTGGCTTCTCGCACACACAATGTAGCTAGGTTACTGTAGAACAATGCTACATACTAATATGTATCAACGATACCTCAAAGGCCAGTTTTATACTCCACAAAACACTACATAGACCCCTTACTGGCCAAAACCAGCTATAATGGAGTGAGCCTGCATGGTTTCTACATGTGTATGTGAGGATATTTTAACAACAAAGGAAAGAAGTGACAGATAATGATAGTTTGTAAAACAGTAAAACTAGGGCCTAGGAAATAAAAGGAAAAAAAATAGGGGGGGGGGGCGGCGGGGGGAAAGGAATAAAACAATAATTGCCTCAAATGGTATTGTGGTTAAAACACCTGGGTGCAATGTTGAGGGACCAAGGTTCGTGTCCTGGTGTCAGGAGTCATTTTAAGCTGACCTTTATGTGGAGAGTGACTTCATCTCTACCACTGTGGCCCTGGGTCTGTGGGTTTTCACTTCTCTCTTTGTCCAGTAAAAGATTGAAAAAAGACTGAGGTGTAGCTTCATGGAGTTGACAGTCGGGGCCTTGTGCAGCTCTTCTTCACGCAAAAGATCAATGGTGCTCAGTAGATACCAACTACCAGTATGTATCATGACCATACACGATGTCCTTGATACAAGCACCAGTCTGACTATTTTATCAGCCTATAGAAAATAGGTTTCAACTGCAAACCCACCTGTGTTTCATTTCGGTTTCAATGGTTTCAAAAGGCTTGATGGATTTTACAAAGCGAAAATGAACCCACATGGGTGGATATATACATGTGTGCATGTAACGTAAGATAAGTGCATTAAAAGTTCCATTTACAAACAAATTCAGTTACATGTATTGACAGATAATTTTCCGGGGTCCCATTAAAAAATGTATAATTACAAAAAAGAAAGAGCAAACTCCAAACCAATCTGATTAAGTCTGGGTTTGCAAGTAAACTGATCCAGCACTCACCACAAGTAACAAGTGACATCAGATGGTCCGAGGCCCAGAAAGGTTATTTTCAGGTGCCAGCGTGTTGCTGTCAGGCTGCCCGAAATGGCATCACAGACTAGGAATAGACAACCTATCTCCTCCCTTTCTGTCCCTTGTTGAACGTGTGAAAAGGCACTTTTCTTAGTTCATACTGCAGAGGCGTATGAAGCAAATCTTGATTGGGGGGTCCAGGGGGGACCTTCCCAAACTTATCACGAATCATTGGCTCGTGCGCACCTACACCTATATGGGTATTTACAAATTTTGTATAGAAAAGTAGTATTCAATGGCCTTTCACTCTATTTGAAGCCAAGGCCCCATATTTCCCTATTCTACTACCATACTGGTCAAATCTGAGAGCTCAATTCTGGCAAAATATTGCATTTTATTATGGGTCTTGGCAATGGCAAGCTTTGGGGGGGGGGGCAGATATATTCAGGCCCCCCGTCCTCTGGGATTGGGGGGGGGCGGGCTCCCCCCCCCTTTTTTTTCCTACGCCCCTGTACTGTGTTTGCTGTTTAGTCTGAGGGAGCTAAGGGAAGGTGTTCTTTCGTTGTGCTCCCTACTTGCTCTATGGGTGCCTCATGTGGAAAGTGTTGATTGGTAAGTAATACGACACTGCTTGTTTCTGTGTACCAATGCACAATATCAGTGTTAAACTGATTCCATTAGCCAGGTAAAATAATTACAAGCTCTCAGTTCCCTAAGAATAGTCACTCACGGACCTTAGATTAAAACAATAGTCTAGATATTCAGTGTCAGTTGAGCTGAACTCGCTAACCTAGACCTATCTTATGTTTACATGGGCTTTTTGCCGTTCATTCTTAGGAATGAACGGCTATAGGAGGGGACCCATTCTTAAATACAAGCTCTCATAGTGGTGCTTCCTCGCTCTCCATGTATAATCCTGTCATAGGTACAGTATTGAGTATGCCTATACCTGGATTAAAATCTGCAAATCAGTCAAGCATAGAAGTGGTGGTGTTGGTGGACCTGTTATTGTAGACCCTGGGGACAGAGTGGTGGTAGCCCTGGACACCTCAGGTAGAGCCATGGTATATAGTATATATAGCCCCCCCCCCCCACCCACCTCTGAATGGTGGTGGTGGCTGTGCTCCTGTGGTGGCCCCATACCTGCCTGGCACCACCTCCCCCAGCACCATGTGGTTCTCTTCTGCTGGTGATGCATTTCTCAGCACCACTGACTATTAACCCACTAAAGGCCACCTACATGTATATTTATGTATACATGTACACATAAGTATGATGCACTTTTTTAGGAGTTTTAAGTGGCGTGGCATTGGATTATTTGGAGTCATGGGACCGTTTTCCATGTGTGTCGGCCATCTTGGTTTGCGGAAACACAGGGATCCAGGCCATATATGGTCAATTTTGATCTTCAAAAGTTATGAGATGGATGTTAGTGACCATTGAAAGACCTCAACTACCTAATTCTATTTTTTTCAATATGTGTCGGCCATCTTTGTTTTAGAAAACACAGGGATCCAGGCCATATATGGTCAACTTTGATTTTCAAAAATTATCAGATGGATGTTAGTGACCATTGGGAGACCTCAACTAGCCTATTTTATTGTTTTCCATGTGTGTCGGCCATCTTTGTTTTAGGAAACACAGGGATCCAGCTCATATATTGTCAATTTTAATCTTCAAAAGTTATCAGATGGATGTTAGTGACCATTGGGACACCTCAACTAGCTAATTTTATTGTTCTCTATATATGTCGGCCATCTTTGTTTTAGGAAACACAGGGATCCAGGCCATATATGGTCAACTTCGATCTTCAAAAGTTATCAGATGGATGTTAGTGACCATTGGGACACCTCAAGTACCTAATTTTATTGTTTTCCATGTGTGTCGGCCATCTTGGTTTTCGGAAACACAGGGATCCAGGCCATATATGGTCAACTTTGATCTTCAAAATTTATCAGATTGATGTTAGTGACCATTGGGAGACCTAAACTAGCCTATTTTATTGTTTTCCATGTGTGTCGGCCATCTTTGTTTTAGGAAACACAGGGATCCAGGTCATATATGGTCAACTTCGATCTTCAAAAGTTATGAGATGGAAGTTAGTGACCATTGAAAGACCTCAACTACCTAATTCTTTTTTTTTTTTTTTAATATGTGTCAGCCATCTTTGGATTAGAAAACACAGGGTTCCAGGCCATATGTTATGAGTTATATGTTATAAGTTATGAGATGGAAGTTAGTGACCATTGAAAGACCTCAACTACCTAATTTTTTTTTTTTTTCAATATGTGTCGGCCATCTTTGGATTAGAAAACACAGGGTTCCAGGCCATATATGGTCAACTTTGATCTTCAAAAATTATCAGATGGATGTTAGTGACCATTGGGAGACCTCAACTAGCCTATTTTATTGTTTTCCATGTGTGTCGGCCATCTTTGTTTTAGGAAACACAGGGATCCAGCTCATATATTGTCAATTTTAATCTTCAAAAGTTATCAGATGGATGTTAATGACCATTGGGACACCTCAACTAGCTAGTTTTATTGTTCTCCATATATGTCGGCCATTTTTGTTTTAGGAAACACAGGGATCCAGGCCATATATGGTCAACTTCGATCTTCAAAAGTTATCAGATGGATGTTAGTGACCATTGGGACACCTCAAGTACCTAATTTTATTGTTTTCCATGTGTGTCGGCCATCTTGGTTTTCGGAAACACAGGGATCCAGGTCATATGTGGTCAATTTTGATCTTCAAAAGTTATCAGATGGATGTTAGTGACCATTGGGACACCTCAACTAGCTAATTTTATTGTTCTCCATATATGTCGGCCATCTTTGTTTTAGGAAACACAGGGATCCAGGCCATATAGCTCACATAGCCATTATCAGCTGGGGGCCGCCATTAGACCCCGACGGCACTATGACTAACACCTTCAGCCCCCGACTCCGCAGTATATGCCAGGGATGCCTCCCATTGGTCAATAATACAATAGCCATGTGCCGTATATGGTCAACTTCGATCTTCAAAAGTTATCAGATGGATGTTAGTGACCATTGGGGGACCTCAACTACCCAATTTTGTTGTTTTCCATGTGTGTTGGCCATCTTTGTTTTAGGAAACACAGGGATCCAGGTCATATATGGTCAATTTTGATCTTCAAAAGTTATGGTTAGTGACCATTTAGACACCTCAACTACCCAATTTTATTGTTTTCCATGTGTGTCGGCCATCTTGGTTTTAGGAAACACAGGGATCCAGGTCATATGTGGTCAATTTTGATCTTCAAAAGTTATCAGATAGATGTTAGTGACTATTGGGACACCTCAACTACCTAATTCTTTTGTTTTCCTTGTGTGTCGGCCATCTTGGTTTCAGGAATCACAGGGATCCAGGCCATATATGGTCAATTTTGATCTTCAAAAGTTATCAGATGGATGTTAGTGACCATTGGGACACCTCAACTACCTAATTCTTTTGTTTTCCTTGTGTGTCGGCCATCTTGGTTTAAGGAATCACAGGGATCCAGGCCATATATGGTCAATTTTGATCTTCAAAAGTTATCAGATGGATGTTAGTGACCATTGTGACACCACCACCACCAATACCACCACCACACTACTCCCAACCCTCACACACATTCCTTATTTGCATATTTTAATCCAGGCATAGGTTTACTCCAGACTATAGCAATGGGGCAGGATTTTACATGGAGAGCGAGGAAGCACCACAATCAGAGCATATATTTAAGTATAGGTGCATTCCAAAGGCCATAGAGTTCATATATAATGATCTTTTTTCCTTGGATCATCATAGGAATATGCACGGCATTACAGCATTGCTGTGTTTACTTTCCTGAAAGTATGTTATAGATTAATAAATTGCAAAACACACAACATATGAAGGGCTTTTAGATTCCGTATTAAAATAATATTTGTTCTGAAAATTTTGATCTACTATCATATTAAAAATGTTGTAAATCAATTCTATACTTCTTAGAACATGATATGAATATGCACGGCATTACAGCTTTGCTGTGTTTACTTTGCCGAAAATATGGGATAAATTTCTAATCCGGGAAACGCACTGCAATTTAACTGCTTTTAGAATTGATATTAAACTCAGAATTGATCGTCAAATTTAAATATGAAACCCTAATATCTTGATCATAGATGACAGATCCTAAATTGAATCCTCTCAATTGCATCCTTAACACGGGCCTCTTGATCATAGATCTTAGATTCTAAATTTTCAATTGAATCCTTAACATAATCTCCTAACCATGGACCCCTTGTCTGTTTATGGAAACATTTTAACAATCAAAATGCCTAAATAGTGGCGTTTTAAAGCCAGGTTGAACACTTTCGTACGTGATAAATATAAAAGTACTGCGTACTGCTTGATATGGCTTATAACCGGTCTGGTTGGAAAGTAGGGCGTTTTTGCAATATGAACTGGAATGAAAGAACTTCCATGAAGTGAAGAAATAATGACAAAAAATAACGAAGGAAGCCAGCTTTAATTATAGAGAGGGGAAAAGCCCCTGTGTATTTAACAACACGATCACTATTTACTGACACAAAACAAGTAAGGATACTTGGCACTGTTAATCCCTACTGTATCAAGCAAAATCCTGATACTTTGAGCAATACATGACTGTAAGACTTAGTATTCCATGGCACTGTCATATCCTGGTCCCTATACATGTCATAATACGATGGCAGGAGACTGTGTCTTGTACGCGTCTTATAGGCCAAACAAAATGCTGCTGGGTCTTATACGTGGGAGGTAAATTGCCTTGAGTTTGGGGTGCGCCTTATAGGGGGGTATCTTTTACTATAGAACAGTACTAAATTAACAAAAAAAATCTGCCCTCAGAGGTGCGCCTTATACATTATAACAGATCTCCCTGAGTTGGGGGTGCGCCTTATAGGCGAGGTGCGCCTTATAGGCGAGAGATTACGGTAGTGGGGAAATACGGCTGCCCCCAACCTAAAGCAGAAACCTTTACCGTGCTATAGTGTTAACCCCGCCGGTAATTGAGATAGACTGTTTGTCCATTGATAATGGTAAACCATATGGTGCAGTGCGATCGGTGGGCGTGTTATTCACTCTGTTTTGTATTGCAATAATCTGAACTCAATAAAAGCAAACAACAAGACACAATTCTTGTTCACACACACTTATGGAGGTCTGTCACAAGTCTGCTTGCAGAAATTCTTTTGTCTGAAGAAAACCTTTACACATACATCAAATTTCACATACGGTAATAAGCACCCACATCATAATGAGTGCAGAAAATGTCAATGCCAACTACGGTAGCACCTCTCATACATAAGGCGAGGCTTGTACATGAACCCTGGAGGTACCTTATAGAACTTTCCAAAACAGAGGGTTCACCTCAGTGCAACAAGGTTGTAACTGATATTTTGGCCAAATTGTGTTTTCTTCTGTTTTAACATCTATAGAGTCGTATCTAACTACTAAGAAAGTATTGAAGCTCTGTCTAAATTATTTGTGCCTACAGGTCCCAAGGCAATAAGGTTGTTTCTACTGTGTGCTATAGTAATTGTAACACTTCTTTTGCCTCTCCTGCAAAACTTTGAAAAATGCAGATACAACCTTGTTGCATTGAGGCGACGACCTTATACTGAGGTCGTGTGTTCTCCAATGGGCAAGGCCATTGCTGAAGCTGGTTACCAGTTCAATGGATGGCTACCACCTGCTCCCTGAGAGGCCGGCAGTAGATATTTGGGATAGGGCAGGTAAAATTTACATAGATCAGTACTGGGATGCCCCAAAACAACCGTAAGTGAGGTGTTGTAACTCAGAACCAGCGACATGACACAGGGGACAAGATGGCGCCTCCCATACACAGACCGTCTCACTACAGCTCCCCATATAGGTCATTAGTATGTAAACAAGGATGCATGTATTACATCATGAATACATGAATCTCTGTATGTTTAGATGTCTAATTGTGAGGCTATTAAAAAAAGGTGATAAATCATTTACTTTGACAGTAATGGTCTGATCGTCCTAGATAGAGGTTGTTCACTCCACCATGACAAATCTGGTACGCACCCAGCCGCAGCAGCCAGGGTCATTATCTCACCAGGCAAGACAGAGGAATAATATTCTTCTTCTTTGAATCTTTTTGACTAGCCATATTGATATACAAAGTTTATATGAATTCTTATATTAAACTCTAGGAGTAATGTCCACTTGTAATAGGACTGGTGTTAGCCCGCGACAAGGCAATTTCTGCTACACTCTGCTGTTACAAATTCTGATCTTTTTCATATTTTTGGGTTGGGGAAGCACACACCCAGTTGGCCCATATCTTAATGGTGCCCAGGGTTGGTTCAGGCCTGGCAGGACCACAATAGGCTCTTAGTGTAAGGTCTACAGGAGCAACTGTTGTAGAACTAATGTATGCTATACTTACTGCCAACTGGGAGCATTGAGGCCAAAGCGACGACAGTTGTCAACATATTGTGTCATATAATATGGGCCTCTCCAGGACATCAGCAGGCACGAGATTGGGTTTCAATTCTAATTCGGTTTATCCATGGCAGTGCAGGTCAATGCCCTGTAGCAACAATGTTACCGAAATGATAAAAAAATAATGTTTGTAGCCAAAAAATTCTTTAAAAAAAAAAAAAAAAAAATCGCTCGCTCGCACCATTTTTTCAAAACCAAAATCCGTAGACCAACTTATTTTTTTGGTGTGGCCTTAAGCAGATATCCTAATTACATCTTGCTTCAGCAGGCCATTAACTGAAAATACTGTCAAAGTAGGTTTAATAAATATATAGGGATATTTTGTAGTCTTTGGTTAGATCATACAGGGGTCAAAGGGAGATGATACATCTCATCTCGCAGACAGAGGAATATCATCATCATTCATCATCCATCCATCATCATCCATATCCATCATCATCATCATCATCATCATCATCATCATCATCATCATCATCATCATCATCATCCATCTATCCATCATTCATACTGAGGTGTTTGCCAGGTATTGAGGCAGTTGTGTTCCTTTAGATATAGGGAACAGAGCCATTCCTGTATGGAGGTGGCCATCTTGAAATCAGTTATGTAACTGGCCCCCGACAGCCATCTTGGATCTGGCAGAGGGTTGTGGGTAGTTTCTTCCAGACCTAGCTAATTTGTTGGTACTAGCAATGGCTCTGTTCCCTATACCGTAATCTGCCATATATAAGACGCACCGTGAGTTGAAGAGAATGCTGTAAGGCGCACCTAGGGCCTGGATTTGAGGGTTTAGACCGTGTAGTACTGTTCTGTAGGTAAAGATTCTATAAGGTGTAGGGGGCCTTAGATTCGCATAGAAGACATAAAACAGGTTTGAAGGTGTATTGTCATTAGGGGTGAGGGTAGATAGTAAGCCTCCAGGCTTACAGACCATCCATGGAACCGTTTGTGTAGAGTAACAGCATTGTTTCTGTAAGTATTGTCTTGGCAGTACCTCTCAGGTCCTAAGAGTTGATACTTTAGAACCATAAATTCTCACTCGACTTTCACATCCGGGCATGTGAAAAAAAAGATGCATGCCTAAGTTATAAATCTTCACCCACAACAAATCAGGGAAGAGTACTAAAGGTCAGAAGCATTTCCTCAACAAGTAGTTGTTGTTAGAGTCACGCCATTTTTGCATGGATCTAGAGGCATTAACCATATTGTGTTGACACTGGTTGTTTGTATGTGCCTTACCCTAGTGGTCACACAAGGTTAAGAGGTCACTCATTCAGAATAGAGGCTAACAAACTAAGACGGGGCCTAACAACTGCTGAGTGCTGCTGATGCAGCTGCTGTATGGGTCAGTTAAGGCCAACAGAAGGAGGTGACCGACTAATTGGTTGTCTTGGTAACGCGTGGTGCCGTTATGCCACATTTAACCGGCTTCTGAGATGTGTTCTTGTTATCAGAGCGATGGCTGAAGGGTTAGTCACCCTGTAAGTAGAAAGGTTTGGTGTGCGGTTGCTATCATGACTTCTTTTGGCCGGAGGTGCTCAGATTCAGCAAAAAAAGCTGGTTTCGGCCATTAAAGGTGTAAATATAGAATGTGGTTCTTTGTCCTGCGTTACCTGTGTGTGTGACCATTGTCTTGTAATAAGAGCAGACCTCGCCATCAGGACTACCTGGAAAAGGTGTTGGGTTGGATAAGGCTTACTGAGAAAAGGTTATTTTGGGAGGCCAGACAACACTGGGAAGTGACGGCAGCAAGCCGCAACAGCCTTTGTAAACACTCCATAGGACAGCTTATGAATAAACACCGAATACAACTCATATAAAGGCGTATTAAAGAAACCAAAGGAAAGATGCCTGGCTATGAAAAGTACACTACCATTTTGTATGATTTTTTTTTTTTTTTTTTTTTTTTTTTTTTTTGCATTAGGTTGGCATATTGAAGGTGGGGCGGGGGAGGGGGTAGAACTTTGAAAGTCATAGAACTAGGTTACCGGTAAGTAATAGGGATAGCAACGAAAGGGCTTTAAAGATATGGAAGTGAAATGTTTCGAGATAGGCAGAGAAGGGAATTCGATGTGTAACAGTAAAGAAAACCTTGCAATTAGAGTCGTGTTAAAGATTTTTGATTGTTTTCTTTTGGTGATAAGTATTGCATGGAGAAGTATTGGCCAGGCCCCTGTGTGTAATTGTGTATAATACCCTTTACACATGGTAATGTCACAGATTTTAACCATCAGCAATGCCAGTATACTATGGTAGAGTGAGTGAGTAATAGATGTTTAACGCCATTTAGACAGCTAAAGTCATATTCATGGCGAGAATAACATTACCGTAATCTCCTGCGTATAAGGCGCGTTTTCTACACCAAACAAAATGCTGCTGGGTCTTATACGTGGGAGGGGCATTGCCTTGAGTTTGGGGTGTGCCTTATGGGGGGGTATTTTTACTATAGAACAGTACTAAACTGCAAAAATATGCCCTCAGAGGGGCGCCGTCTACGTAAAACACCCAACCCGCCACCCCACACCACCACCACCACCCCCCCCCCCCCCCCCCCCCGTGAGTTGGGAGGGGCCGCCTTCTACACGGGAGTTTACGATACTACATTTTCACAGAGGAATGTGTCAGTGCCCGCGCATATGTGCACCACACACATCCCGAGGGGATAGCAAAGAGAAGATATAGACCCTTTTAAGTGGGCTAGGGAAGCCCGGTTAGAGTATACTATGGTAGCATGACCTCCTGTACATTATGGGTGGTTATTGGAGCGCAGGATCTCTCCATAGAAGACTGGTAAAAACACATTTATATGGAAAATGTTCCCTTTCTGGCTACTTCCCTCACTTCTGTGGAATCCAGAAACTCCCACCATGTATAACACACTCTTGTTTAAGCCACGTCCTGACTTTGGAAGATGGCTGCATTGACTGTCGCTAGTGAAGACGTTAAGTGTAAAACTGTTGTCTGTAAGCCACACATTTAGTGTAAGCCACACGTTTAGTGTAAAACTTGTCTGTAAGCCACACCCTGAGTCGAACATTGTACAGGCCAGGCCGATATTAAACATGTGCCCAAGACGTGGGGTTCTTCACTACTGAATACCGTCCCCCTGTGGAGTGGGGACCTTCATGTGAGGGCATGGAGGAGCAGAATAACTTCATTGGGAGTCCACGAAGGAGGAATTTTCCTCCTTCCATTCTACCAGTGGGCATACCAGATTCGTAAAAGGCGACAAACTTGGGGTTTCTTGTGTCTTGGGGTGAGCATGTGGGCAGCTGGTGTCCATATGCGCGGGCCCGGACGTACATGCTTGCCTTTGCCATGGGATTCCCCCTCAGTGAACCACGTCTGAGTGATCAAAGGCCGTGGTTTGTCTGGCCCTGTCTATGGGACCAGGCAAATAAAAGAACACTTGCTATCCTTCGAAAAGAGTAGGGGAATGAAGCCCCGGTAGCGGTTTTCCCCCTCACCCCTCCTCATAGATGCGGTCATTCATCTCATAGATTCGATCATTCATAGATTCGGTCACTGCTGTGTCGGGCAAGCAGCATATAAATACCTGTCTAGCTGTTTGGACAAGCAGCTTTTAAAAACCTGTCCAAAAAGAAAAGAAAGGACTTGTTGTCCGCGAACCACAGAAATGTCTGCTAACTTTTAAGTACTATTAGTGGACGTAAAATCAACCAAACCAAACCAAACCATACTGAATACCGGTACATGTACTACTTGCTCAGTTACTGTTGAGAAGGTTGCAGAGAAGTTGTTTGTTTGTTTATGCATCTTTGTATTCATGCTCATATTCTCCTGTAGATTTCCTGCCCTTTATATATATATATATATATATATATATATATATATATATATATATATATATATATTTGGTTTGCATTTACTTTATTGACTCATAGGATGAATAACACATTACATATCCATGTTTATCGTCGAAACAAATACAAATACAATGTACAAATAATACCACCTTAGCTCGCAGTATTCACTCAACTCAATGCCTTCCTATTATACTGTAGAACATCATGTATCCACTGAAAGTACAATTACACTACATGTCTATTGGGCACTAAGAGAATTCCCTCTACGCCTCATGTGCTCCCTTGTCCTATATCCGAGGTGAGTGAGTGAGTAATATGTGTTTAACGCCATTTTGACAGCTAAGGTCATATTCATGGCGAGAACTTCATTAAACAATTTACAGGGGAATGTGTCAGTGCCCGCGCATATGTGCACCACACACATCCCGAGGGGATAGGAAAGAGGAGAAATAGACCCTTTTAAGTGGGCTAGGGAAGCCCGCTATATCTGAGGTATAGGTATACGGAAGAATACGGCTATCTGTACAAGTCACCTTATCAATAAACTATGACACATGAAGTCAAACATTTCTTTTACCACCAGTTGGTGTGGTAGTGAAACATGTATGAGGTGGTTGGTGGTGCCTGGGTGTGAGTCAGCTTACTACCTCACCTACTCCACCCAGGTCATGTAAGATGACCACATCTCGACACACTGAACTTTCCTAAAACCTCATACATGTATGGACGTCCAGGCAAATCTATGTATCTAAGACCATAAGTCAGAGGTCTGCTGGGAGGCCAGTATTTAATCAGTGATAATGTAGGGCACTATAGCCTTATGTACCGGCAAATAGACTGTTTCCAGTGGTAATGCATGCCCCTGGATCTCAGACTAACAGCAGATGAAGAGGATAGCTGGGACAACCTTAAACCTGGGTTTATAACCTGTGGCTTAGAGACTGTTTCATAGGTTAACTGTGGCAGAAGGTCAGGGTGTGGCTTATATATGCGGGTTTACATACACAGACTATCGTCAGAAAATGCAGAGTTGCCACTTTTCCTAACTTTTTAGGAATTCCGAATTTTTCATTTTCATTCCAGTAGGTATTTCCTATTAGAAATTGAGAAAATTAGGAGGATTTCCGAATTTTTTGGGGATCAATGAGTGGCATCCCTGGAAAATGACAAGTCTATAGGGTAGAGTAGATAGATCCCAGAGTAACCAGTGGCGGTTTTTAACCAGGGTACCAGTTGACCCCCGCCGACCATTGTCTAGTGAGAATGATAACCTTGGCCTGTTTCCCGTATTGACCAAAGTGAAATGATAGAGCTGTGATTCACAGAATAGTACTGTGAGATCTATGTCGGGGGTCTGTCTCATCTGACTCAGACAGATCAGTAGCCTAGACAAAGACAGGTCCGGATAGCTATGACTTGGGGCTAAAAACTCTCGGCTGACCGAGAAGTCGATCACCCTATGCGGTCATGATGTGCCTCCTACATGTTCATCTGGATTCACTGGATCCTGTTAATGAACATAATGGTCAAGTTCACTACTGACCCGCCCCAAGCAGGACCAAGTCCAGGACCAATGTCACGCCAGTAGCATCAAGGTAGTGTCAGGGTGAGGGAGTACACACAGCCGTCTCCCGAGAAGGAGCAATTTCTAATAACACCCATTTGCTAGATATATACACTCATGCAATTAGAGGGCGGATGGACCATCCACCTATCAGGGATCTGGACACAGAAGAAATGTGGGTCATATCTGATCCAGACTACCCACCCCCACCCTACGAGGGTAAATCCCACTGTCGTGTATGCACTCCTTACTATAGACACATACAATTAAGCAATCCAACTTGTAATAATGAGTATGGGGTGATCCATTACCATTTATGGGTACAAGTCGTTTTAGTTGCTGCACTCTGGTTACATGCTGTGTATCAGTTCATGAGTTGTCCAGGTGGGGTGCCATCAATATGAATTATGTATAATCAATACTGACTACCGTAAACTCCTGCGTATAAGACGCGTCCTCTACGCCAAACAAAATGCTGGGGGGGTCTTATAACATTCTCCCAAGAAGGGGGTGCGTCTTATACGAGGGGTAATTTTACTATAGAAATGTAATTTTACTATAGAAATCTTACAAATTTCAGCCTTAAAATGTGCTTCTTATACGCGAAAATGCATGTGCTGAGTTTGGGGTGTGTCTTATACGCGCAGCGCGTCTTCTATGCGGGAGTTTACGGTATTGATGTCATCCATACACAACATGGGGTAATGCTATGATGGCCGACCTGCGTCAATACCCGAGTCGTCTTACCTGGTAGTATATCCACAACTCAAAACACACATTCACAGAATGTTGCTACTCTTTGATCATTGCCTCTCTCAATGATCTAATAAGTACTCCATGATTCAGATCTGGGTTTTTAGGCCTTTGATCAGGGGTTGTTTGTATCAGTCTCTAACCTTGAGGCTAATTCGGGAAGCAGCCAATTTGATGTTAAATTAACCTAGAATTGAAGGTCCCTCGTAAACAGGTCCATCTTGCCGTAAAAAGTCAATGATTCTAAAAAAAAAAAAAAAAAAGGGGTGTGTGTTTGAAATGCAAGTGAAAAGGTTGATGATGACTGAGCACAAACACATACAATTACATGCTTTGTGTACGTGCAGCACAGGCTGGTGTTTAGGTGAAGCATAAGCTGCCCTGTAGTGGAGCATAGACTGATGTGTAGGCACATCCCAGGCTACAAGGTAGGCGCAGTTAGGGCTGCAGTGTAGACACAGCACGGGATGCCGTGTAGACACAGCACGGGATGCCGTGTAGGCCCAGCACGGGATGCCGAGTAGGCCCAGCACGGGATGCCGAGTAGGCCCAGCACGGGATGCCGTGTAGGCCCAGCGCGGGATGCCGTTTAGATGCAGCATGGGATTCCGTGTACTTTAAAAGCCTCAGTCATAAGCTGACCTCAATAAGCTGGGGGTACACTTAACCTAAAAATTAGAAGCAGATTTTGAACAAAAATAACAAAAAAAATACCGGCTTATGAGCAGGGTTTTTAGTACTTTTTATGGTAGGCATAGCATGGGATGCCATGAAGGTGCAGCTCTGGATGCGGTGCAGCGTAGAATGCTGTGTAGGTGCTGTCCAATGCAGCTGGTATGCACGGCATATGCTCATGTATATGGCATGACTATGGACCTGTATAGCATGACTACCATAAATTGTATCAGGTCATGAAGCTAGCAATGACATTATAAATGTATCATGAATATATTCATCATGCTAAACTGAAACACTTAGGTATGGGTAACATGCCATTTTAATATATATAAATTTGAATGGTCCCCCTACGCTCCCTTCTAAAACTGGTTCTTTTGGTTAAAGATTACAAGAGAAGTAAGCTATATATACATCACTTACTTAGTTCTAAGTACCACTCGTGTAAATAACTATCCAAATTAATTGACTGAGGAAATTGCCTCATTAGTGACCAAAATACCTTTGACTGCCAATATAGATACAAAATGTATAACATGGTCGCTATGCGGGCCTGGTGACTGGTATTTTATACCTGTGAGTGTATGAAATAAGATATGAGATCCAGCATTGGCTGAAATAAAGAAGTTATGTGTGTTTGTGTGCAATATGGCTCGTGCGACATGCTCTATATTGTCAATGGGTGGGGTCATAGCAGGGCACACAGGGGGGTATCTGGGTGGTTGGCATGGTAACAGTACAGAGTCTGAGACGTCTACCTGTATATACCTCTGTAGCAGCTCACTCTGAACAGGCCGCCATCTTGTACACCCTCCACCCCATGGAGCTGGTACCTAGATAATATCATCATGCCATCATCATAGAAGTTTTATAAATGTGATGTATGTGTACCTGCTTCCCTATAGTCTTGAATAAGCCCCCGGCACTGTTTGATTTGAAACTGAGATGAGAAGCATCCTCCCATGATACCTCTGATTGAGTGTTTTCGGTTGTCATTGCTCTCACAGTGCGTGCTGCTATCGGGATGTAGTAGACCTGCCAACCGGTCCCTAGGCATATGATGTTAGAGTGACATGGGAACGGCAGACAGTGTGGAATTCCCACACTAGGATGTAGCTGACCCGCTACAAACGTAAGGGAGTGGTCATCTTTTAACAATGGGGGGGGAATAAAAAAATTCAGACCCCTCTTAGGGGGGGGGGCAAAAAAAATTTCGTCCCTTTTGAGCGAAAAAGCCTGCATGCCACTAAAGAAAAAAAAAGGGGGACGAAAAAATTTCGGACCCCTCTTGAGGGGGGGGGGGGATTTCCGACCCCTCCGAGGGGGGGGGACAG
The DNA here is from genome assembly GCA_949317995.1 of Acholoe squamosa. NCBI lineage: Eukaryota > Metazoa > Annelida > Polychaeta > Phyllodocida > Polynoidae > Acholoe > Acholoe squamosa. The sequence goes on from OX439047.1 coordinate 56,530,879, forward strand.
GAAAATTTTCGCCACACACACGCAGAACAGGGCATGGATCAGGCACACCAGGAAGCACACAACACACACCTAAACATTGTTTTTACACAAGTACATAGAATACTACACTACACTACACGTAGACTTACTGATGGAGTCAGAACACTATGTAAAGCCAGGGGTTTCTGTACACGTAGTGGACCAAAATATTAGAGAGAAAAAAAGGGTATGTGAGTGGTGGTGGTGGGCTATCATAACAGCATATACATCTCTCCTATCCACGCCCAGGAAAATGATATGACAAATGGTCAAAAGAAATAGGAAGATTTCTGGTGTGTGTGTGTGTTGGGGGGGGGGGGGGGGTTAGTCATGGATAGCAGTTACTGGTAGCACTTAGATTGGGTATGATGAGACCAGTATTTTGTGACCCTTTACCTATGTGGTTATACTTGTACAGGTTATAGATGTAAGATTTGTGATGATATGCCCCAGTGAGTTAAAAAGCATGGATACATACTTAGGTTACCGATTTATGGTAACAGTTAAACTTGACTGAATTCCTATCCAAGTGAGAGAAAGAAAACAGCCCCATTGAGGAGATTGTCAGCAGCATAATAAATGTACTTTAACCCTTCTCCTGTACTTCTCACCCCCTTGTATGTGAAGCAAAGTAGAGTATAATGACACAGGGCGTGGTCAGGGACGTCTGGGTATGGGTTAAACTGAGTACTTGCCACTTATAAAGCCCCCACCTGACTCTCAGTCAGCTTGTACTAATATATGACGGTATGATTCAGCGAGCACCTAAAGCCTTGTGTAAAATTACACTGGCAATATCACAGCTTATAAGCCGCTCCCAGAAGCTAAAAGCTTTACCTGGGCCTTGAAAATTGTTAGAGTCTGCTAAAACCGCATCTACGGTAATCTCCCGCATAGAAGGCGCAGCTCGCGTAGAAGGCGCACCCCCAACTCAGAGAAGGCCTTTTCACATAGAAGGCGCACATACCTCTTCTGGATCGATTTCTGGAAAAACCTAGGTAGAAGGCGCCCCCCAACTCACAGGGGGGGGGCTGTTTCGCGTAGAAGGCGCCCCCCCCCCCCCTTATTGTACACCGACCAGGCTCTATGTCAACGGTACACGTAATGCCCGCCGAGCGCCTATACACCGACCGGGCTGCCGCGCTGCTGGCTCTATGAGTTCAAGCTGTCATCGGCACACGGTTGGCCTGAACCCGCCAACCGCCTGTACACCGACCGGGCTGCCACGCTGCTGGCTCTATGAGTCGATGCTGTCATCGGCACACGGTCGGCATGTTATGAACTCATAATTAATATAAGATTGATATATATATATAAAGGTTAGCTAATGATTTTTGGGTATTTTCCCAATTGAGATGTTGGAAAAACCCGCGTATAAGGCGCACCTCCAACTCAAGGCAATTACCCTCCCGCATATAAGACCCATGAACAATCTGATTCGCGTACAAGACGCGCCTTCTACGCGGGAGAACTGGGTGTGGTGTAGGGTAATTTAGGTTGTTAGATGACTTTGTAGGAACCACTTTGTACTCTTAACCTGGGTCGTGACCACTGAGAGGACTGTCATGGAACAGATACCTTCTATACCCATGTAAAGTGTACTAAATGTGCACACACAAAAAAAAAAAAATATCATAAAAGTCATTTACGGGAGACTGCCGGTTCTGATGTACATGTACATGAACCAGAGGCGTCGGGTGGCTTATAACATGTGTTCAAAGTCAAGGTGTGGCTTCAATATTATAAGCAGGTAGTCAACTCTTTAAAACAGTACTCAAGTCATGCTTAAACAGTCACAGATTACACTGAGTCCAATATAACTTAAATTATACATAAAATCCACGGCTTATACACGCAACCAGAGGCTTGTTGTGGTTTATAGAATTGGCTCTAAGGGGGTGCGGCTTATAGACGGGTATTTAGTACCTTAGAGAAGTACTGGAACCAAGATTTTCAAGCCTTAGTTGCGGATTATAGCTCTTAGTCAGGTTTATACGCGAGAATTTACAGTACATGTGACAATGCCGTGAGGCACCACGCCTTAACCCTGGACATGTTGGTGATATAAACTTCCTGGTCAGGGCAGAACTTTTATCAGATTTGGACAGGGCTATGTACAACAGGTCCGTCTTGCACGATGCTACCAATTAAAAGAAAATATAATAATAATATGGTCCTATATGAATGGCCTACTGCCAGCCCTTGCTTCTTCAGATATGGAAAATACAAGGAAAAATGTCTGAGGAAGCGATTTATCTGAGGAGTTAAGTCCAAATATGATGAAAAAACATAGTGATAGTTCCAGATTTTCTGTCTGAGGTAATGAGGGATCTGAGGAACCAAAGGGTCGAATAAGTGAGGGCTGACTGTATATAGCGCTTTTTGTCATGGAATAGAAGAAGAGGTTAATGACCTTAGTAGTTCAGCCTCCTTTTTTAATATATTAGTTTATGAATATGTGTTTAATTGAATATATGTGTATGAAGATTTAACGGTACTTAACCAACTATTGTTTTACTCTATATTACAGCTGTTAGTGATGGGTAACGAGGACACGCTGGCCGGCTTCCCGGTGAAGCAGGTGGTGCCAGCGCTCATCACACTGCTGCAGATGGACCACAACTTTGACATGATGCACCATGCCTGCCGCGCCCTCACCTACATGATGGAAGCACTACCACGCTCATCGGCTGTGGTCGTAGACGCCGTCCCCGTCTTCCTGGAGAAGGTGAGTGTGGAGTTTAATCAATTTCCATGCTGCCTATCTTTTCATAAATACCGTATTCGTTCTAATAAGCGCACCTGCTCTAATAAGCACACACCCCTCTCTTTTTGGGCAATAAGCGCACCCCCTTATGTACATTTATGCAAAAGATGTGTAAAATTTGGGGGTAAAATCAACGATTTTTAGACTTTAGAGGGTGCGCTTATTAGAATTATTTTTTATCAAAGGAATTGAGCATCTAACAATTAATTATCTGCACATGTGCGCTTATTAGAATGAATACAGTACTCTCTCACTGAACATTGTGTTTGTAAAAAAATCATGTAGCAGGATTTCAACCATGATCAAACCCATTTTCCATCAATCTGTACAGAAAGTGTAACCTAAGTTGTTACAGTATCTTAAACAATGAAACGCTAGTTGGAGATAGGTCTACCCAAACCAGTATAATAGATCCCTGAAGAGCCTTATATGATGAAGTGGACAGGGTTAGAGAGCCCTCCATGATGAAGTGCAGAGGGTAGATTGTAGAAGGTGACAAAAACCTGATTAGGTATCTATTCTACTTGGGGCAGGTGTAGTCTTTGACCATAGACCTCCTCACACTCATTCCCCTCTCCTTTTGTTTGACCACGACTATGAGACAGGGCACAGGAACTATTCTGTCTCATATCCCACTTGAAGAGTAAGGAGTGTGACTTAATGAGATGTTTATCATCACTTATCCCTTATGTTAATTCACTTCAAAAATCAACGAAACTGATTAGAGATTTGGCACCACAATGTTTACATCAGTAACCCCTTATAAGGCCGCGTGATGCCTCCTGGTTCATGTTCCTTTGCCGTCATGCGGCCATGCGTTGTAGTCTTTTCTGAGGCTCAATGGGCCATTCTTCTGAATAAAACCCTTGCACAGATCCATTGAGAAAATATTTTAACTTCGATAGGGGGTGGTCTTAAAGTTTAGAAGCTAAAGATGTCCATCATGTAAATAGAGAGGGATCTAGGTACCATCTCGGAAATTTCTTCAAAACCTAGTCCCATGCCTGAGCTCTTCCCTTAGACTTATCATGACTGCAATCACTACACAAGCTTTAATGGTTGATAATAAGAGTGCCATACTTGTAGCAGTAAGAGTGGCCAGTGTTGAAGCTGCCCCACCTGTTTGATTGGCGCAGTGCCGAGTATTGATCACTACATATCATGACATGGGCCGGGCTACCATCCGGCGGGGCCGGTCGACTATCAAAGCAGACAGTCGGGTGATACCTGCTGCCATTGGCGTCTTATATGGCTATTTACGTCTCAAACGCAGGGCTCGAAAGGCCAAATAAAAGCCGCCACCTTTCATGGGTTCTTTTGTTTGAAAAGATTCAGCCTTTACCTGGTCTATTTATTGAGTTACCGTAATCTCCCGCGTATAAGGCGTGTCTTATATGCGAATCAGACCGTGGATGGGTCTTATATGCGGGAGGCAAGCTGCCTTGAGTTGGGGGTGCGCCTTATACGCGTGTTTTTCTGATATCTCAATTGAGAACAAGTTGGGTATGATGCTGAACATATGTTTTTTTTGGATGCCACAAATGAGGTGTGACCAGAAGTAGAACTAATCTCTAACATTGTATCATCAGTTCTTTTGATTTCTCTTCCTACATTCATGCATTCTATCAATGTTGTAGCATGTTAGGGAATGAATTTAAATCATAACATTATCTAAACATAGTTGGAACATCTGTTCTGAAGTCAAACATAAAGCAAATGTATATAAATGGTATACTGGCTTAATGATATACCGTAATCTCCCGGGTATAAGACGTGTCCTCTATGCCAAACAAAATGCTGGGGAGTCTTATAGGATGTACTGAAATTGGGGGTGCGTCTTATACGAGGGGTAATTTTACTATAGAAATGTACTGAATTTACAAAATTGGTACCTAAGAGGTGCGTCTTATACGCGAAAATGCATGTGCTAAGTTTGGGGTGCGTCGTATACGTGCAGTGCATCTTCTACGCGGGAGAGTTCCTTACTTTAACCCCATAAGGTCAGAATGATGCTTCAATACAGCCCTATGACGCCATGAACTGAGTAACATCGTTACATCAGCCTATACATCGCTATAGTACCTTACTTAAGGTCAGAATGATGCTTCAATACAGCCCTATGACGTCATAAACTCAGTAACATTGTTACATCAGCCTATACATCGCTATAGTACTATAGTACCTTACTTTAACCCCATAAGGTCAGAATGATGCTTCAATACAGCCCTATGACGTCATGAACTCAGTAACATTGTTACATCAGCCTATACATCGCCATAGTACATTACTTTAACCCCATAAGGTCAGAATGATGCTCCAATGAAGCCCTATGCCGCTATGAATTCAGTACCATCAGGGGCGTAGGAAGCAAATTTTTATTGTGGGGGGGCGAGGGGTCTCGGTTGGGGGGGCTGCTATATTTTTATAAAGGCTTATATATGGTACCTCCTCATTATTGGGGGGGCCCTGCCCCCCCCCCCTTTTCCTACGCCCCTGACCATTGCTAGATATGTCTACAGTATCGCTACACATTTTTATTAGCCGAGAGATCCTTGGATCTGCTGTCACTATATCACCATTTAGGTCAGCATGCTGTTCCAATGCATAATGGCTGAATAATAGCTTCTAGCTTTTTTATTCTTTGTCAAAATTGAAAAAAAAAAACTGCAGTTACATTTGCCAGCTCGAGCTACCCTTAATTTATAGGTCACACTATGGGAAACTCCTAGTATTAAGGGAGATGTGATGGTTTTTGTAAAACTGCCAGTTCTTGAATCTTTTTGCCAGTGCCTGGACTGGCATGTGCCCCAGGTTCCAAAAAAAACTTTATTTTGATCCGTTTCTTCCTCAAACCTGCCCTTTTTTGCTGGTGATGCTTAAAACATAGGTTTTGGCTGGAGGTAGGGTGCTACCACACCCGGGATAGTGCACAGGTGGACCAGCCATAGCGAAAAAGGCCTCTAGTTATAAAAATTATTTCGCTTATTCGTTTTCGAAACAAATTTTTTAGGGGGCATGTACTTTAGGGGTACTAAACACCCCAGATTGATACAAAAAACTCCATATCCACGCATATAATATTTGCATAATTATGCAGTATCTTGGTACTTTTCCATATATATAGATCCATCAGGAATATGGATATAAAAGTTTAAAAAATGGAATCGGCATGGTAGAAAACCTTGAAATTGATATGTTACATATTGAAATCTGTCAATAAACAACTGAGGAATAGGCATTGATTGATTTGTGCATCATGCCTTGACTTGCATGATGCACTCAATCTCAGCAACCATCAAAGATATGGGTCTATACGTTGAATAAATAGAGTCAGTATGCTTGAAAACATTAAAATTGATATATTACACTTTGAAATCTGGCAATAAACAGCTGATAAATAGTCATTGATTCATTTGTGCGTCAGGCCGTGACTGGTATGATGCACTCTATTTCAGCAACCATTGGGAATATGGGTCTGAAAGTTTAAAAAATAGAATAGGCATAGTGGAAAACCTTAAAATTGATATATTACATGTTAAAAGTCGTTGATAAACAGTGGAGAAAGAACCATTGAATCATTTGTGCATCATGCCTTGACTGGTATTTGTCAAAATTTGTCAGTACCTATGCACTTTTTGTCAGTAATTAGTCAAAATGTCAGTAATAATGCACTATTTGTCAGCAATTAGTCAATATATGTCAGTACTTAGTCACTATATATCAGCAATTAGTCATTATATGTTAGTACTTAGTCACTATATCAGCAATTAGGAAAAATAGGTAATACCGTATTCTCCCGCGTAGAAGACGCGCTGCGCGTATAGGACGCACCCCAAACTCAGCAGAGGCATTTTCACGTATAAGACGCACCTCTTAGGGCTCAATTTTGTAAATCCAGTACATTTCTATAGTAAAATTACCCCTCGTATAAGACGCACCCCCAACTTGAGAGAAAGCTATAAGACGCCCCAGCATTTTGTTTGGCCTAGAGGACGCGTCTTATACGCGGGAGTTTACGGTACTACCTATTTGCTACTAAAATCATAGATAACTGTAGTCAAATTTATTTTATATTATCTCTCTTCCCTAACCATAACAAAATAATTCATCACAGCTATGCTGTGCAAATTTACTTTTAAAAATCCTAAATTCCTCAAATTTACGCCTTGAGCATCGTTTGGCGGATGTGAGGGGGGATGTACAATCAAACAGAAATGTATAGTATGATAGCCTTACGACTTTTGTAAATGGAAAGCCATATGATTATTGTCTTTCCATAGATTGCATCCCAAAAAATTAAAGACTATATGGGTGCACTGGTAGTGAGGTTATTCCTTAAATTAATTACCTGGTACTTAAAGTGTTCAAAGACATTTCATTCAGAAATAAAAAAATAAAAAAAAAAATTGTTCTTTTGGCAGCTCCAAGTGATTCAGTGTATGGATGTGGCTGAACAGTCGCTGCAGGCGCTGGAGATGTTGTCACGGCGACACAGCAAGTCCATCCTCCAAGCGGTAAGTAGCAATGATCAAGCACAACTTCTCGCAAGATAATTAATGATGTCTCTGTATATGTAATATGACGGCAGCTCACATTGAATTGTCTCAGTTTATGAGATGAAAAAAAGGCTTATATTTTGTCTGTGTGTTCTCAAAACACTAGTCCACAAGTCCTAATACAGTATGAAGAACCTGTGGCCACCATATGCAAATATTAATGACTATTTTGTATATTGTTGCAGGGTGGCATTGCGGCAGCCCTGATGTACCTAGACTTCTTCTCCATCTCGGCACAACGGGCGGCCCTCGCCATCACAGCCAACTGCTGCCAAAACATGAACTCAGACGAGTTCCACTATGTACGCGAGTCACTCGCCCTGCTCTCAGGTCGCCTCAGCCAATCGGTGAGTCCTACTTTTTATACTGTAGAAATGAATGATGTGGTTTGTATATTTTATTCTATCACTAGTATACAAAGAGTGAGTAAAAGTATGAAGTTAGTGAAGGTTTGTTGATAAAAAAAAAAAGCTATTTAAATAGTATTAGCAAATTGTCGAAATAATAGAATTTGAAATTGAAGCCAATTTCTTCATACCATGTGTAAGATACAACTTGCAAAAGTAACCAAAGCATATGATATGACTAAGACTGATTAAATAAGTTCTTACCCTACCTCTACTTCACCTGCAGGACAAGAAGTCAGTGGAGAGCTGCTGCTTGTGCTTTGCGCGTCTGGTGGATAATTTCCAGGCAGACGAGCGCATCCTGAAGGAGATCGCTGCACACGGCCTCCTCTCCAGTGTACAGCAACTAGTAAGTATACCCTGTACTCCATCATTAGCCTGCTTCCCTATCCCATCTTAGTTAATCTCATCTTTTTGTACCTTCTATATGTGGTACACAGATGTGCACACACTCAAATCAACCATTAATGTCACGACATGAATATGACCTTTAATGTGAATAATGGCCATTGAACAACATTTCGACAGTTGAAAAAGCCTCACTCACTCGTCATTAGCTATCATGAGGAATTTCTGCTCAAATTGCAACATCAATTCTACAGAGAAGTTGTACAATTTCTCAAATGGCTTGACCAGCATTGATACCCATGTACTTGAGACCTGGTAGGGGGCCAGTTCATGCTGTTAATTTCCACCCATGTAGTTCTTAACTAATGACTTGTCATCACCATGTTCCAGTTGGTGGTGTCTCCGCCTGTTATCAGCACGGGTACCTTTGTTATGGTTATCAGGATGCTTGTCGTTATGTGCGCCAGCTGCCCTGACCTTGCTGTCGTCCTACTGAAACAAAGTAAGTATCACAGCATCCGATTGTTGAAATACATGCTGTCATCCTGCTAGAGGGACTTTTTATTCAGCTCAGTCATCATGAAAAAAAAAGTGGTTAATTTTGGGACATGTAAAGATAGGGCTTGATAGCCCTATCTTTGTTTCATCATCATGGTAAAAATCATGGTTCTTGGGAAAACAACTGAAATACACATACAAATACAGTGTCTCATGATATTTGAAACTAAAACTTGCCACATTTTATTTTTCAGATATTGCCGACACACTGTGTTACCTGTTGGTGGGGTCCTCAGAAAATGGTGCTAGTCAAGGAATGGAGGTAAGGATATGAAATGTCTCACACTGATTAAATTCTAATCAACTATTATTATCTGATTGACTAGACTAGACGTTACTACTTCTGGGTTAAATCTCCAACAAGGATTAGAAGTATGCTTGTGTTTTGGGACAGGCAGAAATGAAATAAGACCATGTTCTTAAACTTTTAGAAGGAGTAGCCAACTTAATCATATGTTCTGAAATCGAAGATAAAATTTATGACTTCCTGCGCATTCCAGCTGGTGTCACGGACGCCCCAGGAACTGTATGAGATTGTGAGTCTGATCGGGGAGCTGATGCCCAAGCTGCCATCAGACGGTATCTTTGTGATTGACTCGCTGCTGCGTAAAGGCACCATGACAAACACAGACGCCGTTATCTGGCAGTGGAGGGATGACCGCGGCATGTGGCATCCATATAGCCTCATAGACAGTCGTATCGTAGAGGTAAGTTTGTTGATATGCAGTTAAAAAAACTAAATATTCTGTTTCATCTTTGAGGTATTGTTTTGGCGATAAGTTGGACCTAATTGAAACGTGTCAAACGTGATACTTAAATCAATTAAATATTTCGTTTCCATTTTGGCTGGGAGGATAAGTGATCAATAATCATACCTGCATTCAAAATCATAGTTATTCTCTGTTCAAATACATAAAAAGAAATATCTTCAAGTAAAAAATAAAAGGGGAGTTTATTTAAAAAAAAAACAACATGTTCCTTGTTCAGACTGCCTACCAGACGGGAGACGACGATGTGAGTCTGTCCACTATGGGACGGACATACACCCTCGACTTCAACGCCATGCAGCAAATCAACGAGGACACAGGAACAGCACGCCCAGTGCAGCGCAAGGCCAACCCACTAGCTAACCCAGCGAGTGGGGGGCTGGTGCGGAGTGATTCACGGGCTGACGTCCTACAGGAGAATACAGACCTGGCCTCGGGCTTCATCAAAACCCTGTTTGGTGTCCTTTATGAAGTGTATAGCTCGTCGGTAAGTTGGACCTACTCTCACTCACTCTTAAGGACCACATGTTACCTTTTTACACTGTTCACACATGTTGTCATGATGCATGAATGCATGATATTGGGGTGAATGAGAAATCAAACCTGTCCTCACTGTCTTGACAGATAGAAAATAGGCCTATTGGTACAGTGCTGGCTCTCTGCGTTGAAACGTCCAAAAGTCTTATACCTTGAGGTATATAGCCCTTTGGGCGGGCTCAACTTGTATGTCCCCTTACTATGGAACTTGGAAGGGATGTTCTGTACCCAAAGTAGACCAAGTTATTGTGATATGAAACCTTTACTTAGTTAACTCCCGTCTGTAATACAATTTTTGTTTTTCTAGGCGGGTCCGTCAGTACGACACAAGTGTCTTCAGGCCATCCTTAGAATGATCTTCTATGCCACTCCTGACCTCCTCAAGGACGTGCTCAGAAACCACGCCGTCTCCAGGTATGTGTAGCTGTTGAAACATTAACTGATGGTTTTGTAATTTGATAACATGTAGGGATGAATCACATACATTATTAAGTCATCAGGGAACAAAATTAGAAGGCAGACTTGATGAACATATGTTCTTTGTGTTGCAGTCACATTGCTGCCATGATGGCGTCTCAGGACGTGAAGGTCGTGGTCGGTGCGCTGCAGATGGCCAACATCCTCATGCAGAAACTACCCGATGTCTTCAGCGTCTACTTCAGACGAGAAGGTAAGCTATCTCTTCTTTACTCAAAAGGACACTAAACCTTATCACAGCCTCTAACAATTCAATGTAGTCACCACATAATAAAAATGTTGCTTGGTTTAATAGTCAGATTAGTGAATAGATTTGAACTCTACTCAGAGGTCAGCCGGTGCATGCACGAATCGTTAATTCCGCTCATTGAAGCAGTAATGACGCTGTATTGACATATTGATTATGTTAGGATGAGGCGGGGTCTGTAATCTATTAGGTGTGGCTAATCTATCCAAGTGGTGGCATTACATAACCCATAGACACCCGCCATTGATGAAATCATGCAGATATGATTATTATACGCTCTACCTAACGCTAAGTTCTGTAATAAACAATTTAACATGATTTACCCAGTATTACCGGTAGTGATGAAGTTTCAGATTTTGGTTACCCTTTGTCAGTACAGTTTTTGGTTGCTTGCATGAAAAATAAGTTTGAAATTGTGGATCAAGGGAAAGGCCAATTGGGAACTTTGATACCATCAATATGGATCCTAGGGTTTAAATAAAATCAGGCCAAATCAAACAGACGTATTCACTCTATAGTTAAAGAAGAATAAAATTAAAAGGCTTTCATGCTCTCCCCTTTAGGTGTTATGCACCAGATCCGCAGGTTGTCTGAGATGGATCCCTCAGATATTGCAGCTTCACGGAGTAAGAAGGATCCAGAGGCTGGACCCTCACAAGCTGGCCCCTCCTCCGGGCAGAGCAGTCCGGAGAAACTCGACATGCCAACAGCCGCCGCACTACTAGGGGAACCTGAGAAACCCACCAGTCCCACACCACAAATGTAAGTGCAGTTACATAGTAGTAAAAAATCTATACATTATAGAGAAGAAGATGCGATACTATTCCTTTTCTTTTGAAATATTGTGATTTACTTTGGTTGTGCCCTTATCAAATGATGGGAGTATCCAAATGAAAAAATTCAAAAAAAACGTCTAATGATGCTTATATGAACCCTGTAGTAACCTGTAGTGACTGTTTGATATGTCATGAAAGTAATTGAAGCTGTATGGAATGACACGGCAGTCATTCATATTCCAGGCGCCTCAGTGATGTACTAAAACGGAAGAAGCCACCAAAGCGAGGAGGTGGCAGGAAAGGTAGCCGCAGTGAGGAAGCTGTGGAGTTAGGGTGGCGCGGGTCCCCCAGCTCACGGCCCAGCCCAACGACAAGAGGCAAAACACTCGCAGGTAAGTGCTTACTGCAGGAAGATTTTCAACATTGACACTTCCTTTTTAAGATATTAAAGAATTTCTGCAAAACTATCCTTTATTGCTCTGGAGCGGTGTGGCACCAGTGGATTTTTTTTTTCGGGTGCTTGGAGAGAAAACGAAAGAAAATTCAAGAAATTGACGAACAAAACAACTCTTACCAATAATATCAATTAGAGTAATAGACGGCCTACTGTGTGGCCTCTGAACTGTCCCTGTGGTAGAATATATGTGCAAGATATGGTTCTTAACCGTACTGTGTTTGTGTTAATAGGGAAAGAGAGTAAGACGGGTGGTGCTAGCTCAAAGTCGTCGTTCCTGTCTAGTCTAAACCCATCCAGATGGGGACGGTCCAGTTCTACTGTACCTGATCGACCCCCACCTCCTAAGGTAAGACATCTATATTATAGTGTATTAAGCGCCCTAGAATTGTTTGTAAATTGAGAAGACAAAAACAGTTCATGTGTAATGTATGTAAAGTATGTGTTCTCTTTGTTACAGGAACCCATTCTTACCAAGTCCCCAAGTAATCCCAACCTGGCTAGTAATAAGGAGAAGATCCGCACATGGATCAACGAACAAGGTAACTTATAATTTCGACAAATGTTATTGTAAATTGCATTCTCATCTAATTTAGAGACTAAGTTCGTTATGTCATTGGATGGTTTTGTGCTACTATCAGTAACAGCTTTCCAAACATCGGACAGCACGCCATACCCTAATGAATTCTTACAACTATCTATCATCATAGCGGTCCTTGAGTGATAATATCTTTAAATAAGAACAGGATCATATAAATGTGTTAAAAGTTGATTTAATGAATTCTCCTTTGTCTTAACTTACAGCCCAGAAGTTCTCTGAGTTGTACTTCAGTGCCGAGATTCATGGTTCGAGTCACCCAGCCCTCAATGTGCTAAACCGTCTGTGCCAGGCCACCGAGAACCTCCTCTCTCCTGTAAGCATTGTGTTTTTTATCACTGCACAAACTGTAACATTTCTCAGTGATTACACAGATTTAAAAAAAAGAAATCATGTTGAAGGTGCACAATGTACTAAAATAAGTGACTGTGGAACTGGTAGGCATGGGCA